>BSBK01000539.1:0-390000 GCA_027943335.1 Chamaecyparis obtusa
ACTCAAATTGTTTGGATGAAACAAATACTGGAAGATATTGGAATAACTTTTGTTGAACCAGTGGTTATCCATTGTGATAACACCAGTATAGTAAACATGTCAAAGAATCTTGTGATGCACTCTAAAACTAAGCATATATCTATTAAGTATCATTTCTTGAGAGATAAGGTGGAAGAGAAGGAAATGAGGTTGGAATACATTAGCACAAAGGAATAGATAACATACATCTTTACAAAGTCATTGCCAAAAGATGCCTTTGAGTATCTTAGAGTTATGCTTGGGGTGCAGGCCCCTCCTAGTCAGAATTAAATGATGCAAGGATGCATTAGTCCAAAGGTTTTCAGAGCCTTATCATATTCTAGACTTGATGTATGGATCTACGCCTCACAGGGGGAGTGATCTTTGAAGACAGCTATTGAAGAAAGTTGATGACTTATGGTATCCTTTTCCATTTTCGTTAAAGGGGGAGAGATACTATGAGAAAATCCCTACTGTATGGGGAGATTATATGAAGAGATACTATGAGAAGTTGTACTATGAGAGTACTGATTGGTTACAAAACTCTGGGTTGATAGATTTTCCCATATGTTGACATCAATGCCAAAGGGGGAGATTGTTGGATATTGTTGAGGAGATTGTTGGATATTATTGATGCATTTAATATGTTTAATCACTACATTATCTTGGTTTTGGAATTAGCATTCATACTATTGTTATTCATGTTTTTTCACCGATGTCAACATATGTTTCTATAAGGAAAATAGATTGGTTATTACAGTGTACGTACACTGTAAAGTTGTTTCAGAATGTGCGAAGTGAATTGTGAATACAAGAAGGTGTTGTGATCTTATGGCTAAGATTTTATGATGTAATGTTGTGTATTGGATGAGTTACAGATGTTTTGGTGAAGACTGGTTACTAGACTGTGACAGTGAAAGTTGACAGAGTAAGTCTCTGTGTTTTGAGTATATCTTATAGGTGATGAAGATTCAATGTATGCGAGCTTAAGGGATGGCAGTCAATGTACTGATGAATGTTCGTTGGTCTACGCAAAGTACAAAAAATAGGATGATGTTAGCTATGGCCTGTGTTTTGGAGAAGACTTATTTGGAAGCCGACTTAAAAAATGTAGTGTATATTTTGGATGGCGAACATGAATTAAGGATGCAGGTCCTTAATTGTTGTATACTTTTTTTTGATACGGTGTGTATCTTAGCAAGGGGTTATGTAATCATTTGCATATTAGGAAAGTCTAACTAACCAACCTGATCATGTAAAATGTAATAGGGTGTATATGTAAGATCTTTTCTTTTGAAAAGACATATGGCAGAATGTATGTGATGTAAAAAGAGGATTGTGGAAGTTGCGATCTTGTGTCTACTGGATGTAGAGAAGAGGATAAATTATATACTTCATTGGAATTGATCAAGAAAAGACAATTGCTATCAAACAGTTCAAAGATTGTATATTTCTTTATATACACTTGTGTTGCGAACAATGAGTTTTGAAGGTGGACATAACCTTCTTTGGGCAGTGAGCCTACCCTTTTTCTTAACTCCTAGCAGGGTATGTCCTCTAATAAGGACTATGTAATGTAATGTTTTAATCAGCTCCTAACAAGGCTAGATCTTCTAACAGGGATACTATAATCTTAGTACATCATTAGTGGGTGTTAATTCCCACTGGGGTTTTACCTTTAACAAGGCTTCCTTGACAACAAATATTGTGTTATTGTGTTGGCATTCATTGTGGTCATTTGATTTGATATTGCTTCTATTCAAAGTGTAAAGTTTAATAACCTGTCATACAACTGATTCACCCCCCCCCCCCTCTTAGTTGTCTTGGTGGACTATTATTGTGAGGTCCTACCCCGACTCATCTTAGCTTGACTGATGATTTGACACATGGACTAGCTAGATGATACATTGTATTGTGACATTAGACCTATTTTGATTATGACTTCATAGCATTAAACACTATGTGATGATTTTACTTGATTATATTAATGATGATGTTAGATGTACCTCTACATGCCTATGTTAGATTCATATTTTCTTTATGTTTTGAAAAGATGAATGAATTCTAAATTCTGCATTTTGGTTACATCATAATAAGGAATGGTAAAATGTGTTAGTTGTGATGTGAATACATATGTTAATGGTTCTACAATTGACTTAGGGTTACTTGTCTATGTGAAATTGAACTTACATTTTGATGTCATAGTATTAGGGTTCAATGTGGAATTTGCTTACAATGAATCATGAAATGCAGTTTCTTTATGCATATAATTTAGATGTTAATATTGATCCTGCTTCACTTTTGATATGATTATAGATGCAATGATTTTATGAGACACTGACATCTGAATCGAGTGTGCAGGATTATGACCATGGTTGTAAATGCGGGAAATAATAATGGATCTATGTGAAAATAGTTTAAGGCCAAGCTTGGCTCTAAGAAGAGAACGACCTCATTGTGATGTGATTTTATTTTTGTAAACGTAATGCTTGAATGAATTGTTTTGTTAATGTTAATGTGTGCATCATTGGATATAAATTTAATTTGTGTAAATGTAAATGTAAATTATCCACTAGGCATGCCAAGTGTGTAATGTGATGTGTACTTCTTTTGTGAGGTGTCACTTGACACTAGTGTAATGTGATGGCATGCCTAAGTGGAATGTGGACCCTACCTCACCCTTTAATCATATTATAAATCCCTAAGCATGGTTAGTGGTTTGGGAAACCAAGGTATGTGTCATCATTTTTCTATTTTCGGATGTAAACTTTACTTGAGTTTTTGGAGGGTTATATGGAGCCCTATGGTGTAGTTAAGGCTAGTTTTAAGTGCCCCAAGGCATGTGCATTGGTTAGGGGGGCCAAATTTCACCATTTTTTTCACCCTAGGCTTCCATAATGCCTCTAGAAGTGAGCCATCTTTGATAATGATGAATTTGGGTATGTTTCCAAGGGTTGTCCTTTTGCCTATGTCTTGAAATACTTACCATTTCATAGCTAAGGACAAGTGGTTTGTGAGCTAGAACCAAGACACCTAAATTACCTTGGGATGAGGGTAGGAGAGAAGGAATGTCTTTGGGCTATTAGGAAAGGAGACTAGGAAAGAGTTACTCACTTAGAAATTATGCAATCTTGTTTTGAGGACAATTAACCTTAAGAGATCTAGAGGTTAGAGGAGGAAAAGGAAAGCTAGGAAAGAAAATCTCTTCATCAAATTCACCATAGCCATAGCTTGGATGGAAGATAGGTTCATCTACCATGGAAGTGTTTGTGTATGTAAATGTATTCTGTAGTTAAATTATGTTGAGAGTTTGTAGTGTTTTGTTCTCATTTTGTTTTCATGAATTTTACTCTTGTTTCCTCCTTGTATGTTGTGAATGTGTTGAGGGTGTGCAAGACAACTCTCATCCTTGGGAGGATTTGAGAGTGTCTTGGGGTGAAGGGCATAGTTGGGAAATCCTTATGTGCAGAGAGTTTGGATGTATGGGCATCCTTGAAGCCTACTTGAGTTGTAATTTAGGGGCCATAAGGGATGTGATTGATGCTCCATGTGATGAGCTAGTATGTTAGGAATGAGCCCTGTGAAGGCATGTAACATTGTTTTGTAAGTACTTGATTTGGTTTGAGTATGACATCTCCATAAGTGATGTTTCCACCTTTACCCATTTTTGGTTCAATTATGAACCTATGTGAAAACTTGGGAATGAGAGTGAAAATGTGTTGTTCTATGTTTTATGTTGTAGAGTGTGTGTAGAATGAGTGTAATCTATCTATCTTTGTTTCCCCTAGCTCGGGGGTGGCCATGTAATGGCCTTGGCTGGGAGGTGAGCCTCCATGGTCATGAGATAAATGTCTTTGTTGCAGGTTTTGTTTGGATAATGAAGAGAAGTAATTGTCAAAGTATAAAGTTAAAATTTTCCTTGGATGAAGGCTTGAGAAAGTTTGAGCAAAATAGATTTAAGTTGTTTTACCTATCTTTTGTATAAAATTCTTGGACATGTAATAATCTTTGAAGAAACTCCTTATTTTTCATTGCATGACAATAAGAGAAGAATTTGTATTTTTTTATTATGGTGAAATGTACTATGTTGTAAATAGTATTAAAGGACAATGTAATTTTATGAATTTGATGTAATAGCATGAGATAGCTTCCTTTTGAAAATTAGTACAATATTGTTGTTGTTTGTTGTTAAACATGTAAGATATGAAGGAAATAAATTAATTTCTCTAAGTGTGAGAATTTCATTAATGTGACCATTCTTTTCAAAAAATCTAGTATATTTGATGTTGCAGATTGAAATGGAAAGAAGATTTTCTGTCTATGCGTGTATGGATTTCAAAACAATATATTTAGTATTCTTTCACATAATAAATATTTACTTTTCATTCTTGTGATGTTTTTAGAAAATAAAAATACTTGATGTTTACACATAGTTGTAATGTAAGTTGGAATTTTGTTATTGTGTTTTGTCCTTGTATTTTTTTTGGGCATTACAGTTATTCCTAACAGGTACTGCCACCAATGGGTGGCCAGCTTGGGGGAGGGCATACACAACCCTTCCCCTCAATAAAAATAATTTTTTTTCTCTACAAAAAAAAGATAAACCAAACAAAAAAAAGAGCAAAGAGCCACCTCCTCCATGATGCACTTTTCTTGAGCTTTACCACCTTCAACCTGCAACACAAAAAGAAAGGGAGAGAAGAAGAGACAGGAAGAGAAAGAGAGAAGAAGATGGAGAGAAGGAAAATGAGCCCTAACCCTAATTTGAGATTAGGGTTTAGAGCACTTAGAAAGGAGAGAGAAATGGGAGAGGAAATGAAAATTCAAAATGAATTTTCTTTTTCCCCCTTTTTATCCCACTTAGGGCTTGTATTTTTTTTAAAAAGTTTTATTTTATTTCATTTGGTTTTTATTTTAAAAGATTTATTTGTGTAAGTATCCTTTTAGTTTTGCAATTGGGTATTTTATGTTGTCAATATATTGTAATTAGTAGACATTAAAATTTATTTAGTAGAACCTAAAATCTATTTTTTTATTGGTCTTGAATTTAATTAAATGACTCATAAGTAAGTTTTATTTTAAATTTTAATGATTTAATGAGACTATTAATGATTTAAAATTTCTAGGCATAATATTAATTAAAATAATGTTAAGTTTTTAATGAGTCAAATTAATCTTTCCCCATTATGGTGATTTATTTTTATGGGGTAAATTAAAAAATTAATTAACCGGCTAAGCATAAAGAAAGGTTTATTAGTAGATTTTAATTAATCTAAATTAATTAATTAAACCTAGGTAAGGGGGTAACTTAAATGACACAATTATTTATTTTGTGAGGTATTAATTTAATGAGGATGGTTAACTAGGGTAACATGGGAGATTCCTTAGGAGGTTTTAATTAAAATATTAAATGATCATTAATAAGTGAATCTTGCTAATATCTTGGCTTTAGGGGAAGAGCTTGAAGATGACTTTGACATGGTCTTAGGTAGGAACGATCTTGTCTTCGAATTGTCAGAAATTGCAACTATTAATGATTTTTTAGGATTAAATGTTAATCTTCATTCTAAACCAGAATTTAATAAGGATAGAGAAATTGTAGCTAATATTCTAGAGTCTCTACATAATGATGATTTTGAAAAAGCTTAAGGACAACCCTTGAGTCCAATGTTACCGCTCAAAGTTTTAGGTTTAAGCTAGAATGCCATAGGTAAATCTTCCCCTGACTGTGCCAACCTCCCAAAACAAAGAGGCATAAAATCCCTCAAAGAATTGTGGAACAAAGAAGGCCAGGATGTTGGTCAAATCAAGATTACATCACTTCTAGATGCAGGGAAGGGGAAGTTCTTTCCCAAGAAGATATGAAATTAATCTCATGGAATGTTATGGGAATTAATTCCCCTAACAAACAACACCTCCTTAAGAGGTAGCTGTCAATATTTAACTCAGAAATAGCTCTCATTCAAGAAATGAAGTTAGATGCAGAAGGATACAATTATCTTAAAAATAAACTAGGTTTGTGGGAAATATGTGGCAAGCCTTCTAATGGTGCCTACGGGGGGTTAGAAATGATTTGGAACCCTAGACTATATGAGTTTACCCAGATAACATCATTAACTAACTGGATTAGTGGAAGATTAAAAAGCACAAGAAGCAAATTAAATCTAATCTTAATAAATGTTTATGGTCCAAAATTTTTGCACTAGAAAAGAAATATGTGGAAGGAAATTCAAAATTTTATCAGTCTACATCCCAATGAAAATTTTCTGTTAGGAGGAGACTTTAATTCAATTTTAGAGGCCTCAGAAAAAAAAGGAGGTTCAAGGAAACTCTCCCAAACAAATCTAGAATTCAAGGAATGACTGAGGGACTTAAATGCCTCGAAAATTAAAATGAAGGAAACTACACTTGGTCCAATAGAAGATTATATGTGAACTTTATTGCAGAAAATTAGATAGATTTTTCTTCATAGTAAATTTAGCATCCTTTGACTTTGATATAAATGCCTCCATCTTGGCTACTTCGGGGTTAGACCATTATCCAATAGCCCTTCACTACCTGGAACCCAATATCCCTAAGAAAAACCCCTTTATGTTTGAAACAATGTGGCTTATGGATGAGAATTGTATTAAATTGATAGAGGCTTGGTGGAAGGAAGCAAACTTTACAGGATAAAAAATATACATCGTTATGCAAAAACTTAAATTAATTAAGAGGAAGCTAATCAAATGGAATAAGGAAAATTTTGGGAACATCTTCGAAGAAAAAAATAAAATTGAAAATGATATTAAAAAATTAAATGAGGAAGTATTTGTTATAGGAATGAATGAGAATTATTATCTCAAAGAGAAGGAACTTCTCAAAAATTATGAGGAAATTTTAACAAAGGAAGAAGCTTACTAGAAATAGAGACCTAGGGAAACATGGTTAGCAGAGGGGGGTAAAAACACAATTTTTTTTCACAATAGTACTAAAATAAGGAGAAACATAAACAAAATTACATCCATCAAGAGAGCCAATGGGGAAATTTTAGATAACCTGGAAGATATATCTAATGAAGCAACAAACTAATTTTTCAATATTTTAAATAATAAAGATGGTTCACATTTTAGAGCTTAGAATGATTTATTAAGAAACATTCCCCATATTATTAATGAAAACCATAATAAGCTACTTAATGCCAGATTATTGATTGAGGAAGTAGAGAATGCCCTTATAAGCCTTCATCTAGATAAATCCCCTGGTCCTGATGGCTTCCCAACCTTTTTCTGTCAAAAATGTTGGCCCTTTTTGGAACCAGAAATTGTAGAGGCTTTAGAGGGAATGCACAACTCAGGGAAACCTCTGAAAGAAATAAACAATACCTTTGCCTCCTTGATCCCTAAAATACCGAGTCTAGTAAGCTTTGAAGACTTTAGACCAATATCTCTTTGCAATACGATCTACAAACTACTAACTAAAATGATAGCCAACAGAATCAAGGTTCTCCTTCCTCTAATAGTATCTGAGGAGAAAATAGGTTTTTTCATGGGTAGATCTATTCTAAATAGTGTTATAATAGCCCAAGAAGCCATTCATATTGTTCAAATGAACAAATCCCCAAGTATGCTAGTTAAGATGGATATAAGGAAGGCTTATGATAAGGTGGATTGGTGTTTCCTTTGTAAGTGTTTAGAAGCATTTGGCTTTTCCAAACAAGTGATTAATTTGATTTTTGAATGCATCTCAGGTCCAAAAATGTCTATCATGATAAATGGTTCTCTGGTGGGTTTCTTTGATATTACCCAAGGTTTAAGACAAGGTGATCCCCTTTCCCCTTTCCTCTTCATTATAATGGCAAAAGCTTTGGGAAGATATGTGACTGAAGCATGGAGAATTGGAACCTTAAGTGGTATTAAAATCACATTAGAGTTAGATCCTTGTACTCACCAACAATTTGTGGATGACAATCTTCTCTTTGGAAAAGCTAGTATCAAAGAGGCTATGACCTTTGCAGAAATCTTGCAGAACTACTCCATTGCTTCAAGTCAACAAATTAATAAAGATAAGTCTGAAATATTTTTCTTTAATACTAGTAAAGAATTGGAGATGGGTATTTGTAGAAAACTAGGCTTTAAAATAGGGTCCCTACCCTGTAAATATTTAGGTTTACCTCTAGATAAAGGAAGTAGATCCACCAACCTATGGAACAATGTGCTTAGTAAAACAGATAAGAAAATACACTTGTGGAAGGGTAAGTGGCTAAATTTTGTAGGGAAAGAAATGCTAATTAAATCAGTATTGTCATCTATCCCAATTTATCAGATGATGTGCCTCAACTTATTGGAAGGCACAAAAAATGAGATTTCCAAGAAACTAAGGAATTTTTTTTGGCAAGGTTCAGAAGACAAGTCGTGTATGGCTCTAATTGGATGGAAACCAATATGTAAAAAGAGGTCAGAAGGAGGGCAAGAATTTAAGGACTTTTAAAAGTAGAATATAGCCTTAGGTGCTAAACTAGTATGGCAAATGATCCAAAACCCTGAATTAAAATGGGTAAAAATTATGAGATTTAAGTACTTAGACAAGAGAGATGAATTGAGCATATGTAGACATAGCTCTCTACCTAAAGGTTCTAGAATTTGGAACTTTATTAATAGCTACGGAAAGCTGATTTTGGATGCTATTTCCTAGGATATTAAAGATGGGAGTAAGGCTTTATTTTGGGAGGACTCCTGGGGAGCCTTTCCTCCACTTAAAACTGAATTTGGAGATTTAGAAATTATTAGACAAATTTTTGAGGCTAGGGGATTCTTTCTTAAAGACTACCTAGATTATTCAGTGAAGGACCCAGCTCTAGGATGGAGGTAGAAATCCTTTGAGAATTTAGGTCTATCTCAAGAAGTGATATCTAGATTAACGAACATTTTGAACAAAAGGAATATTGTCTTAAGGAATGGAAATGATTCCATTATTTGGGCTAAAGATGCTAATGGACAATATAATGCAAAATATGGTCTCTCAGCTCTCAACTCATCCCCTTCAACTCCCTCAGACTTACCAATTGATTTTTGTTGGGATAAAGATTGCATGCCCAAAGCAGGTATGTTTGCATGGGCGACATTACAAAAGAGAATATTAAATGCAGAATGGTTTAGGAAAATAGGTTTCTCAGGCCCTTCTAGATGCCCTCTCTATGAGAATGATGGTGAGAGTGTGAACCATTTGCTAATTGAATGTATCTTTTCTAATCATTGCTAGTGATGGTTATCTAGGAAACTTAGGTGGTCTTCACCATTGCAAAATGATATAGTCAAGGTCTTTAGAAGCTGGCCTCATTTCAAGTGCAAAGATATGTATAATAATATTTGTAGGATAGCCCCCTCTATGCTAATCTAGTAAATTTGGAAGGAAAGAAATCAATGTATCTTCAAAGAATCAAAACTAAATTTGGATCAATTCTTAAACAAGGTAGAGGCTAGCATTGTAGAAATGGTAAATTGTAGAAATATGTTAGGTAGAATAGATGTCAATTTTTCTAGAGAAGATGATTATATTAGGAATAAATGGTTCGGTTTAAAAATTCCTGCCTTCTATGGAAATAGGAAACAACCAAATGAAGATAAAAGAGCTAATTGTGTGTGGAAACCCCCAGGTTTGGGCTAGTTTAAGCTCAATTTTGACGGAGCTTCCCGAGGTAACCCTAGAAAGGCAGGTGTTGGGTGTTGTATCCATAGGGATGATGGATTTGTGTTAGCATGTTAATCCATTTCTCTAGGGATAGAATCTAAGAACATTACGGAATTGAAGGCTCTACTAGAGGGTTTGCCCCTATGTAAAAAAACTAAACATAGATAAGTTGGAGATTGAAGGGGACTCTTCTTTAGTTATTAATGCTATAAGAAAAGGTCAAACCCCAAATTGGCAGTTAAATGTATTGGTGAGTAGAGCTATGGAGTTAGACACTTTACCATCAATCATATATATAGGGAAGGAAACAATGTTGTTGATTCATTAGCTAACTTGGGAGAAGATGGCATATCTCAAGAAATTGTAAATCTAAATAATCTAAATAGTCTAGAGTAGAAGTTAACGATATGGTCTAATAGTAAAACTTCCTTTACAATCCCTTAATCTAAATAATCAAACTAATAAACAAAACTATCTAAAGTCCCTCAAAAGGAGAGATTATCACCTAGACTTGGTTGTCAATATAACTCTTAGCCCTCTACCCTCTAATGAGAATATAGAATAGTGAGAGTATTACAAAGTGCCTTACTCCTTTCTGCTAGTCTCTTTTAGCACTAGATAGATATACAATCAACATAACATTGGACTTTATATTTATAGCCAAATCTAGGATTTTTCTCTCAAGTTACTAGGAGCTTATTGCTATTTTCCCCATTTTCCCTTCCAAAAGTCTTTCAATATGTGATGTATGACATAGGATAGCTTCCTCTATAGAGCCTGTAAGTTCTTAGAATCCTATGCTTAGCCTACATATCCCAAATTTTTTATAAAATTAAAGAAAAGAAAAATATTTTTAACTATTGTAAGTTGTTAGATTTTGAGTTCAACTCCAATAAGGAACTCAAAGTATAATTGTTTTTAAAATTATGTAATCTAATTTTTCTAAATTATTGAAGGCCCGAAATGGAATCCTTACTTCAAATGGAAGAGATTCTAGATATTATGCATTACATCCTTCAACTTGAAGATTAAAATAGGTATAGGAAGAATTTAAGGACAATAAAGCCCTTGTAGTACAAGGAACAGACGGGAAACATCCTGTTATATAGACAAAAATTAGTAGAGATAATATAAGATCCCCTCCTAAAGGTTTTCAGTAGATCTTCTCTCAGCTCTAGGAAAAGAAGAATTTCAAAATAAAATTGAATCTCTTTCTCCATAATCTTAGCAGCAAGTAGTCAATACATTAAAATCCTCTCATTCCTTAACTATATTTACCCCATCCAGAACTATAGTTAGGATGCCTCTAACATTTGAATCCAATGCATAGTTTTTTTATCAAGTTAGAATTTTAATAACCCATACTTTATTAAGGTTGAACCTTAGCATCAAAAGATTTTCTATAATCAATTCCTAAGGCCTTTTAATTATCTCCTCTCTTAAATTTAAATTACCCTATTTGAAATTCTACTTTTCAAGGATTAATCCTTCCCTCTTAAATAAGCTAAGATTGTAGCTCATGTCATAGGCAAGTTGTCATGCCATGATTAAATGCTTCCTAGAATTAATGCTCTCTCAGAAGGGAATGAATTTGAGATATTGTAAGTATTAAAGGAATAAGATATTAAAGCTTAATAGCAGTAAGGACACCTATCAACACATGTAAAATAAACAAAAATCCAAATCACAAATCTCCTAAGATCTCAGGGAAGAGGGGAGTAATTATAATTATTAATTAAGGACAAGGCAAAATCATTAGATAAAGCTTGCCTTTTCAATGGAGTGTATATGAAGTATTCTCCCTTTTTTTCTCTCAGAGAAACCCTATGAGATAAGTAAAACAATCACAACTGTGAATTAGAAACACGTCTCCTCACTAGGCTATGGAATTCATGTAAGGAAACTCAGGTGCAGAAACAGCTTCCTACGCTAATCTCTATAGGAGAGTATTGTGAAAATTCTTATAAATCCTTACAATTTCAGATTCGTTAACTACTTTAACAAAGATATTGCAACTGTATACACCTAAAAATGGTCATCTAGACTATTAGCCCCTTTTGCTAAATCACAAATTGCTTATTCTTGATCAAATCCTAGTTCTATCATTTATTCGATTATTTTCTATGGGCTAACCATCTTATCCTAAGTCTTTATTTATTAAAAGGAATATTTCCTCCCCTTTTAAATAAATAAAAAGCTCCCACTTTTCCTCTTATCCTAAGTTGCACAAATAAAGCATTATTCTTATTTTATAAAAAAAGGAAAAGCACTTTTTGTCTCATATGGACACAAAAGTCAACTCTTATTTTCCTATTGGAGGATATTTGTGCACATGGATTGCTCCTCTTTTAAGCTCCAGCGTTGATTAAACCTTTTGCCTCTTAATCTCCATGGTCCATTCCTCCTCATTTCCTTTAAAAGGAGAGCTCTCTTCTTCATTCTAGAGCCCCAACTTTTTATGCTAACTTTATGCTGCAGGATTTCTAGGTCACTTTGGAGCTTTTGAAGATTTGGAGCATTCTTAGCATCTACATCTCACTCTTGCATTCTACATCTCATTCTTGCATTCTACATCTCATTCTTGCATTCTTAGCTTAGCTTCATATTTATGCTTTCTTAGATTAGCTTCATTTCTATGCTCTAGATTAGCTCACATAGATTAATTAGCTTGGGTTGTAACACTTGCATATTTCCTTTCATAGCTTAGCTTGCATTTCCATTTCTAATATAGCATTGCATTGCATTTTCATTCTTGATTCTTGAGGATATTGGCATTCTTGCCCTTTTCTTCATTGAATCTCTCATTGCATGGTTTACTAGCAAGGTTATAGGCTAAATAGCTCTAGCTGAGAGCATTCTTAAAAGCCCTTGCACTCCATGCCTAGGGAGCTATGGATCGATTTGTGAGACCTCATTCTTGAGTTTCCTTGCATGTAATGATCCATAGAAGTGCACCATTTTAGTGTGTACAGCAACCACATACCATACATACAGAAAAATAGATAATGACACAATGATATACCCTGGGGAAAACCTTTCGGTAAAAAACCCCAGCACTCAGAAACCTGCACAATGTATTATCTTCAACACAAAGATTACAATACACTTGCAATGCAAGTTCTTTCAGGAAATGAGAGACAAAGCCAACAAGACTTAAATTTTTGTTATATTTCTCCCATAGGAGCAGCATCATATATATAGACTCCTCTGGACCCAAAAATAGGCACAACCACCAAGACCCATGCACAAAGCCACATGTACACAGTTGTTACATGAAATCCCAAGAATAGGCATCCATCCCTAGAATAGACTATGACAGCTTGTCATAGAATCCACCAAAAATAACGGTCACAAGAGAAGTGTAAGAGAATCTGTCATACCAACCTATTTTTGGCATATTCTCTTACACACACCAACCACTTCTTCTTGGGCACCCAAATAGGCCCAAGTCATAAGATGCTCTTACACCTGTCATAGCACATTCCTTAAATAGTTCTTACGCGTCATAGGAATCCATCATGACCATTTCAGTCATGATCTCGTTACGCACAAGATGTCGACACATCAAGTGGAGTGACACATCAACATGCCAACTAGACATGTACACTCACACTTAATTACATTATTTGCAAAAAATACATTTAAAAAACAAATAATAAGAATAGGAATTATCCAAGGTTGAGACACCTTATTCCTAACATTCTCCCACTTGTCCAACACCTTGTAAGAGCAACAGGAACATAACAGGAACTTTAACCACTATAGGTCAAAAGGCCCATAGACTCCAAACACCATCTGAACTTCTCAGTGCCCACTGGTTTTGTTAATGCATCTGCAACATTCTTCACAGTATCTACCTTCTCCAAATTTACCTTTCCATCTTCCACCATATCTCTCACAAAGTGAAACTGCACATCAATGTGCTTCGTTCTGGCATGGAAAGTTGGATTCTTTGCAAGGCAAATAGCACTCTGACTATCACACCAAATAGTAATTTGTTCTACATCAACACCAACATGAGAACATAATCTTCTAAGCCAAATGGCTTCTTTACAAGCATGAGTAGCAGCCATGTACTCAGCTTCTATAGTGGACAAAGCAACCACAGGTTATCACTTACTCATCCAACTGATGGCACCACCAAACATAGTGAACACATAAGCACTAGTGGATCTCCTGCTATCAATATCACCTGCCCAATCTGAATCCACAAACCCATGAATACAAATTGAATCCAGAGATCCAGAAGAGTTACCATGATAACATATGGAGTAATCTGATGTACCCCTCAAATATCTGAATACTCGCTTAACTGTATCCCAATGTACCCATCCAAGCTTAGCCATAAACCGACTCAGGACTCCCACTGCTTGGGCAATGTCTAGTCTAGTATAGACCATAGCGTACATAAGACTGCCAACTGCACTAGCATAAGGTACTCTACTCATGTCCTCCACCTCACTAGGAGATTTTGGACAATCATCTACAGATAACTTTGTTCCCACAGAAATAGGAACACATAGTGGTCTACAATCTGCCACGCTGAACCTGTCCAACACAGACTTCACATACTTACTCTGACTCAACCAAAGTTTTCTGTTAGACCTGTCTCTACTAATTTCCATACCCAAGATGTACCTAGCTGCCCCAAGATCTTTCATCTCAAACTGTGCTGACAACTAAGATTTAAAATCAGAAATCATACCCTTACCCTTCCCAAATAGCAACATATCATCAACATATAATGCAACAATAAGAAGGTGATCATTTTCAACTCTGAAATAAACACAATGATCTGATTTTGATCTTACAAATCCAATTGACAACACAAAGGCATCAAACTTAAGGTACCACATCCTAGGAGATTGCTTCAAACCATATAGAGATTTATTTAATCTGCAAACTAAGGATTCTTTACCTTTAACAATGTAGTGCTCAGGCTGTGACATATAAATCTCTTCCTCCAAATCACCATCAAGGAAAGCTATCTTCACATCCATCTATTCTATCTCTAAATCATATGATGCAGCAAGAGATAACAAAAATCTAATGGATGTCAACTTTGCAATAGGAGAGAATATTCACCATAATCTATTCCCTCTACCTGTGAATACCCCTTTGCAACCAATCTAGCTTTATACCTTTCAACACTACCATCTGCACAAAATTTCTTCTTGAACACCCATTTACAGCCAACAGATTTTCTCCCTTTAGGAAAAGGTACAAGGTCCCAAGTTTTGTTTTTCTCCAATGAAGCCATCTCATCATCCATAGCCTCAATCCAAGAACCTGCATCTTCCATGCCCAAAGCCTCTTTCACAGATCTAGGCTCATCAGTGTTAGTAATCAAAGCAAAGGCACAACTAGAATCTAACATAGAATAACCAAACCTTTCTAGTTGCTTTCTTTCTCTCATGGATCTCCTCAAGGGCTGAGGTTGAGGTTGTTCTTCCTCTTCTTCCAAACTATCAGAGTTGCTAGAACTCTCCTCATCATTAGACCCAACATGGTCTCTCTGTTCAGTCTTCTCAAGGGTAGGAGGCAACTAAACAACATCTTTTTCCTTTTCTTTTTCATCTGGTTGTAGCACAATAGGAGAAGATGTTAGCTCTCTGAAAATAACATTTCTAATATACAACACCTTACTAGTCACGGGATCCCAAAGCTTGTATCCTTTCACACTAGCACTGTATTCGATGAAAATACATTTAACAGCTTTGTTTTCCAACTTAGATCTTTTCTCCTTTGGAACATGTGCATAAGCTTCACAACCAAAAACATGAAGATATCTAATTGAAAGCTTCTTACCAAACCACACCTCCATGGGTGTCTTACCAACAAGGGCTGATGTAGGAGATCTATTAACCAGATAGCAAGCAGTGGCCACGGCTTCGGCCCAAAAACTTTGTTCTAAACCAGCTCCACTAAGCATACTCCTAGCCTTCTCCATCAGTGTCCTGTTCATTCTCTCTGCAACTCCATTTTGCTGTGGGGTATAAGGAGTTGTCTTATGCCTCTCGATACCTTATTCTTTACAGAACTGTTCAAACTCTGTTGAGCAAAACTCACCACCATTGTCAGTTCTCACACACTTAATCTTCTTACTAGTCTGATTCTCTACAAGAGCTTTAAATTCCTTGAACTGACTAAAGACTTGTGTCTTAATTTTAAGGAAATAAATCCACGTCCTTCTACTATAATCATCTATGAAAGATACAAAAAATATAGACTTGGAGATTGAAGGAACTTTTACAAGAACAAATACATCAGAATGAATAAGATCCAAAACATCAGAAGATTTGTGAGAACTAGAGTAAAACTAAACATGATTTTGTTTACCATAGACACAATGTTCGCAGAAGTTGAACTTGAGATTGTAATCATTTAACCCCTCAATGAGATTTTTATTTTTCAGGGTTTTGAGACCCTTTTCACCAATGTGGCCAAATCTCATATGCCACAACATTGTCTTTTTTGTAGGAAGCTTACCTTCCAAAGTATTTACACTACCATAAGAACCAATAGCCACAGACTTCTTCATTGCTTGTTCAGATGGTGAGGATGAAGAACTATTACATAGAGGAATACATGCATCTAGCTGAAATAAGGTACCTCTCCTAGTACCCCTTGCAAGCACTATCGATCCTCTCAACATCTTGCATCCTTCTTTCAAAAAAACAACTTGCACACCTACATCATTCAACATACTTATAGATAATAGGTTTCGTGCCAAACCTAGAATGTGCATAACTCCGTTGATTCCCTTTGCTTGTCCATTAGGAAATTTGATAGTGACCCTTCCGCGTCCAACTATCTTTAGGTGAGAATCATCACCCAAGTACACCTTTCCACCATCAAACTCTTCATATTTTGAGAACCAGTTTCGATGAGAGGTCATGTGAAAAGATGCACCTGAGTCAACCAACCACACATCATCAGATGCATGGGCTTCCATAGCTGCGATGAATGCATCGCCATCTTCTTGAGATCTTTCTGAAGCTGAATCTGAACCTTTCTTCTTCTTCTTCGGCTCTTTGCAGTCTTTACGGAAGTGCCCAAGTTTATCATAGTTCCAACATTTTTCCTTGGACTTATTGGAAGTCTTTGACTTCCCACGGGATTTGGATCTACCCTTATTGTCAGACTTATTGTCATTTTTCTTCCATCTTTTAGTGGATCTCCCACGAACAGCAAGGGCTTCTTTTTCTGAAATGGAAGCCTTTCTCCGCATCTCCTCTGATAGCAGTGAAGACACCACATCATCCATTTTGAAGGTGACTAAAGTGCTTCCAAGAGCCATCACAAGATGGTCCCATGAATCCGGTAAAGAACACAAAAGTGTGTAGCAATGATCCTTCTCCTCTAACTTGACACCAGCTGATGTCAACTGTACAGCCAGCAGATTAAATGCATTTAAATGATCCGTTAAGGATCCACCTTCCTCCATTTGCAGAGAGTACAACTTCTTCCTTAGGAACAACTTGTTCACCAGAGATTTGGCCTGATACACGGCCGCAAGTCTTTCCCACAAACTATTTGCGATTTTCTCATCTAGAACATTCAGAAGGACTGCATCGGTTAAACAAAGTCTTATGAGACCCTTAGCTTTATGGTCTTTGATATCCCAATCTTCTTGAGCTATAGTTTCTGGTCTTGTAGCACTTGAAGTTTCTTCCCATAGGTCACGATCTTCCAACATGTCTTCCATCTTGAGTTTCCACAACTTGAAATTAGTGCCATTAAATTTCTCCACCTCCATTCTTCCATATGATGAACTTGCCATCTCAATCTGCAAATAAGATTCAGAATGCTCTACAAAAAACTCCCACTCAACTTGAGATTAGCTCAAAAAACCCTACCCAACAACTAGGATCAACAGTTGATCAAGCTCTGATACCACTTGTAAGGAAACTCAGGTGCGGAAATAGCTTCCTACGCTAATCTCTATAGGAGAGTATTGTGCAAATTCCTATAAATCCTTACAATTTCAGATTCGTTAACTACTTTAACAAAGATATTGCAACCACATACCATACATATAGAAAAATAGAGAATGACACAATGATATACCCTGGGGAAAACCTTTCGGTAAAAAACCCCAGCACTCCAAAACCTACACAATGTATTATCTTCAACACAAAGATTACAATACACTTGCAATGCAAGTTCTTTCAGGAAATGAGAGACAAAGCCAACAAGACTTAAATTTTTGTTATATTTCTCCCATAGGAGCAGCATCATATATATAGACTCCTCTGGACCCAAAAATAGGCACAACCACCCAGACCCATGCACAAAGCCACATGTACACAGTTGTTACATGCAATCCCAAGAATAGGCGTCCATCCCTAGAATAGACTATGATAGATTGTCATAGAATCCACCAAAAATAATGGTCACAAGAGAAGTGTAAGAGAATCTGTCATACCAACCTATTTTTGGCATATTCTCTTACACACACCAACCACTTCTTCTTGGGCGCCCAAATAGGCCCAAGTCATAAGATGCTCTTACACCTGTCATAGCACATTCCTTAAATAGTTCTTACGCGTCATAAGAATCTATCATGACCATTTCAGTCATGATCTCCTTACGCACAAGATGCTGACACATCAAGTGGAGTGACACATCAACATGCCAACTAGACATGTACACTCACACTTAATTACATTATTTGCAAAAAATACATTTACAAAACAAATAATAAGAATAGGAATTATCCAAGGTTGAGACACCTTATTCCTAACAATTCAAAGGAACTATCAAACCTGAGAGATGGAACATAATGTTGAACCCCCTCTCGGTTGCAGCAAGACAGGCATTGGAAAAAGGTATGGGAGACTACAATTTTGACAATGAGTTATTGTTTAGAATGAATGGGAATATAATAGGTTAGTTTATTTCCCTTTTGGTCTTTTTTGGGCATAAAAAGGATGAGGTTATAAAGGTTGATAAGATTATATTCCTCGATGACCTTCTGGGAGAGCTAGAAAAAATGGTTTATTGCATTGATAATCATCTAACAATTCCTCTTCCAGAAATTACCATGAAGTCTGAGTTAAATAGTCTTCAAGGAATTCCTAAGTCCTAGCATGTGTCGTTGATGACTTTTAAAGATGAGTAGAGGTTTGATGAAGTTTGGCCAGTAATGAGTAGGAATCTGGAGTTCCTATTCAAATACCTTCTCAAAGAATACTTGGAGAAGGATTGGTTACTAAATTAATGACACAAAGAAGGTTTTGACATCCCATAAGCTTTGGATGATGTCAAGAAGGAAGACATCTGTATCCTATCTCCGAAGGTGAAAAGGTGCTCTCGCTACTCAGGGAATTCTGCACAGGAGGAATAAATCATCATCATAGTCAGAAAGAGTGAAGGAAGATGGAGTTGCCAAATGGTTCAAAAGGATTAATGGTGCTTGGGTGCAGTTTTTCAGAATAGGGTTCTTTTTTTGTATTAGGAAAGTTTAAGATAGATGTTTATTTCCAATTTTTATGCCTTAAGGTCGAACAAGATACTAAGTCATAGATAATACTATATCCTTTTCTACAATTGAATATATGGTTCAGTCATATCTCATTTTTGGTTTGATATGATGGATAATGATGGATAAGTTTATCTATATGTAGAAATCTAAACTTATGATACTTTATTGGCTATATAATCTACAAAGCTTTGATATTATTAATGATTCTTATTAAAGGCATATTATTATACTTTAACAACTATTTGTAAGAATATCTTCTGGTGTTATTTTTAACTTGTTAAAGGACCCAGTATCAGGAATTTTTAGGAGGATGTCAAAATCAATTAAGTAAGTTTAGCCGAAAGTAGTATGTTTTCAGTTTTTCTTCCAATGTAATAAGGAAAGTATCTTCAGTACATTTATTCCTTAGTCTTATCTTACCTTAATAGATTTTTTCAAACAATAATTTGTTTAGGTTGTTAGTATATTTAGAAGTAATTTTATCGGCAAAGAAGCTCAATAATAGTTGCTAAAGTCTTAACATTGTTTCTCTCCTAATATACTACTCGTTTGTATGCTAGAAAAGATTCTCATTAATCTTAATTTTTGGTTCTGGTTCGTGTGGTATATTAATGATAAAAGCTAATTAGGAACCTTGTCTTCAGAATTTTACTAACATTGGCATCTCTATATTATAGGTATAAAATTATATATATATATATATATATATATATATATATATATATATATATATATATATATATATATATATATATATATATATATATGTATGTATGTATGTATGTATGTATGTATGTATGTATGTATACAATAGATATATAAATAGAAATATTTATATAGATATCTGTATACACACACACACATATCAATATATATATAGATATATTTATATACATATACTCATGCTCAATCTTATATATATATATATATATATATATATATATATATAACTAGCCATGAGTTTATATATGTGGATGTACATATATAAAATTATTCTCATGGCTAGTTATATATATATATATATATATATATATATATATATATATATATATATATATATATATATATATATATATATATATATATATATATATATATATATATATATATATATATATATATATATATATATTGATTATGCAGTATATATATAATTAAATACTTATATCACATCTATGCTCTATATTGTTCTTGCTTAAACTTGGAGTTCATGTTAGATTAGCTTTCTAATAAAATACAACAAACATGTTATATCTTAAATTATTCTCTAAATATTATTAGCTTTGCATTATTTAATTGGTAAAGTGGTTAATTAACGTGAATGACCATCCTTGGATTTCAACTCCCTCATCATCAAAATTTCCTATTCACTCATTAGTTGTCTTTTTTGGGCTATTGAAGACCAAGAGTCGGGAAGAGAAATAGACAAGACTATGAATGGGTGCTGGAAACATTATAAATAGTAGACCTTCTCAATCCCTATTTACGTCTTCTCGGTAACTTAAGCTCTTCATCTCTGAGAAGATGACTACCCCCATCAAGCTGAAATGGTCCAAGCCTCAAGTAGCCTTCGATGGCATAATCTCTGTGAATAGGCTAAAATGAGTTATGCTCATCACCTGTGCTCTCACTCTGAGGGTTGTATGCAAAATTTATCAATAATGAGGACCATTATAGAGTAAACTCTGATATTGTAGCTATGTTTATTACTTCATCTATCCAGGTTGATCCTGGGAAAACAAATATTGGTAGGCTTTGTGATCACATTTTAAAGCTTAAATATCTTGGGGGATTGGATTTAGTTATCCACAATATTAGGGGAGATCTTACCATAACAAAACCCAAATTCTACAATAGTCCTTTGATTAATGGTAGACCAGTCCCTACTTCTCCGATCATTAATACTAAGGACCTAGAAACTTTACTTTCTACAGGCCCTATCATAAGGAGGAATTTGGATTTTCTTTTCTACTATTTTCATGTTAGGGCCCCAAAAGATGGAGATTGGTTTTACAATTACTAGTTGGAAGATGATGTAGGGAACATAGATAGGGAAGGCTATAGTGATTTACACAATGAAGAAGTGGTTGAGAGCATGATTGGGAATGATGTTGTAACTAAGAAGAGCAAGAAAAATGAAGCCTCTCCAAAAAATCTTAGAGCTATGGATGAATCGTCTTAATTTTTTAATGGGTTGCTTAACCAAGGCATGGAGGAAATATTTTTTACAATTGTTTGATTCAAGATTAGTTGTTATTCATTGTAAATTATATCGATGAATCTTTTAGAAATTAAATGGTCTCATTTTTCCTCTGTATGATCTATGATGTTTTGGAAATCAAGGTAACAAAGTAAGATTAATTAATAACTGGAGTAACCCCTTAAGTAGATATGAAGTTCATTTAAATGAATGGAATTTGTATGTAGTTTCTTAGGAATAAGGGATGAAGGTACAGTCAAACAAGATTTTTGATTAGTAAGAGAAAAATCTCTTAATTTAATAGAAGGATCTAACACCAATAAGGTACACATAATTTATATATATAAATTATCACATTAGTAATAATTAAATATGAAGTCAAAAGGGAGAAGGATCCCATTAAAATGTAAAGAGGAGATAATATAAATAGGGATTGTTAAGGATCATAATTCTGGGTTTAGTAAAAATGTATAAAGAGAGAAGTGGAGGAACTTAGGGGATGTAAAACTAAAATTAAATTTAATTCTTAATGAAAGGTAAGTAGGCTAAAATGATCTTAAGCCTTTAGGGCTTCTCTTAGATTTAAGGGATGTATATCGGGCTGAGGCAACTTAAACACTTAAACTAACTATTGTTGAATGCATGATTATAAAAGGGCAACCATGGTATCCTTGGTATAGTTTGATGACTTAATATATATGTCACTAACCTAGGTTTGAAAACAATCAATAGTATTTTTGCAGACTCCTTTGCAGGTATTATTGCAGGAAGTAGTACCAGGAAGTGGTACCAGTAGGAAAGAGGAGTAAGGAAGACAAATATAAATGTACCCTATAATTCCACCTATGATAGGCTTTATGTTGTATATTTGAAAAACATTGTAAATAGGGGTATGCCCCTATCTTTTCTTTTATGTAATAAATTCCTTCTTTCTAAACTGGACATTTGCCCCAGGAAAGACTGGAGGTTTTCTTCTCCATTCTTTCCTACCAATGCCCACACTGAATAGAGAATCATGTACTAATTTAAGAATTAATAATATTAACTGGCTTCATCCTTTTAACAATAAAAAAAAAGAAGTGAATTTTGCTAGATTTAAATAATTCAATCTAATCAGATGTAGATCCTAATTGAACCCAGATGTTAGAATCGATCGAGGGACATTGACAAGATGACCTTTCCTTGTCATGATTCCCCTCAATCTTTTGACCATCTTATTATGTTACCCCTTGGTAAATTATTTAACCTTGCAATGCCATTTCTTTTAGTAGGAACTTTTAAACACTTAAACCATATCAATGTGTAACCTTAGTTAATTAGCGCATTTTAAAAAAAAATTGGTGTCTTTTGTCCTTTGATTTTGGGCATGACATTTTGGTATCAGAGCCAAGTTTCAACACTTGGAACCTTAAACCATTACGTTTCTCATTCAATTTTTTTGTCTAAACTTGTAGGATGCATCCTTTTACATGACAATCTCACCGACATGGAAGAGGCCCTAGACATGCTCCCTCAACACGAGAGGATGTTGAGCAAGAAGTCAAGGTTATAGGTAGGAATCAGGAACCCCTTCCTGAAAAACCACTGAAACCAAACCAAGGCATCTTGAATGTATTAAAAAATCTTATTGGAGTAATTTGGGATAGACTACCACTGGTGGTTTAGCAACCAGAACACCAGGGTTCAGAGAGGCATGGGTTAGCAGCCAGATAGAGGACTAGGAGCTCTCCACCTAGTCATATAGAGGGATAGGATGCTCATGAGGATGATTCAGTTCGTGTGCCAAAAAAACCACTAGTTATAGTGCCAGGGATTCTAGAGAGAGCACCCCGTGATCTAGGGGATCAGATTAGAGATCTACTTTGCCTACAACCACCACTCTTTACAATATCTACTAATGGCATGAAAGTTGAGGCATGGATTTTGAGTTTAGAAAGGTTCTTTAGATTGTGTCCATATGAGAGAAATCTAAAGGCATATTTTTTTATTCACATTCTGAGAGGATTTGCATCTACTTGGTGGATAATTAAGGAATATAAGACCAACCTCATTATTGACACTCTCACTTGGAGAACCTTTTTGGAGAGATTCAAAGAGAGGTACTTGTCAGAGAACTTTAGACAGTGTTGCATCAATGAGTTCCATTATCTTTAGTAGAGAGGACTCACCATATTGCAATATGGGAGTAGGTTCCTTAAGCTTCTACCCTATGTAGATTATATGAGAGATGAGAAGTTGAAAGTTAATCACTTTTTCAAGGGACTAAATAATTGGCTATTAGGGTAGGTACACATAACCACTCTAAGAAACCTTTGAGAGGCTGTAGAGATGACATTCATAGTAGAGGAGATACAAGGTAGACCACATGATACACGAGATCAGCCTTAGAACCATAAACCCACACCTTAGACATAAGGGCTTCATAAACCCCATTGGAAGGGTAATCATAGATATTCATTAGGGTCTTATAAGAAACCTCACCCTCATCAACAGTCTCAGCAGAATCAAAGGCATAAGCCACCACATAGATATCAAGACTCCAAGCCTAAGAAGTGGCAGTTATAGGGTCCTAGGAGATATCAACAACCATAGGTTATAGATGTACCTTCAGCTTGGACTCAGTAGTCTACTGGGGGTGGTTTAAGTGGGTCTGATAGGACTTGAGGATAAAAATACTCTAGGCCATAGGGAGTTCAGACTCAAACACATGGACCTTGTTATGCATGTGGTGCCATGGGGCACTTAGCTAGAGATTGTCCACAGGGTCATATGGTAGGTAGTCAACGTATGACATCATCAGAGCCTACAGTTGTGGACATGGGTAAAATTCCCACAAGGTATTTGCAGCAGTTGAAAACTACCAGACAGATCATCAAGACACAATTATATAGGCCATGGGTATGATTAGAGGTATTAGTGTTACCATCTTATTTGATTTAGGAGCTACTTATTCCTTTATATCTCCATTGGTTGTGGAGCATTGCGAGCTAGTGGAAACTAGGTAGGATGTCAGTCGAGAGGTTGAGTTAGCATCAAGAGATATAATTTCAATTAAGACAATTGTTAAGGATTATTAGATTCAGATTGGTGACATGACCACTATGGAAAACCTCCACATTACACCTTTAAGATCATATGGTGTTGTTCTTGGCATGGATTGGTTTTATGCCCATAGAGAAAAGATGGATTGTCACTAGAAAATGATTGAGTGTGTAGATGATCATGGTACTTCTATAGTGATTTCTAGGATTTGGAGGCCTATATCTCTACATATAATTTCCTCTATGCAACATAAGAGGAGCATGTGAAAGGGATTTCAGCTATTTTCCATTACTATTAGTGATAGGGAGGACGTGGAGGAGAAGGAACCATCTCTTGATGATTATCCTATTCTTCAAGAATTTGCAGATTTGTTTCCTTCTGAGCTACTTGGTATGGCTCCCCATAGAGAAGTTGACTTCCATATAGATCTTGTTTTAGGAGCCGATCTAGTATTTAGAGCACCTTATAGGATGACCACCAATGAGCTTAATGAGCTCAAGATTTAGCTAGAGGAGCTTATAGACAAAGGTCACATTTGTCCTAGTGTCTCCCCTTGGGGTGCACCAATCATCTTTGTTAAGAAGAAGGATGGATCCCTATGATTGTGTATGGATTACTGACAGTTGAACAAGTTAAATATTAAGAATTGGTATCCACTCCCTAGGATTGATGATTTATTTGATCAGCTTCAGGGTGCCAAAGTATTCTCTAATATAGATCTAAACTCAGGGTACCATCCATTGAGGATGTTGATATTCACAAGATCTCTTTTTGTACCTAATATGGCCACTATGAGTTTACAATTATTCCATTTTGTCTTGAAAATGCTCTAGCTATATTTATGAGTCTTATGAATGAGGTATTATGCGCATTTCTTGACCATTTTATCATAGTGTTCCTTGATGATATACTGATATATTCTCAAAATGAGGAGAAGTGTAAGGGGCACTTGAGATAGGTATTGTAGTGTTTGAGAGAGAATCAGTGGTATGGTAGCTTGTCAAAGTGTGCATTCTATAGATCATAGATCTGGTACCTAGGACATGTTATTTTAGGTGATGGGATCTCTGTTGACCCATCAAAGATCAGAGCTATCATGGATTGGCTAGCGCCAACCACTATGACCGAGGTGAGGAGTTTCATTGGTTTGATAGGATATTACAGATATTTTTTTGAGGGGTTCTTTAGGTGGAACACCCTATTAATTCCCTTCAGCAAAAGGGGAAGAAGTTTGAATGGACATAAAAGTGTGAGAGGGCCTTTCAGGAATTCAAGAAAGCACATACCAATGCACCTATATGTTAGGATTAACAAGATAGAAATAAAAGTTACATGCAAATGTAACCAATATTAGAAAATAATAAACCACACATAAGAGAACACAAGACACAAAGATTTAACGTGGCTCACCCAATCCCTGGGCTATGTCCACCAAAAATGAATCCAATGTTCTTATTATCCAATAATTACAACCTAATTATAATCTACAATCCCTTATAGCTCAATACCACCACAAGAAGCTACTAGAAACATACATCATGGAATCACTAACCCTAACCCATTTTATACAAAATTTTTGTCGCTTTAGGGTTAGAATTGGTTACAACATGTCAACTGAAAAAATAGCCAAAAAATTAGCCAAAAAAATGAAAAGTGTACAGTACTTTCCTAATCAGTCACCATAGACCAACACTATACTTGTTGTGTCATATCCTTCAACAAATTTTGTGTTATGCACAAATGCTTCTTTAGATGGTTTGGGAGCAATACTTATGCAGGGTGGTCAAGCCATTACTTATCAATCTAGGAAACTTAAGACTCATGAGCTTAACTACCCTACCCATGAAATTTAGCTTGCAATAGTGATGCACACATTAGTGAGATGGAGACACTTCCTCTTAGGATATCAGTTGAACTTCATATAGATCATTAGAGTTTGTAGTACATATTCACTCAACTGAACCTTAATGCTCATCAGAGGAGATGGATGGAGTTCCTTTGTGAGTATGCTTATGATGTTCACTACATCAAGGAGAAGGAGAATGTAGTTGCAGATGCTTTAAGTAGGAGACAACATGAGATAGATTCTATGTCCGTAGGCACAAGGTTAAGGGATCACATTCAACATCTCTTGCATGAGGATGAGTGGTACACAGAAGTCTGTCAAGTTATTCAATCTCAGAGATTCCTAGAGGGGAAGTATGATGATTATTCATTGGATTTCAATGGACTATTATGCCACATAGGGTGTATCTATATACCTTCTTCTAGGGAATTGTGAGACTTTATTATGTTAGAGGCTCATAGGACACCTTATGCAGTGCATCCTGAGATCAAGAAGACGGATGCAGATTTGAGATAGTTGTATCACTGGTTGGGCATGAGGCAACACATTATAGAATTAGTAGTTTGATTCCTTGAGTACTAGTGAATTAAGGAAAAATACCACCATCTAGGTGGATTGCTTTATCTCCATGAGATACTTGAGTGGAAGTGGGGCACTATTTCCATGGATTTCATCATTGGTCTCCCTATGTCATCTCACCATCATGATGTCATCATGGTGATAGTTGATAAGTTGACCAAAGTGGCTCACTTCTCACCCATTTGTACTATATTCACAATTCTAATAGTGGCACAGGTGCTCTTGCGATATATTATTAGACTTCATGGCATTCCTCACAAGATCATTTTTGATAGAGACTCCCTCTTTACATCTTCCTTTTAGAGGAAATTATAGGTAGCTTTGGGCACCAGGCTCAACTTTAGCACAAATTACCATATAAAAATGGATGGATAGATAGAGAGGGTTAATCAGGTGTTAGAGGATATGCTCCACATGTATGTTATGGATCATTAGACAAGATGTGAGGAGTACCTACACTTGGTTGAGTTTGCCTACAATAATGGACATCATACTTCTTTAGGTATGTCACCTTATCAGGCTTTGTATGGTAGACCATGTAGGACACCATTGAGTTGTGATTTTGTTGAGGATAGGGTATCTATTAGGCTAGAATTAGTTTGAGATATAGAGCAATATGTGGTTTTGATTAGGAAATGTCTTAGAGTATCGCAGGATAGGCAAAAGAAGTATGTAGATGCGAAAATGATAGATCATAGCTATATGGTTGGTGACAATTTTTTATTGAGAGTGCAGTCATATAAGAGTCCAATTTGTTATGGAAAGGGTTCTAATCTTACACCTTGCTTTTTTGGACCATTTGAGATCCTTGAGAGGATAGGAGTAGTTGCTTACCATCTAGCTTTTCCACCTAGCTTTTCATGCATCCACAATGTGTTTCATGTTTCTATACTGAGAAAATATATTTATGATGAGTCTCATATCATAGATTGGGATTCCTTTCTTGTGGAGTTAGCTGGTTAGTTGGATTTGGATCCCATTCACATTTTAGCTCGTTAGATGTTGGCTCTTCAAGGCTGAGAGTTGGACCAAGTTAGGGTCCAATGGGATTAATATGACGAGGTTACAAAATCATGGGAGAATGCAACACAAATGAGAGCACAATATCCCGATCTTTTTTATGAACTCTAGGAGGAAGTTCATGCCTAGGGGGGAGGGTGTGAGGCCCTATCTCGAGCCCGTCATAACATTTCCTTTCATCTTTATGATAGACCTAGTATTTGATAATCTATTTTGATGCATTATGGATTTATACTCTATATAATAGGGATTTGATCACATTGAATTGTGATGCACCTTATTTTATGATGTTTTTCATACTCATGATGATGACTTTATGATTCATTTATGATTGTGTGATAGTTAATTAAATTTAATAAAAATTATGATTATGCAATGGAGTATATGCTTATGTGAATTAATTAGGATGGAAATTGAATTCGAATTATGATGAGTGTGATCTTATTGTAAATTAAATGTTAGGTGCTTAATTGTTATTTATATGTGCATATAATTTCATGTGGAAAATGCATTCAAAAGGTGTGGATTTTTCTACTGATTTGAGTTAAAAATTGTTTATGTGGAGATATTAATTAAATGTCTATGTGCTATGAAAAGCACCTTCATAGGTTTCGTATTGCAAATAAATGAAAATAATAAATAAATTACAACAAAGAGTAAGCTATTTAAGCAAATAAATGACAATTAAGCACTCTATGGACCTCTATTTAGATTTGCTAATGCAAAGCTCTCAACAAGCTTCCATTAGTGGCAGCTCCAAAATGATAATTGAATGATAAACAAACTAAAAGTTTAATTCCAAAGTGAATTAAGCCTTAAATAGTACTAAATTTACCTTTGTAGCTTGAAATTGCAAGAGGTTTGATGCTATTCTCATATTTGTTGATGATTTGTTCTTCAATTATGCCTTGCTTTTATAGATTTTGGCAAGGGTAGGGGGTGGAGTTGAGTTGATCATGGTTGAATTGAGGTTAAGTCCATGTTTCCACCTTTGGAGACAATTTAAATGGATTTTTCTCAAAGCTTGGGACAAATAGACAAAATGGGTGGCCAAGATGCTCTTACCTTATGTGTGATTGAGATTCATTTTGAGCTTGATCCATGTGGGTTCAATCCTCATTTCCCATTGGTTGGTGCATTTTCTCCCATTTGGTGGTTGAGGGAAAATATGGATTTAATAATTGAATTTATTTAATTTGTTTAGCCATGTGTACCCCTTAAATGGGTCGATTTGATGTAAATTGAACTATACAATTAATTAGATTAACTGCACAATTTATTGATTTATCATGATTTAAATTGACTTACTGGCTTTTGATTTTCAATTAAATTTGGATTATGGCTTGATTGTAATTTTACTTTGATTTTAGCTTGATTTTATTTTATTTCTTTGATTTTGCCTTGGTTTCTCACTTGAATTGATCTTGTCCATTTTCAGGTGATTACAAATGCCCCTCTTTGAATCGATATACAAAGTGTATTGGTTCAAAGAATATCCTGATCATTTTGATGCGAAGTCCTAATTAGATTGATGCTCAATTTGATGTTGATAGAAGATGTAGATCTTGATGATAAAGTTGATGCAATTCTAAATGATTTGAAGTCCTTCATGGTCATTCTGATGATAAGTTGCCAATATGATGTTTGATTCAATCTGATTCTATGTTTGATGCCCCACTTGATTGATAAGAGAAAAAAATTTCAATGAAAGATTAAGCTATGATTTGATGTTATGCTCCTGATTTGATGATTATGATGTCGGTTGATTGTTCGAGTGTATGCCCCCTCGGAAATGAAATGAAATTTGATCCTGGTGAAATATATTGCATTTTTTATCAATTAGTGTGGAAAAATAGTTCATTATGAGCAAATTTCAGTTTGATTTTTGATAATGTATTTGCGATGCAGTGATGACAAATGCCTCTGATTTGGCAGAATAGGTGTTTAAATTAGGTTCCTGGTCATTTTATGCTAAACTGTGCCACTTTTAGGTCAAAATGGGCTATATAAAGGGGTAAAAGGTCTTTTTACTATTCATTTTTACCTTCTCTTTTGACTTTTCACTTTGACCCCCTTTTGAGCTTTCTGCGATGGTGATCCTGATTTGAGAGCATAGGTTCAAGTGAGGCCGCTGATATATACTTCCACCTGGCTATGGACCTCTTGTATGTACCTTGACAACCTTGTCTGATTTTTGTATTTAAATTTGAAAATTTTGGATTTTTCTATGAAAAACTATATTTTTTTCATTTTTAAAATAAAATACCACGTAAAATCATTTTAATAGAATGTACACCCATCCTGCTGTGCATTCATGGTTTTCCACAGCGCGTATAAACTTTTTAGTAGTGCTTACAAACATTATAACTAGGGCACGTTATGCTTTCACCATTTTGTGTAGCGCTTTCACTTTTTATTACGCTTTTAAGAGTTTTAGTAGCATGTACAGGGGTTTCCTGCAGCATGTACTAAATCATGTAGCATGTACACTTATTGTAGTGTGTAGAATTAGTTTCGCTGCGTGTTTGACATTTTAAATTGTGCATTTTCTTTTTAGTGCTTTTAAGTAATGAAATAGTGTGTACACCCTATTTGGTCATATTTGTGAGCCTGTTAGTCAGTTTTCTATTCCATCTGATCTCGTCAAGTTATCAATTGGCTTAGATTTTTGAGTTGTTCTTTTAGAAAGTTGTGTGATGTTAGTTCAAGTCATTTGATATTAAATATTTGATGGTCAATCTTGATTTAGATGGTGGATGATGATAAATTTTCCGTCCTCTCTGAGTAGAATCAGGAAAATTGATTGTGGTTTGATTAGGTTTGATTGTTCAGTTGACTTGAGATGATCCAATATGTAATGATTTTGATTTATGATGTGATTAAACTTTCTTTTGTAGGCTCATATTTAGAAGCTAGGTGTCTAAGGCCTATATATGTTGTCATTTGACATGATCGATGACTTGAGCAAGCTGGAGCATCGGGTGATAGGCCAATGCAGTTTATCTTTCTTACTCTCTCTCCCTCGATTTCATGTGAATCAAGGTCTACCTACAACTATGGAAGAGTACTAGCACTCTTACCATAACACCTTCCACTTGCCTATGGGATAGATGACGATCACTCTTGAGGACGTGTATCGGTTGTTGCAAATCCCTACTCATGGGGAGATCATTTTTATGACTACGTATACGATGGGATAGTATGCAGATGTTTATTTGTAGATCCCACTATTAGAGATGAGAGCATTCAGTGGGCCCAGTTTCCTTCTTTCCTTGTGCTTCCTATTGTTCTCGATGAGCTTTTTGGTGGCTTCTTAGTTCTTGATTGGCAGGGTCATGGTTTTTCCATTGGTTGGGGCCAGATTCTTGAGGATATGATTGCACATCCTCACAGGTTCAAGTGGGGCTCCTATGTGCTATCTCAGTTGTATCATGAGCTACATGTTGTTGTTTATCATCGTGATGCTACTCTCTCTGCTGGAGTAGTCTTACTACAGCTGTGGACTTGGGAGCATATTCTTGTTACACGTCCTATCTCTATTCATCATCGGGATGTAGGTTGGCCTTTCGCCTAGATGTACAAGGGTATGGCTGTGTAGGCCCACTTGGGCAAGTTAGATTACTTGCAACATATTATCAACAATATTGATCAGGTGGTCTCGTGACCTTACATCAGTTGTGAGCCATGAACGGAGGATGCAACCAAGCTACCATATATGTGTATGTCGCAGTGAATGATAGGGAAGACACCCTTGATTATTGAGAGGTTTTGTTTCCAGTGGGTTCTACAGTAGTATGACCGAATACAGGGGATGTCATAGGGGTTATCCCTATATGCTCATGTACAAGTGGAGAGGTCCCTTTGGGACCCTCAGATTGATTACAGGATTGCACAAGATGCCTTACTACAACTACCCCATCTTGCATGGGATATGAGAGAACATATCATTGATGTCAGCATGACCAATGATTATGCTCAATGGTTCATTCAGAACCCTTTTCCCAGATTCATAGATCTGGCCGAGCTAGTGCCTAGGATCAAGGATCGGTCAAATGATGATGGTGGAGATGACGATGGTAGTAGGAGAGGGGTTCGTCAAGGAAGATGGTGGTGATAGGATAGACAAGGAGATCTTCTTCTTATCAGCTTCCATCTTCTTGCATGGATCCACCACATGCTCCACCTGCTTAGACTCCTCCTATAGAGGCTCCAGTGTCAACTGTTAATGTTCGGGTTTTATAGTCTGATGTGTCAGAGATTAGGTAGTAGGTCAGTCAGCTAGGTAGTACAATGTAGACATTCATGGCTGCTACGAGTCAGCACAGGCTACAAGCGAGCTCGAGTTGAGGTCCAGATATAAGTCCTGGTCCTGATGGTGCTGGCAGTTCTGGTAGTTGATGTCATATGATTGATCCATTCTTTTGTATATTATGATGATTATTCTTGATATTGAGACATTGGACTCATATTCTTTTATCAGATGATGTTTATTTATGATCGATACTTGTTATGTTTGATGGATTTTGATGCACATATATTTTGATGGACTTTGACATTTACCATGGACTCTGATATTTGTTGATAGATTTACTTTATATGATGTCATTATGTGTTGGACATCTATTTTTTAGGTGCTTTATATTATATTCACATCTATATGAGTCTATTTCTACATGCTTTGTTTTTATGCTTTTCAAATGCAGTTTATGATATGAATGTACACGTTTATGCTTATAAGTGCAAATGATTGTCTTATTTATGACATAGATTAGATGGATGCATGCAATACATGGGGTAATGTATGATGATGTATGTTGATGAATATTTAATGGTTTTTAATGAATAATGCTATGTGATGATGTTTTATGGATGCATTTTTATGATGTTATAGATAATGCAATGTAATGTGATGGATGCAAATGAGATGTAAATTCAATGGATGCACTTATATGATGAAATGTATGGTTTTGAATGATTTAAGGATTAATATAAATGATATATAGATTAATGATGATCTAGATGTAAATGCAATGATAAATGATATAGGGATTAATGATGATCTAGATGTAAATGCAATGACCTAATACACTTATTTTTTAATATAATTCAATGTTTAAATGTAATGAACTGTGATGAATGCACCTATATGAAAAATGCAATGTGCCAATGAGATGACTTTAAATGCAATGTTTAGAATGAATGAAATGCAATGCAATTAATTATGTTCGAATGATGAATTTTAAATGATGTAATTAATGCAACTAAATAATGAGAATTAAAATTAATGCCAAGTAATGCAATGCAATATTAATTGAACTTAATGATATGATGAATGATAATGAATGTGACTAAATGCAATGAACTGCATGAATGCAAACTAATAAAAATGTACTTTTAATGAACTATAATGGTATGGACTATAATGATAATTCAATGATTTGATTTAAAATGAATGCAACTTAATGCAATAAATCTAAATGAACTAAGGTTAATGCCCTAAATGGATGCAAGACTACAAAGAACGAGATGAATCTAAATGTAATTGATCTAATGCAAGGCATCTTTGTTTTTTGTTTTTTATTTCAAACACACTCTATCACATATAGTTTTTGATGAACGTTTTATTTTTTATTAACTCCACCCCCTTTATTTTTCTCTTAGTTTTTGAGCTAAAAAAAGCAAGCAACTTAAATGCATTTAATCTATAATGGATGCAGCTAGCTGCCACTATTCACAAGTTAGGAGCTTATATTCATCATTGAGTAGTTTTGAAACCTGAAATTAGTACAACCATCACTAATTCAACGATGATGATATGAATACCTTTTTCCTTTCCATGTTGCCTTCCCAATCTTGGTACAACTATCACTAATTGAAATCAATCATGAGAGTATGAATACTGATTTCTTCAAATTCTATGTTGCAAGTGGATTTTGGTATTATGATATTTAACATCAAAATATCCAAGATATCCTGTTGCGTAAATAAAGAAAGATCTTGGTTTTGTCATATGTACATGTCCTCGATGATTCTTTGATGATCATATCCTTAGACAGATGATACATACTTTAAAACCTTGACCTTAAGACACTCATTCAAAAACCAATAAAATATCATGCTTTCATCATAGCTTGTCTAGTTTAAGAACTTTCATCAATTTTCTAGAAAGACATGACTTCACCAATCCAAGTAATCACTTAAAAAAAAAATTGCACTATTTTTCAAATCCACATTTCAAGTATAGTTCCATCCATTTCATACATTTAATCCTGATAAAGATAAAGTCTTTGTGAGATCTTGGATCAAAATTTTGTGTTTGTTTGATTGATGTTATGATTAGGATATGATCGTGAAAGTATTTCACTTGTGTTTTGATGAATTGATTTGGTGTCAGATTGATGTTTGCTTTGATGAATCCTTCCTCATGTAGAATAGATTTATCCCCTAGTTTGATGTGATTTCATTTGTTAGATTTAGGATATTTTGCAGATTGGTGATGAAAGTTTTTGCTACTCACAAATGCAACTGTGGGGTTTTATTATGCAATATATACAAATGATGGCGAATGCAATATTTACAAGGATGATGCCTAGGCATGAGACTAGGAATTTCAATGGTGCCTATTTACTAGGTTTTCACCGATTGAATGGAATTGCTCCTTTTCTATTTTTTAATCTTTTTCTCCCTTTTTTTTTTGCTACCAAGGTGCCTATTTGCTAGGTTTTCACCGAGGCACTTTTTCTCTTTTTTTTTGTATTTTCTCTTTTTCCAATTTTTTATGATTTCATATTATCCAGGTGCCTATTTGCTAGGTTTTCACCAAGACAATATCCTTTTGAGGATCATTTCTGAATATTTTTGGCTTTCTTTAGGCTCAATTTTTCACTATTTTTTTTTTATCTTTTTTGCTTTTCTATTTTTCAATGTTTTTGGAGTTTTCAAGGCCTCTTTCGACTATGTACAATAAATAAGATGCTCTCTCATTTGATTTTTTGATACTCTTTCTCTTTATACCCTTTCATCTGTTTCATGTGTAGAACCTCTTCAGGTGTATACTATTGATAGGCTCTTGCAATTCTTCCCCATCACAATTAGCTAGTTTATAGGTACCTTTCCCAAAAGAAGAAGTTATCATAAAAGGTCCTAACCAGTTTGCTTCCAATTTTCCTTTCTTCTCTCTTTTTGCTTGATTTTTAGGGTTTTCTCGCAACACTAGATCACCTATTTGGAATGTCCTTAGTTTGATGTGCTTGTTATAGTTCCTTGACATTTGATTTTGATACACTTTTAATTGGTCAAATGCTTGTTGTTGTCTTTCATCTAGTAGCTTTGATTTGTGCAACCTAGCAACCCTGTAGTCTTCTTCACTTAGTAACCCATGCAATGAGACTCTTAAAGATGGAATTTCTACCTCCAAAGGTAAAACTGCTTATGCTCCATAAACTAATGAGAATGGTGTAGCTCATGTTGGTGTTCTAATGCTTGTCTTATAAGCCCATAGAGTAGGGTTTATTTGAATGTGCCAATCTCTACCTGAATTATCCACAATCCTCTTCAATATTTTTAAGATGTTCTTATTTGTAAATTCTGCTTGTCCATTACCTTGTGGGTAGTATATTGAAGATGAGTGGTGTACTACATGAAATTTTGTATATAGTTCTTTCAAGTATTTGTTCTTGAAATGTTTTTCATTATCCGTTATGATGGCGTGAGGAAAATCATATCTACAAATTATGTGATTTAATATGAACATGGATATTTTCTTTCCTGTAGCAATGGATAAGGGTACAACTTCCACCCATTTGGTAAAATATTATGTTGCTATAATGATGAATTTATGACCATTTGAAGATGGTGGATAAATCATACCTATCAAATCCAAACCCCATTGATAAAAGGGCCAAGGTGTAGTCATAGGATGAAGTTCTTGTGCTGGCACATGGATTAAGTTCCCATGGTATTGACATTTATGACAAGTTTTTGCAAAGTGACAAGCATCTTTTTCCATGGAACGCCAAAAATATCCTATCCTAAGAAGTTTCTTAGCTAGGGTTAAACCATTCGGATGTGACCCACAAATTCCCTCATGGATTTCTTGTAAGGATATGGTTGATTCCTCTTTCTCTACAACCTTAAAAGAATTCCAGCTAGACTCTTGCGATACAATGTGTCAGATACTAGGGTATAGCAAGAGGCTTGTCGTATAAAACATTCCTTTTGATTTCAAGTTTGGTCCATGGGTAAGATTTGGTCTTTTAAGTATGTGTAAATGGCTCCATACCAGGGTGAGTCATGTCCCATTAGTAAACAAATGGTGTGAGGATGCTAAGGGTCGAATGTGGGTTGTCCAACTTCTTGTACTAGGAATTCATATCTAGCACTTTGATCTGGTATTTGGAGAAGTGATGCCAATGTAGCCATTGCATCTGTTGCTTTATTCTTATCCCTCCACACTTGCTCAAATGTGATTAGAGTGAAGTATTTCTTAAGATTATCAATTATGTTCTTATAGGGTATCAACTTATCATCTTTAGTTTGATACTCGTCATTGATTTGATTAATAACCAGTTGGGAATCTCCATAGATTTGTAGCTTTGTTACTTTCAATTCTAATACCAACTTTATGTCGATGACCAATGCTTCATACTCAACTATATTATTGGTGCATGGAAATAATAGCTTGTATGATTTTGTAATTGTGGACCCTTGAGGATTAATTAATAATATCCCCGCTTCTAATCCATGATGTGTATAAGAGCCATCAAAGTATAATTTCCAAGTTTTTACTTCAACATTAATTATTTCAGAATCTGGAAATTCTACTTGGATTGGGTGTTCATCTTGTAAAGGTGATTCTTGTAGTTGATCATCTATTACTTGGCCTTTGATATCTTTTCGATCCACATACTCTATGTCAAAATCACTTAGAACCATGACCCATTTGGCCAAGCTTCTATTTAGTGTTGTTTTGCTAAGAAGGTATTTCAAAGGATCAATTTTTCTATGAGTAAGATTTTATGAGATAACATATAATGGAGTAATTTTCGGGAAGCAAAAACTATGGCCAAACATTATCTTTCAATAAATGTGTAGTTCAACTCATATTTTACCAATGTTATGCTTATGTAGTATATAGCCTTTTCTTTTCCAGCCTCATCCTCTTGAGCCAAGAGTGCCCCTAATGCATGTTTTGTCACTGAGATGTATAAAATTAAGGGATTGCCTCTTATTGGTGGCATTAAAGTAGGTGGATTCATTATGTACTTTTTCAATAGTGTGAATGCTTCTTCATATTTTTCATCCCACCTGAATACTGTGTTCTTGTGAAGGAGTTGAGTAAAATTGTGGCACTTTTCTGCTAATTGTGAGATGAACCTTCTGATGGATTGAATCCTTCCATTTGACTTATGTTTCAAGGTGCCCCCATTTCCATGATTTACTTTACTTTGGTCGGGTCTACCTCTATTCCTTTGGCTGAAACTATGTATCCTATTAGTTTTCTTGATTGTACACCGAATGCACATTTCTTTGGATTTAACCTTACTTTAATTGCTCCAATCTTGTAAATATCCTTTCTAGGATGGGTAGATGTTCCTCCCTTGAATGGGATTTAGAAATTATGTCATCTACATAGTCTTCTAGAAACTTTTGCATCATGTCGTGAAATATGGTTGTCATGGCTCTTTGATATGTTGCTCCAGCATTCTTGAGACCAAAGGGCATAACATTCCAGTAGAATGTCCCCCACACACATGTAAATGTCATTTTGTCTTGATCCTCAGGTGCTATCTTAATTTTATTATAGCCACTAAACCCATCCATAAGTGAGAACGTTGACTATCCTACTGTTAGATCTACGATGGCATCAATGCTTGGTAGAGGAAAATCATCTTTTGGACATGCAAGATTAAGATCTCTGAAGTCTATGAAAATTCTAATAGATTTTTCTACTTTGGAAATAGGCACAATATTTTAAATCCACTCAGCATAATCAATGGCTCTTATGAACCCCACTTTTAGTAATTTCTCTAGCTCCACTTTCACAAGCAATGCTATGTGTGGATGCATCTTTCTCAATTTCTTCTTGACTAGTCTCACTCCTTCTTTAATGTTTATATGATGCATTATCAAATTAGGATCTAGTCCTGGCATATCATTGTAAGACCATGCAAAATTGATTTGTTTCTCTTTGAATAATTTTATGAAATCCTTTCTTTCTTTACTAGATAAAGATGCTACTAGGTGTATGATCTTTGGCTTTGATTCTAACCCAATGTTCACTTTCTTCATTAGTTCAATTAAGATAGGTGATCTTTCCTCATATTACTTGGGAAAAGTATCCAAACCTTCTTCCTTAGGTACCTCTATTGGGTTTTAACCTTTGGAAACACTCTTTATTTCTTTCTCTTTTGATCTAATGCTGCCACAATGTGGTTTTCAACATTAGATTCTTTCCATTTTTTCATTTTTAACTGAAATAAAAGGTTGGATACTTCCCTTCATCACTTGTTCTTGATATCCCATGGTAGAAGAAGGTTCAACTGCATTAAGGTATTGAGACACCAAGTTATCATTCAAGAATGTGGGGAGGATGGTAGGTTCAATGGAATCCCATTCAATAAGCTTTGGATAGATAAGGACAAAGGGATCAATATTTTGGTTTGGTTCGATAGGGTTTAAGGACATGACCTCATTGGAAGGTTCAAACATTTTATCGCTCAAATCTATGATATGTGCCTCTTCTAGGTGTTCTAGAGAACTAGGGTCAAAATTTTCCTCACTCGAATCCTCTTGGGTTTCTAATGGATAAAAATCTCTTGGGTTAAACCTAGGGTTAGATCCTTCTATAGTAGGTCTCCATGATGGAACATAAGGTTCTCCTATCCATTTATTTTCTTTGACTTCTTGACTTGGAACATTATCTAAGACCTCTTGGCTAGAACTTGAAGCTTGATTCTGATTTGATCCTGAGGCTTGTTCTTTTCCTTTGCTAGGAGTATAAGTATGAATCACATCTACCTCTTAATCTTGGCAAGACTCACTTGACAATGAGTCCCACTCCCAATTGTTTGAATCTTCATCACTTTGGGAACCTAGTTGCAATATTTTATCATAAAACCTTAGGTACTTCTTTTGAGTGTACCCTTGTTCAAGGTACCCTAATCTTGTTTTTTTCTTACTATCTCTCCATGACATTTCAATGGGTTCAATTAGTCCTTCATTTCTTGTACCTAAAGGCCCTTGTCCTTTATATCCCATTTTCTGCATTATTTGAAATCCCTTTCCATATTGATGAATGTGAATGCTTATGTTTTGAATACACTTTTCATGGGCACTTGATTCTTCACCCCTATATAGCCAATTTAAGATTTCATTATATTCTTCATCCATAGATGAAGAAGTACTTTCCCTCACAAAGTGTTCATTTTATTTATGAGGTACATGTTGGCTAGATGGTTTTCCATGGGATTTGGGAGATAAGGGTAGATCTATCATAGATAATAAGTATTCACCTACACCTTTCTATTTGATTTGGCATTGCTTCTCAAAATTCTTCATCATGTGATCTATCTTTTGATAATGGGTATCTTTGGTGTAAATTTGAATAGATCTATCTTGATCTTCTTTTTGTTCATCATGGGTACTTTCCTCACTAACTTTCTCCTTTCCTTTAGTCGATGTAGTTAAGTTAGAGGGAACTTGATGATTTTCAACAACATCTTATTTTTATTCCTTTTCTTTGCCTTTCAAGGATGGAAGATCCTTTGAATTTTGTCCTTGTTCTATTCTTTGGGACATTGATCCTTCTGTCTTATGTGGAACTAATGAGTCATTTATAGGTTTCATGTTATTATAATATTAAGGATTTGAATCCCCACTTACCATGACTTCCTGTCCCATGTATGAAAATTTGAGACATTGATGATATGTTGAAGGTACTGCCTGTATTTCGTGGATCCATGGCCTTCCTAATAGGATATTGTAAGTCAATTTGAGGTCTAGGACTTGGCAAATGGTCTCTTTTTGCAGTGGGCCAACTCTGATGGGGAGTACTATGACACCTTTAGAGGCTCTTTCTTCATCATCGTAAGCTTTAATAGTTATTTTATTCTTTGGGTCAATAGATTCCTCAAAAAATCCTAAGGATTTAACCAAGTTTAAGGTATAAATATTTAGACCAGCTCCCCCATCAATGAGGACTCTCTTCACTCTATGCTTGTGGATCAAAACCTCTATATGCAAAGGTAGATTTTGTGGGATTCAAGGACATATCATCTTGTTTTGAGAAGGATAGACAATGGGGTGCAATAAGATGACCTACCATGTTTTGGAACTTATCCACATCCAAATTAAAAGGCACATTAGTCTCCACAAGGGCCTTTTCCATAATCTCCTTATGAGTTGGTGAGAGTTTTAGCAATTATAGGATAGAAATTTGAGCAGGGGTTCTTTGCAATTGGTCCACCAAATTATATTGCTTTGAAGATGAAGATGTTAGATTAGGGAGGATAATTCTTGGGGCACCTCCTAAGAGAGTGATCTTTGATGCTTTCCCCCTAGTTACAACATTAGATGTTGATTCCCTTGGCTTTTCTTTTACCACAATCACATTTATTGTGTTTTCATCACCACTTAAGGCATTAATGGTGTTATCATAAGTATGGGATAAGTTAAATTTTTCATTACCCCTTTTGTTGTTGTGATTGGTATTTGATGATTCCCCCTTTTCATGGTTTAAGAAAGGGTTCTTGAAATCCATATGGTCCTCATTATTTTGAGGCCCTTCCACTTTTATGGTCCCATCATCGATTAAATCTTGGACAATGTGTTTTAATTTCATACATTCATTCATTTTATGTCCTTTTTTGCGATGATATTCACAATAATGAAAATCATTCCACAACATTGGCTTGAATTTTGGTTTGTATGGCCTTGATTCCGGTAGAATAATGATTTTGTTGGCCACTAAAGTCCTTAATGCATTTTCCAAAGGTTCACCTAGAAATGTGAATTTCCTTTTCTGATATGTGGAAAATAATGGTGTAGGTTTATTAATATTGGAATTATTGAAGGGATTGTTGTTGTTATTGTTGGTGTTGTTATTATAAGGAGCTTTAGTCATTTGGTTAACATTATACATTGGGTTTGACCCGCTTGATAAATTAAAGGGAGTAGCTTTCAAGTTGTGTGCTTCCACAACTCAATCATTCACAAGATTTTCATTGGTGTTTTTCAACCATAGTCTTGGTTTATCATTGTGATTGTTGGATCCTTTATTATTGTTATAATTAGAGTTATTATTGTTATTGGTGTTGGTATAGGGTTTATTATCTTTGAATAACTTTATTTCCCCTCTTTTAACCAACACTTCTTCAATTTTGATCCCATTTTTGATGATCTTTTCAAATGTAGGGGGACATTGAAGTTGGAGCCTATAGTTAATCTCCATATTTAGGTTATTCATAAATGTTTCCATCTTTTCTTTCTCAGGTATGCTTCATGGATATCATGCGAAGATTGTTCTCCACATTTGGAGAAACCCTAGAAAAGACTCACCATCTCATTGTTTAGTATCACATAGATTAAGCATGGTGATTTCGTGCTCTATGTTATAGGAATAATGAGTCACAAATTTTGAAGCTAATTCCTCAAATTTTTTAATCCCCTATGGAAGTTTTGAGAACCATTCCATGGGTTGGCCTCCTAAACTCCTCAAAAAAATCCTCATTAAATATGTGTTGTCATGCATGAATTCAATACATAGAGCACACAATTCTCTAAGATGGTCTTGTGGGTCTGATTTACCTGTATATTTATCATATTTGGGGAAGACCACATTTAGAGGGAAAGGTGCCATAACCAAGCTCTTATCAAAGGAAAATGGGCACAAAGCCTTGATGGAAAATGGCTTAGGTTCGACTGCTTTCTTCATTATGTCGATTTGTGCTCGAAACATTTTCAATTGTTTATTCATAGCACCTATAGGATTATCCTCTTCCTCATCTTTCTTAAGTGCAACAACATCATAGTCATGAGGAAGTTTTACCCCTTCTTGGGCTAAATTAAGGAAATATCTTTCCCTATTTCTCTCTATAAATTTGTCCATAACTTCAAGGAACTTGATGTCTTGAGCCACCCTATTGGCTTTATCTTCAATTGTTTCTTTAGGATCTTGATTTTCTTGGTTAATGTTTTCATGATTGTTTGTTCCTTTCTCTTCATGGTATCCCCTATGAAGGTAATCATGATTTTTTGCATCTCTATCCATTTGGTCAACTCTCTTTTCAAAAAGGTTTGGGAGACTATCTCCTAGGTTGTGATTTATGAAAGAGTTTTGTGATTCAAATTCGGGGACCTCTCTTTCTATGCAAGCTTTGTCTTCTTGTGAAGATAGTTTAAGTCTATGAGATCATGTAGAAACTGGTATTAACAAAGGTTTGATTCAAAATTGTGTTCTCCCAAACTTGGTGATTGTTCTTTTTATTAAGATATTAAAAGTGTATGATGATTTTTCAAAATGGATATCTCTCACTTGTTATATGTATCTTCAAACAAAGAAACCACAAATACACTTGTTCTTTTTAAACCCTCTACACAAAAAGTTTTTGAATATGTAAGAACATTATCATGGGTTTTTCACGAAAAGTAACTCCAAGCAATCTACCTAGTTGACAAATTGGTTCGTAAGCATGGCTTTACAAGGTAGGCCTTCTAATTTAACAAGGTATTTAATTAATATTCCATTCAAAATCGACATTAAGTTTCATCCTCAAAAAATTAGGAGGCTTTCCACCACTGGTATATCAGAGTTTTGCGCAATCCCGAAGGACTACTCGAGGAAGTTTGAAGCTTAATATCCTTTTGTCACACACTCCATTAAGGATGCATGCATTTATTTTTATAGTGGGTCGGATTATTGCGGCAAAGGAAAATGTATCCCACTTTAGGTTGTCCCTCTCACCGGACTTGTTAAGGAAAATCTCAGGAGGCGAGCCTACTAAAGATCTAGCATGTTCATTTGTAAAGCAATAAAATGGATTTAAGAGATAGGTTTTGGGAGTTTGATTCACCAAAAGGTGAAGAGCATATCCCTATCTATTATTTCCTCCCAAGCAGAATTAACAATGTTTGATTATCCAAATCCACTAACTAATGGGAATGGAGTATTTCTACTCTCCTCCACAAACAAGGGGTTATTGATTAAATGCTTGATTTATACTTTATGCTGGTTTAATTACTAGATTTTAGCAAAACTCACAAGGCCACAATTTAAGCAAAAAATTGACCAAGTTTTAGGCTTACCTTGATTCGAAGCTAGCTAAGGCTAGGTGTTTTTGACTCACCTAGTGGTGATTGTTCCCTTTTTTTTGCCTCCTCTCCAAAAAGTTAGTCAACACAAACAAACAAAATAAAGAAAACAAGTAGAAATTGAAATTTAAGCCTTATTTATCAACTTTGACATAAATTGATTAAGGAAAATAAATCCAATTTAAGGAGACAAACTTCAATTTGTAAGCTTCTACAACTTTCAATTATTGTTCATACACCTCACCTTCTTACTGCGAATTCTCCAAAACGAGCTTGATGTTGGCTATGTTCTCCCATTTGTATCGTTTTGCCAAAGCTTTCTCTTCTCTGTTATATTTGGTCTTTGAATTTTTAATTTTTTTATGACCTGTCATCCTGAAACCACAGACAATTCATTTTTTGAGAGTTAGATTCTGTAAAATTTTAATTTGATCAAAAGTGCAGCAGAACTAATTGAAAGTGTTGTTAAAACTATTGAAAGCGCTGCAGGAAAAAATGAAAGCGTAGAAACATAATTTAAAAGTGTTGTTTTAATAAGAAAATGAGCTTAAAGAAAACATTGAAAGTGCAACAGAATCTTTTAAATGTGCTCCGTAGTCAGGGTGTACGCACTGAAAGAATTAGAGCTAGGATATTAAAAGGATCAAATTCATTGTTTGGCTGTGCAAAGGCGCACAACTTTGTCATGGAAGCCTTGTTTTAGGCATTGGATGCACTGCTTAAAACCTTGTACGTGCTACAGAAAGTCTCATGTGCATTGTAGAACTTGTAAAACAAAGAAAAACACAAGAATATGCAAGAAAATATGATTTCTCCGAATAATGAGGCCTATTGCCCCATGGTGGGTGCCATTTTGTGTGCTATGAAAAGCACCTTCATAGGGTTAGTATTGCAAATAAATGAAAATAATAACTAAATTACCACAAAGAGTAAGCTATTTAAGCAAATAAATGACAATTAAGCACTCTATGAACCTTTTTTAGAATTGTTAAAATAAAGCTCTCAGCAAGCTTCCATTAGTGACAGCTCTAAAACACGAATTGAATGATAAACAAACTAAAAGTTCAATTCCAAAGTGAATTAAGCCTTAATTAGTACTAAATTTGTCTTTCTAGCTTGAAATTGCAAGAGGTTTGATGCTATTCTCAGATTTGTTGATGATTTGTTCTTCAATTATGTCTTGCTTTTATAGATTTTGGCAAGGGTAGGGGGTGGAGTTGAGTTGATCATGGTTGAATTGAGGTTAAGTCCATGGTTTCACCTTTGGAGACAATTTAAATGGATTGTCCTCAGAGCTTGGGACAAAGAGACAAAATGGGTCGTCAAGATGCTCTCACCTTATGTGTGATTGAGATTCATTTTGAGCTTGATCCATGTGAGTTCAATCCTTATTTCCCATTGGTTGGTGCATTTTCTCCCATTTGGTGGTTGAGGGAAAATAAGGATTTAATAATTGAATTTATTTAATTTGTTTAGCCATGTGTACCCCTTAAATGGGTTGATTTGATTTAAATTGAGCTATACAATTAATTAGATTAATTGCACAATTTGTTGAATTATTATGATTTATTATATTTAAATTGACTTATTGGCTTTTGATTTTTAATTAAATTTGGATTATGGCTTGATTACAATTTTACTTTGATTTTAGCTTGATTTGATTTTATTGCTTTGATTTTGCATTGGTTGGTCACTTGAATTGATCTTGTCCATTTTTAGGTAATTACAATGTCAAATCCTTATATGATGTTTATTTTTTTATGCATTTTATATGTATATGATTTCTTGGATTACTGATATTTGGATTGAGATGTGTAGGAAAATGACCATGGAAATTATTTGGAGAACTAGAACCAAACTTATGTGCAATAGTGAAGCCAAGGTTTGTATATATGGAAAGACAAAACCTCGTATGTGATATGTTTTGTTTCATAAATGTGAATGCTTGTATGGTTGTTCAATTGGTAAATTGTAAATTATAATAATGTAAATATCTAAATGGACATGCCAAGTGTGTTAAGTGATGTGTATTTTTGTGGTGTTACTTGACACTTGGATTATGTATATGTGGCAATGACATGTCGATTTGGAGGAGATTGTGTTGCAACCAACCCTAGGATAGTACCTTGTAGTTTCCCCTTGTGTATCACTTGTTTAGAAATCCATAAGTTTGGTCAAATTAGGTTGAACCCGAAAGAAAACTTTAGGTGGGTTTCTGGAGGGTTAAATGAGCCCCTAGGGATGAGTTAGGATGTTTTTAAGCAAGCCCACTTGGTATACCTTGGGTTGAGAGTTATTTTTTGGTCACAATTATGCCCACACCTAATTTATGACCCCTCTTAAATGCCACTTTTGAAAAGTGACGAATTCTGGGGGTTGTGGGAAGAGGTCAAGCCCATCCCCCTTCCCTAGTTTTGGTCTCCATCTCATTTATGAGGGGGACAAGAAAGAAGGGGAGGAATTTTTGAACCATACCTCCTTAATGAGAGTTGGTTGCAGGAAGTTGTGTGGAAAAAAATTTAGAAGGAATTTTGGAGAAATCTTGGGTTGTTCACCCTCTCCAACTTTAGAGACAACTAAGGAGTTAGAGAAGCTTGGAGAAAATGAGGAGGATTTTTAGGACTTGGAGCTCTTCATCAAATCTCATTTTACCATTACTTGAGCAAAGGTTGGTTGCACATTCTCCATTTTTTTTTTTATGTGTGTGATATTAGAAAGTAAAGATCCCCAAGATAACTGAGAGGGGGGGGGGGGGGTGAATCAGTTATCAGATAATTTATCCATTCAACTACTTTAAACAATGTAATCAATTTACTGATCAACCATAGAAAGATAATCATACACAATTGCACAATAACACAAGATATGTTGACTAGGGAACCTCTTGAAAAGAGTAAACCCCGGTGGGAATGATGCCCACAAAATGATGCACTAATATGAAAGTTCCTTGTTAGAGGATGGACCCTATTAGGAGTCTTATGAAATACATTCAGTACATATAAATCCTTGTTAGGAGATTTTGAATCCCTGTTAAAAGATTCTAACCTGGTTAAGAGTTTATGGAAGATAGAAGGACCCACTGCCCGAACAGCTTCAAAGCAAGATCTCTGAACCCACTGTCCAAAAGATCTTAGAATTATTCAATAGAATAATATGAAATATATTACCTCCTTCACACTATGCCAAAATTTCACTCTCTGCTACAGAAGATCATAATTCCAGATCTCTATACTCACAAGTCTTCCTTCATCACTGAATTAGCTCTTTTCTTCACTTCATGCATATATTCGCATCTCAATCTTCATAGTACAAATTACAAAAAGGAAAACATTCCTTCTTATATACCAAACTCAAATAATTACAAATGAGTCAGTCCTCAATTACAAAATAATAAATTCTACACGCTACACACAGAATTCACATAAAATTGTTGACTTCCAGATACTGTAACTTTCTCCAAACATATCCTCAAAGTTTTCACTATGAACCATGTCATCATTAATGAGTCTCCAACATCCCTTTAACTGCGCAAAATCAGATTCCATCCCAGCTAAGAGATATCCTCCGATTTCTGAAAATCACTTCACAGAAACATTGTCTAAACACTGCTTTTACCAAAATGCTCATAACTCTCACAAATGAATGAATTTATTTTTACGTTGTTAACCATAGGTTAATAACACACCAAAGAACATACCATCAATTGCGCAAAATCCAATCTGCAATACAACATGTGTGCAAAATAAAATTGTACCTACTTTCCTGCTAATATCCAGAATATCACTGTGTTGACATCAATGACAATCCAAGTCATGAATGCAACAACAACTGCTACAGAATGACTGCCAAAATACTTTGCATTCATTCCTAACATATGAGAACTTTTAGATGTATGAAATATGGTAGTTTTGTTGTGTTGATTTCATGATTGTAGCTTTGTCTTTCATGTTTTGTTATTTTGGGAGTGCAAGGCCAAACTCACCCTTGGGAGGGAAGAGTAGCCTTGGGGTGAAGGCATTTAGGATAGCTTAGTGAATGTAGAGTCTCTCCTCAAGGAGGAGATGGATATGGAAATATTATGGGGTCTTTGTTGTCATTGTTATTTGGGGGCTATAGGGGAGGTTTTGGCATGTTGCTAGTTGGGGGTCATAAGGAAATTTGTGGAATTTATATTGCAAAAAAGGTATGTGGTTTTATAAGTCTTGTGAAGGCATTTGCATTCTATTTCTATGGATTTCTCCTCCTAAGTATTTGGTCCACCTTCACCCCATTATTGGTTCATTTCAAGATCCTATGTGTAATTCTTGGGTTGGGAGATTTTGTGTTTACATTTCTTGCCAAAATCTTGTTGTGCTTAAGTGTTGGTTGTGTGTATCCTGGTTGGTATCTAGTTCTCCTAGCTCGGGGGTGGCCTTGTAAATGCCTAGGTTGGGAGGTGAGCCTACATGGTCAAGTTGTGAATTTTATTACAGGATTGCGTGGAGTTTTATGTGGAAGAAATAAAGAAATGAAGATTTTCTTGTTCAAGTTGCAAAGTGTGATCAAAGAATGCATTATTCCTTAAATGTTGCAGATATGTAATTTAAGTAGTTATTTTATTTGAAAAAGAGAAGTTTGAATTTTGTATGAGAAAATGAAAGGAAATGGGTACTTGTAAGTTTGGTTAAAAGACTTATAAAAGTCTATTTTTTTATTTGTATAGTAGTGCTTTCATTTGAAGATGTGAAATCAAGAAAAAAAATATATCTTGAAAGTTTTCTTTGAGTATGTATTGTTGTTGTTTTGTTGATTAGTTGGAGGGATTTTATTTGAGTTCATTTTGTGAACATAAACTTTTTTAAAAAGGGCAATTATGCCCATCATCATAGTTATATAACTATTGTTTTCATATAAACTAGTTTATTTTTATGAGAGTATAAGAGCATTAAAGATTCTAATTTATTTTTCCATACTTAATCACTTGTAACTAAAAAATAAATTTTTTAAAAATAATGACAACAATATGAGGATTTGATTTATCCCCAATCTTATGCAAAATTTATATACATATGCTTGCATTTACATAAATAAATATATGTTTGGCATATTTCAAAATCTAGTTATTTTATTAGTGCTATATTCTTAAAAAGAAGAAAAAAATATAAGGCCGTGTCTAAAACCAAATTAGAATATATATATATATATATATATATATATATATATATATATATATATATATATATATATATATATATATATATATATATATATATATATATATATATATATATATATATATATATATATATATATATATATTATGTATGTATGTATGTATGTATATGTATGTGTATATATATGTATATGTATATATATGTGTGTGTGTGTGTGTATATATGTATATGTATATATGTGTGTGTGTGTGTGTGTGTGTGTATTATTTATACTTACATCACATCTATATATTCATTTTCTGTTTATATATATATATAAATCTAAATTTATTTATATAAAAAAAATGTTTTTTTATATTGAGGTACTAGGATGTACTGAGATGATGGATTATGCTAAGTTACTAGGATATACTAAGATGATGAGTTTTGTTAAGGTGTTGGTATATGCTGGGGTGTTGGATTATGTTGAGGGACTGGTATGTGCTAGGGTGTCAGATTATGTCGAGGTACTGGTATATGCTAGGGTGCTAAATTATGTTGAGGTACTGGTAAATGCTGGGGTGCTAGATTATGTTGAGGTAATGTTGTAAGATGGGAAGTGTTAGGCCCACTTGCCATCATTTTTTGGATGAAACTAACAAACATTATTGAGTAATATGGATTAGTTGGAGGTGTCCCTTAATTGATTTTAGGTTGTCCTAAATTTGAAGGGACACCTGACGGGGACCACTAGGAGGATTTGGTTGAGGTGCTCCCAATAGGGGTAGCCCCCTCTTTGGTTGGGGAATTGTTCTGGAGGAACTTGATGCCATTCTTTGTGAAGTGCTTGTTGGATGAGTCAAGGATAATATAGATGGTAATGTTGTGGTAGCAAGTGTAGTAGATTAAGATGGAAAACTGGGAAATAAGGGATTGGTGTACTAGATCCCTAAGGTACTGGAAGATGTGGTGACTTGGGAACTATTTTACATGGAACCAGTGGATGGGAGGACTAAACTGAGTGGTAGGGTTGCAGTTGAGACTACCCAAACTAGTGGTACATGTATGTCTTCAACTATGGCATATGTATCGAACCCAGCTGGTAATTAAGAACCTTTTTGTCTAAGCATATGAAAGTATTTATTTGGGTCAAATTCCAACATGGATTCCAAAATTGATTTTAATTTATCTTTAGCTAGGGCTTTGTCAAATTATTATTTCATGCATCTAGCTCTAATTTCTTTAGGGGATATTTTATGTACTTATAAAGTATAATTTGGTGTTTTCTCATAGCGCAAAAATGTCTCAAGATTGTTGTAGTCTAGTGCCAAGGTTCTTGGTGCAAAACCAATTTCCTAATGGGGATCATGGTTGAGGATTTGATTGTACTCCATTTTTTCCTTACTCTTCTTAGATCAAGTGTTTGACATATGTAAGTCTATGATGAATGCGATACAACTAAGGAAATCAAATTCTATATATTTTTTTTGATATAGGATGATAATGCAAACTAGGAGTCAAATATGACATCTAAGGTGTAAGTATCGTTCCCTAAGAGAGGTTCTAGAAAATTCAAAGGTAAACCCTCTAAGAAAATACCCAAATGATAATGAGGACTATCTTGAAAACAAAAGGTAGGAAAAAAGTGATAAATTCTAGTAATAGTGTCTGTGTAAGACAAATATTAACCAAAATGATAAGGTGCATGTGCTGAGGCCAGAAGATAAAGATAATGTTGATGATGTCAAGATAAAATACAAGACCACTGCAGGAATGTCCTAGGAAAATGCACCCTCTAATTTTGAAAAATGACTATAGGAAGTGTAATACTTTAACCCTAAGAAATGCAAGCTATATTTTTTAGGTTTTTTTGATTTTGGAGACTAATATGATGACTATGCAAAAATGCAAGATTCTAAGATATGTCTATCTAAGTATGTTGATCAAAAGGAACTGGGATGAAATGTTTATAGGATGTTTGTAGGACCAATTGTTGTAGGATAATTTTGTAGGACAAATGGTGTAGGACCAATCATTGTAGGACAATCAATATCTTGTAGGACAAATGTTGTAGGGCCAATCTTGTTGTAGGACCAATTGTTGTAGGAAAAATTATTGTAGGACCAATCTTGTGGGACAAATCTTGTAGGACCAAACTCACAAACTCAAAAATTAGTGTGTAGCCACATGACTGACTCAAAAGAAATGATACGTGTATGTTCAAAAACTTCTTCAAGCTACAAATTTTCACAAAGTCAATCACAACATAAGCAATATACATGCAGTTTAATCTATGGTCAAATTTGGCTTCATCTAGAATATTAAAGGTCCATTTATTAGGTGTCTATTAGCTCACATGACATAAGTACCACACAACTAGAGATAAAAAGCCCTTGAAGGTGCATGTGTTACCACCTTTTCTAGGTATTATTGTCGTGTTAATGAAGATCTCTTTTGAAACACAATATCTCTAGGACATACATGATGAGAATCTTGGGGTGAGATTCTTTTTTAGCCTCTCTGTGCACTATAATAATAAAAATGCTTGGAGGTAAACCAAATGGCCTCTAATTAATAGGTTGTAGTAAGTTTTTTGGAGTCTCAATCAGTTTGTACTGTGTGACTCACTTAAGAGCCTAGTTGACCATGTCGGTTGCTTATGAATACTTCACTAGGTCCAAACTATCATCAACACATCTCGCCCAAGATTGAGGAGATAACACCAGAGTTTTCTCAGAGTCTTATTTATATACCAACTAGAAGGATTTTTCAGTTTTAGGTCATCCTCTATAATAGTTTAAGTTGTTACAAGTAGTAGTTGTCGTTGCACCAAAAGATCAACATGTCAATGCTCGATACAACCACTAGACTTATAGAAGACACATGAGGTTGTTAAACCATGTCACGAATCCTCGCGAGGGATGTTATCCCACTGCCAACAATCCCCCTCCAAACGTCACTCACCATGGCCTACGTGATTCAAACTTGTGACCAAGCTCTGATACCACTTGTTACAAGTAGTTGTTGTCGTTGCACCAAAAGAACAACCTGTCAATGCCTGATACAACCACTAGACTTATAGAAGACACCAGAGGTTGTTAAACCATGTCGTGAATCCCTGCAAGGGACACTGGCCCACTGCCAACATAAGTAAATACTTCAAATAGGCCTCTCTAAACTAAAAATGGTTACTAATTTAATAGATTGTGTAAGTGCACCAAGAACTCTAGACATTAAGTTAATTGTATTAAGCACCAATAGTCAAATGTGAACTGAGCTATCATCCATACAAGAACATGAGTTCAATTTTAAGTCCAAACCAAATGAGATTTGTTTTGTCCAATTTTAGTTGCACCAAAGTCTAAATGCATTTTGTTTTGTTTAATTTTATTGCACCAATCTCAAATGTTCTTTGCCTTTTTCAATTTTAAATCACACATCAATTTCAAGCACTAAAATGAAGTATGACTTTGTGATGTTTGAGCATACCTTATTCATTTTGAAGAACCAAAATGAAAGATTAATTGATTTTAGATTAATAAGATTAAAACCTGCTTCCAAGCCACATGCTAAAAGGAAAAATTAGTGCTAAAAAAAAAACTAGCAATTAGTTTTGGAATTCTTTTATAGAAATAAGGTTAATGTCGTGATAATTAAAATTTTCAAAAATTTCCCATACCTTGTCCATGTAGGTTTTAATAAATCCTTCTCTGATTCTACCTCCAAAGCATTGATTCATTGTATCTTAGCTGATATCTTGTTCTATTTTATCTCTCTTTCTCTTCTTCTCTGCTCAACGGGTTCCTGAATCTTGACTGGCCAAGTGCATTACATCAAGTGCATGTTTTCAACAATGAAAATGTGTCATTTTACAATAGAGAATAGGATTTTAGACAGAAGAGAAGGAAATCTTATTTTGTAGTTTTGAAATAATATTTTTGATAAAACAATTCTCACCTACACCTGCACACAAAAAGAAAAGTTTTCAAATATACATATATATATATATATATATATATATATATATATATATATATATATATATATATATATATATATATATATATATATATATATATATATATATATATATATATATATATATATATATATATATATATATATATATATATATATATATATATATAATATTTCTCATCAAAATTAATATCACAGACAATAGATCCCCTGCATAATTTCAAGGCCTTTCAAAAAATGTAACTTTTTCAAAAAGAAATGTTGATTTGTGTCAGGAAATAATTTTTTAATGAAATTTCATAAAAAATTATAAAAAATCAACAAAAATTTGAAATTTGGACTGTAGCTTCCTTAAGTTAAAAAAAACTTGAAAAAATTATTCAAAGCATAATTATGTATTTTGTGCCCTAGGAACCCATTTTATCATAATAGATTAGTTTTAATAGATCTATTTTTTTTTGCAAATATTTTTAAACAAAGTTAAAATCATAGAGAATAGACCCCTTTTATAATTTCAAGACCTTTCCAAAAATATAATGTTTTCAAAGAAATACGTTGATTTGTGCCCAAAATTGTTATTTTATGAAATATAATAAAAAAATTTACTAAAATAATTTAAAAAATCCAAAATTTTTGAACTTTGGACTGCGGCCTCCTTATATCAGCATGAACCTGCAAAAAAACATTCATAAAAAAATTTCAAGCGATTTGAAATATATGACCAAATTTCACGTCAAGTTCACCATTTGTAATCGGGCAATATGCGATCAAAAGAAACTTGCAATAACATATAAAATCTCAACCACAAAGAGATTGTTAGAGGAATTAGTATTCCCAATATTCAAGAAAGGATGTAAGACAAACAATAAGCATAATCAATCAAACATTATGAAATCAATCCAAAACATGAATATGTAAACCATAAACTTATTCCTTGGTCTTCTCCTTCTCATGCAATGTGGGCTCTCATAATTGAGCTCAAAATTGTGTCAGCATAAGAATTCAAAGCAATTGTGGTTTTTTAAAATATGAGAAAGGACTCTCAATTTATAATATTTTAGGGTTTTCAACCAAAAATCCATGATCGAAGGGTTGATTGACTGTGATTAAGGAGTTGAACTCAAAGTGAGTGGGAGAGATGACTTGAATGGACTGGTGAGGTAACATAATAGACTGGTGAGTTAATTGATTGCATGAACGAGTCAAATAATTGCATGGATGAGTCAACTGATTGCATGGATTAGAAGACTGAATTGATGGAAGACTTAACTGATTGTTGAGGGAGAAATTAATGATGTGGATTGAATAGTTAGGAGGGAGAATTATGGACTGAAAGAGTTGTGATTGGAAAGATAACTCAAAGTAAGTGTGAGTTAGGATTAAGGAGGATAATTATTATTTAAATAAATAAAATATTATTTATTTGCACATGTGGAGATATTTTATAAATAAATAATTACTTATTTATTTACAAGAGGAATTGTTTGTTGTAACTAAATAAATATAATTTATTTAATCATGAGAGGGGAATAATTAGCTTAATTAAATAAATATCATTTATTTAATCATGAAATAGAATTTGATTTAATTAATATAGAAATGAAATAATTAGGAGGGAACATTAATTAAATTTTGTTATTTAATTAATTATAATAAGGTAGGGTATAATTAAATAATATTATCAAGATTTAATTATATTATAGATGAATAGATGATGCAATAATTGTTTATGACACAAGAGAGGATATAGAGAGGGGGCAAAGGCACACCCTAACCAGATCCACCTTGCAGAACAACACGTGGAAGCAACAACACACAACAGTGAGAGAGAGAATGCAGATGCTTTCATATATTATCTTCAATTTAATTCATACGTGCCAGGTGTAATACCCCAAAATTGGCACCTATTTAATTTCATCAATTTTGGTGCATTATCTCGATTTTACATCATCAAAGTCCTAGTTCCCTAGGCAATTTTCTCTCTCCTGCTTGACTTTACTTGACTTGATGTCAATTGCAAAGACCATAAATTGCAATAATCAAACACTAAAATTAATTCCTAAAGTCCTTGACTTTAATTAGCTAAATTACCTCTATGATAATTTAATTTAGTTCTAAAGTCCTAAGCACTTTGAATTAAATTACAATCTACCCCTTTGGCTAATTACACATCAAAAAGGAATTAGTAATTACTTGATATTCGAATGGACACACTTTTTTGAATTGATAATTCAAGATATTTGAAAGGTCACCTGTGTGGCATTTTCCATTCTTTTTATTAAGTAATTCTTGCATTTTTGTCTCAATGTGGGATTGAAGAGTCACGAGTTTCGAATCAAGAAACTCTTCATTCCTCTTCTGGCTTGGTCTATTTAATGAGCCTCTTTTTCTCATTCATAGAGAGCAATTTTTGAGAGCATCCTTACTATAGCATTTTTTAGTCTCATATCTCATTGTTTTCAAATCTTTTTATTGCATTTATTAGATTAATATCTCATTATTAGTATAATCTTTGCATCACATTTTAGACTAAATTTGCTTATTTGTTCTTAGTTTAATATCATATTTCTTTCAAGTTCTTAGATTAAGTTGCATCTCATCTTTATTTTCAAGCTCTTAGATTAATTGCATCCTCATTCTTAGATTAAATTGCACTTCATTCTTAGCTTAGTTTCATTTTGCTCATATTTGCTTTCAAATCCTCCATTTTTGAATTGGTCTCCCGGCTGTTGGCTCTCGTTCTGAGAGTATTCAAACACCCCATTCACACAGGAGGCAACAGGTCGCCTCACCATGGAATTTGGATTGAGTTCTTCATACTCTCTCTCAAATTCTATCAAGTGAATAATGACCATGTTGTGTTGTGCCTGATTTAGAGGTCACATTCAGTCATATACATTTTGGCGCCCACCGTGGGGCAGAAAAGATCAATTTCTGGCCTCATTCTTGATTAGTTTTTCAGCTTTACTGTTGGTTTCATGCCTTGTACGGCCATTTACAGATTGAAATTTTTTTAATATAGTAATGGATGGATAGAATGATGAATCTTCTTTCTCATGCTTTTGGTTTGGTTGATGTTTATTGAGAAATGAATAAGTTATGATCATTTTGGTGAAATTGGGTATTTGCAGATTTGAGATTCTCTGAATATAGTCAGATTGAAACATCTGGTACGGACAAATTATGAAGAATCAGGATCTCTAATAATATTCATTGGAAAGATACGTGAATTAGCTTTCATTTCCCTTTGGTTTGAGTTATTTTTATGCATATTTGTGAAAGTTATGAACATTTGAGTGAAAACTTCTTTTTAACAATCTGCATTGGAGTTGCAGGCAATGATTTATTCTTAGAAAAATGATTTATGAATGAGAAAAATAAATGGATTACATATTTGGAAACTAGATTCATTAATAGTTACTGTGAAATTAGTTTGGTTTCATTTGGATTCTTTTTGAGAAAGATATGTGATTCCCTAGGCAGGGTTTGATGTTTTAAATCTGATTTATGACAGAAAAATTGCAGTTTGAAAAGTTTATTGCTTGACAAACCAAATGAAATCATAAGACCTTATAATTTTTGGAAATGATAGTTCTTGATGTTGGATAAAAACTTTATTCTTTCCAGAAATTTTAATATTATGATTTTATGGGTCAAATAAATCAATCTTTAAAGACTGTCTTGAAGACAGCAATGTTACATATCTTACGGTTTGCCATTGATTTGTCTTGATTCTATACTTTCGAATGTGTGCTAAATGCTGGATTGCAGATCTTTGGACCTAAGGTGAGTTCTTAAAATCTCTATAATACTTGGTTTGGGCATAAAATTAATCTCTCATGTGTTTGGCTTGAGTGTTTACATGCTTTCATAGAACACATTTCAATTGATGCTCTTAATGGGAAATGAATGAACATAGATTTTCTTTCATTCAAGTTTGTGTAAGTGAATGCTTGTCTTTTAAACATTAAGTAATTCTTGGTTCCAATATCAAATATTTCATTGAGTAATTGAGGGCATGGATTCATTCCTTGTTTACATGAAGAGTTAAATGCACCACTTTGTGGACTCACTTTATGTTTACTTGGAAAGTTAAATATTCCATGATTCAAACCCTCTTGCACTTATGAGTAGTATTGATTAGCAGTCTTAGATTACTTGTGATTGATCTAGATTGCTATCTTGGGTTATTGGACTCGCTAATCCACCGGCCCCTCATTTCCGCCCTGTGGTTGCAATCTCAGTGCCACATTAAAGGGGAGGGGTCTATAGGAAAGAAGCGTTAATTGTTCCACTTGGCAACCCTTTTGTGCTTTTTGGAACTCACTTGTTTTCTAGGGTGTGGACTCACTTTGAGTTTGTGTGAGGAGTTAAATGCACCACTTTGTGGACTCACCTCACATTTACTTGAAGGGTTAAATGCACCACCTTTAGTGCTTTTCAATACTTTTTGATAGAGAATTACTTACTTTTCATTTTTTTAGAAGGCCTGCTTGGGGATTTCATCACCTCAAGGGACGACCTTAACTCCCGTGTTCCGACGGAGTATAAATATTGGGAGGTGAATCCAAAGACACCTCTCTTGGGAATGAGTTAGATTTCACTCTTGGCTAAGCCTCAAAGAACTTTATACCTTTGAGAAGTGAAGGAGGAGATTTGGGTTACCGTCTCCCCCCGGCTGTGTGATTTCAAATTCTTCTCATCTACGGATTTGGGCCTCATGTACCTTGCGTATATCGAGGACTCCTTTTAGAAAAGCCATGTATATCCTTGTAGACAACTTGCTAGGATGTTGTTGTGTTTTAAGTGTCTACTAAAACATTCTCAAGAACATACACAAGTAGAGTCCTTAGGGAGTAGAAATACTAAGTCACTATTCATGTTCATGCGCAAGGTTGCTTTGTCCCTTGCCCATTGTTTGAAGACTGTTTGCTTGAACTCCTTGATTGCTGTCTTATGTGCTTGATCAATGACATAAATCTAATCTGCCTTTTGTCCATGATTTGTTTTTCCATTTTCCTGTCGTTCACCGTCAGAAACTAGTTGTCTTGAGTTAGGAATCGATCGATCTTTGCTTTGACTCGTATTGTCTCTCATTAGTCTACCTTATCTCTTTATGCCTCTTGTACCTTGCATTGCGATTGTCTTATCTTGGCTGTTCTAGCCATCTCTTTTTGACAATTCGTACCAGGTTCATCTTGCATCTTGGCTGTTCTAGCCATTTATCTCCTTTTCGTTATCTTAGAGACAGAGTCTAGCTTTATCCTGAATCTTTTCTCATTACATCTTCGTTTATGACTGTCACGACTCGAAGTGGCAAGACTTATCCCATTCAGAACGCTGATCAAGATCAAATTAAACCTCGTAATCAAGACATAGGTCATCCTAAATTTGTTACAAAATCTGAACTTCGTGAGGAATCCTCACATTCCTCCTCATTCCAAGAGCATTACAATCCATTGTTTCAGATACAGTCTGACTTACTATTTCAAGAATATTATAACCCATTGTTTGAAGACCAGCAAGACTCTGAAGGGTCACTTTCTAAAATTAAACCTATTGATCCTTTTGAACCTATCAACTCTTTCATGATCTCTCGTAATACTACCAACAAGATGGGAGATCCAAAACCTTCAAAGTTGGTTTTCAATCTCAGCTCTAACATGCCAAAACCTTCAAAGTTGGTTTTCAATCTCAGCTCTAACATGCCAAAACCCTCAAAGTCTATCTTTAATCTTAGCTCTAGCATGAAAACGATCAAAGCCACTGAGAAGGCTACAACAGAAGCCCAACCGCCTTCTAGATTTGCTAGAAACAAACCTTGGATCCCTCATTGTGACATGATCATTGCTCCAGGGAGCGAGGATACTCCTAAACCCAAAACTCCCTTTGTCTTGCGAGGCCCTGCGTCTCCCTCTTATAACTACACAAAATCTCCAGCTTGTGCGAATGCTATCCCTCGATCTCGTGCAAAGATTGTTCTCAAAGGTCCCGAACCTTCGACATCCAGACCAAAACTATCTATGGATAAAGCCCTCACCAAGGAAAATGTCCCCAAAGATCTCAATCTCGACCAGTTTCAATCTACGGTGGGTCATTTGACCTCGCCTCATTATTTATCATTCTCTGAGGAAGACGATCACTTGCTGAGCCACCCGCATAATGCTCCCCTACACATTGAAGTTATGGAAGGTCCTGAGCGTGTCCCCCACGTCCTCATTGACAATAGTGCTAGCCTAAATACTTGCTCTGCTAAGATGCTTACCCAAACAACAGACAGCTTTGTTCTTGCCAATAGAGAGTCCATTGAGTTCTATGATGCTAAGCTCAAAGAAATAGAAAAGACCTTGAAGATCAAAGATATTGGCATGGGGGAATATCAGATTGAGTCCATCTTTTCTTTGACAACTCTCCCTCCATCTCCACATTCCTATGAGGAACCTTCTAAAGATAGATTTGGTATTAGCTATCAGAGCGATGAGCTTGACCAACCTAGCTACAACTTTCTCTCATGCAAGGATTCAGATAATGAAGAAACACAGATTCAGCCTATGACACATGAAAGATCTTTGAATGTTCAAAATTCTGATTCAGACTACCAGAAAGAGTCTTATCTACCTTCTCAAGTGCTTCAAGAACATGATCTTGGTCCTCACCAGGAGGATTTTATACACTCTACTGAACAGACTTCTACTACTGCAGCTACTATTGAATATGTCACTGCCTCTAATGGCACACATACTGATTGGGAGCAACTATTGGATGCTTCCCTTATCTTTGGTATGCCTCAAGGTATGCCTATTCTAGATTGTGCTACCACTTCTACTGTTGAACAAAATCCTACTACTGTTGACTCCAATGGCACACATACTGATTGGGAGCAACTGCTGGATGCTTCCCTTATCTTGGGTATGCCCTGGGGTATGCCTACTCTAGATTGTTCCACCACTTCTGCTATTGAACAGACTCCTGCTGATGCCAACTCCAATGGCACACATACTGATTGGGAGCAACTATTGGATGCTTCTCTTCTCTTGGGTATGCCTCAAGATATGCCTATTCCAGATTACTCTGCTGCTTCTACTACTGAACAAGATCCTGCTATTGAAGAAACATTTCCTTTGACGGATGATAGAGATGAAGAAAGTCTGCCTCTGACTATGTCTCTAGCTGAATGGGACTCTATATCAGATGCTACTATAGAAATACCAGTTGATGCTATGCACTTATATGCTAGTCTTAACAACTCAGAAAGAGGAGAAAGTTATGATCCTCCAGATCAAGCTATTGATGATGATCCTTTCCACCCTCTTGTGGAGATCATTCCTATGCCTCCTAGGCCATCTGTTCCAAGTTATACTCCTACTACTCCTACAAATCATGGGTATCTAAGACCCCATTCTTTTACAGCTTCATGGAATATTGGAAGATCCAAAATTGAAATGGTTCCTATTCGTGCACTCTTACCACCTGAAAGGGGACCTGACTCTTGGAATAGACCATCTTGGTTAGGCTCACATAATATTCCTCCAAACTTATCTGACTCTTCTAGGATGACTCACAATCAACAATGCTCTATGGAAGATTACTTTCTTGATCTACCTGATGCATTCATGAATGATGAGGATGATACTGATATATTTGCACTTGAGCCCATCCCATTGACTTTTCTTCCTCCTTCATCTCCTAAAAAAGTGGCCCGTCCACTTCCATTTCCACCTCTCCACCTGAACCAGTCATATAAACCTCTTTCATCCACCATTCCTGAGTCTTTTGGAAGTAACTTGGATGTGCAACATAAAAATAAAAATAATGAGAATCCACTTATATCTCAAGGTCACCATGTCCCATCTAATCGACATGTGACTACGATGAAAGGAAAGCAACAAAGGTGTTCAAAAGACCGCAAAGGTCCTCAAAAAGAAGAAGACAATCAAAAGCCAAAAAATAAAATAAAAAATGGATCTCGAAATCCATTCTATAGGCATTGTCATCAAAAGCACCTCAAAGCAAAGAAGAAAAAATTCAAAAGCTATGTGGATTCCAAAGAAAGAAAAAATCAAAGTTGTCATTCGAGCTTTCAAAATTCTCATGCTTCCCTCCATTACATCACCCTTGCCTCTCATACTTTACCCTCTTCACTCCATCTTGCCTTGTCCCAAAGTGCATATCAGCATCTCCTCATTGCTAATGACATGATTAAGAGAAATCTAGAATGTACTCCTCCTAAGCATTTAGAGCATGGGGAATCTGACAAAGAGTTAAGGTGTGTCCATGAGGATATTTATGGGTCTCACTTAAGTGATCTTTCCTTGACTATGGATCTCTCGATAGTTGGACACTACTGGTTGGATGTCCTTTTATTGCTACAACATCTGGTTCTGATTCTGCAACTTCTCAGCTGGCTACTGCTACAAATGACTGTGTTCTCAGAGATTCCTACTAAAGGAGAGAAACTCAAAGAGCCCATCAACGCTCTTCATCTAAGAAGTTCTACAGCTGACATTCTCAGTATGCTCATGTACATACTTATTGATCCTGAAAAAATCCTAAAAATTGATATATTGCAAAAAATCCTAAAAATTGTAAAATGTCCTGAAAAAATGATCATCTTAGTGAAAACCTGGCAAACAGGCACTTTGATGTATCTATTATCCTGGTGAAAACCTGGTAAACAGGCGCCTTGATAATACAAAAAAAAAATGAAAAGATCAAAAATACAAAAAAATGAAAAATTTCAAAAATACAAAAAAATGAGATATTCAAAAAATACAAAAAAAGCAAAAAAAGAGAAAAGTACAAAAAAATTGAAAAAGAGAAAAATGTGCCATTGATGAAAACCTGGTAAACAGGCGTCATGGTAGCAAAAATAGAATCTCTGCCAAGATGGTGAAAACCTGGTAAACAGGCACCTCTTGTTTTCCTGAAGCTGCATCTCATCTCAGCGTCACTTGGCTCTTAGTTTCCTGCTTTAGTTTCCTTCCTTTCCTGCTTTAGTTTGTTTTCCTGCTTTCCTGCTTTAGTTTGTTTCCTGCTTTGGTTTGCTAGCTCATGCGCTTGTCTTTGAGTTTTCCTCGACTCTTCATGGATTGGAACTGGTTCACACTTGGGGGCACCTACCTGGTCTAGGGGGCATTGTCCTATCACTTTCGGAAACTCTTTTGAGCATTGGTCGCCAGTGGTTCTCACTATGCCTGCCTGCGGATACCTAGCTTTCGTTCGATCTCTCTTCTTCGGGATTTCTCCCTTTTATCAATCACCAGTGATTTTCACTATGTCTGCCTGCTATCGCTATCCTGTTGAGACTTCGAACGTTATCTTTCTAAATCAACTTCAATCTGCTTGAACATGAACTTGAACTGAAACTTAAACTAAATGTGTGTTCCTTTGAGGCATGTTGAGCTTTGTTTTCTTTGAGTGCTTGTTTGTTTGCTTTGCTTTCCTTTTGCTTTCTGCTTGTTGGTTTAGTTCCAATGATCCAAAGAATTCATATAAGAGGGGTGTCCATCTGTAAGAGCCTCTATCTTGTATTGGATGGCCATGTGTACCTCGACTCCTTTAATATGGATGCTTTGGTGAGGTTGGTTCTTCTCCTTGTCTTTTGAGTGACTTCTTTTTGCTACTGGTGAAATTGTAAATGCTCGTCCTGTTCAGTGAACGTAAGGGTCACTGCGAGAAATCTTTGGCAAAAGAAGGAACTCCTGCGTGCTTGGTGTGTTTGTTCGCAAGAGACATTCAGGTCATTCTAGCAAATGTTCTTTGATGCTTATGTTAACTTGCTAAATTAAAAGGAATAGGTGTTCAGGTCATTCTAGCTTCTTGTGCCTTAATGCTTACACCTCATTCTGACAAATTTAAGACTTATGTCATATTCATATTCTCATGTTGGGGAGAATTGTATGGCATCTTGCGATTTTCCCATGCTTAAAAGAACTCAATGATGATAAATATGATGAGTCCAATAGCCGAGTTCGGAGGATTGCATTTGTTCATCCTAGGCCTGCATTTAGACTTGCATCTTTCATTCTAGGCTTGCATTTGGAGTGCTTTCTTGTTGCTCTCTTGATTGCTTTCTTTTGGATCTGCTCATCAAAGGTTCTCATCTTTTGTCCCAGTCTCATCTTGGCTGCATCCATTTTCGGGATCGAAATCGAAATCTGACATCTCTAAGTGGCTCAAAATCGTGTTTTAAATATTGGACTCCTTCTGGATCGGATGCTTGTGCAGTCAGTCTCCTGGTGTCATCTTCCTGCTAGATCCTCATCTTTACATCATGTTCTTGAGATCTTTGCTTCTTTTCATCAAGTCAACCCTAGTCAAAATTTGGTCAACTATGGTCAAACTTGGTCAACAGAACCTCTGCTTTGCTCCGTTTCACTTCTATAGCTTCGCGAATCTAGTCTAATTGCTTTTGCTCTGCAATCTCTTGTTGTTTATCATCCTTCTGACATGTCATCTTTCAATTTCGCTCCCGAGGGGGCAGGATGATTGCATCATTTGAATCTTGTTGAATCTATTCTTGAATCAGTCTGATTTGAATCATCAATTTTCATTGCTTGGGGCATCTCGGTGTCTCACATCTGCTTATCTCATCATCTATCTTTTTAGGTATTGGGGCAATCTAACCCTAATTCCTGGGAGTCAAGCTTCGTTCTGGAGATGACTCTCAAAATCTCTTTTAGACCGTTATCTGGGAAATCTAACCTGGGTCTCAAAGGACTAAGCTTCGTATTGGGGCAATCTAACCCTGATTCGGAGATAGTCCTAAATCTGCATCTTCATCAATTGGTATTGGGGCAATCTAACCCCGATTCCGATTCTCTTTTAAAGATCGTTGTCTTCACAATATAACTTAGACTTCAAAAATTCTCATCATCTGTCACTTCAGACTATTCTTTGAATCAATGCGCTGTTCGCACATCAATTCAAAGAGGGGCAAATGTAATACCCCAAAATTGGCACCTATTTAATTTCATCAATTTTGGTGCATTATCTCGATTTTACATCATCAAAGTCCTAGTTCCCTAGGCAATTTTCTCTCTCCTGCTTGACTTTACTTGACTTGATGTCAATTGCAAAGACCATAAATTGCAATAATCAAACACTAAAATTAATTCCTAAAGTCCTTGACTTTAATTAGCTAAATTACCTCTATGATAATTTAATTTAGTTCTAAAGTCCTAAGCACTTTGAATTAAATTACAATCTACCCCTTTGGCTAATTACACATAAAAAAGGAATTAGTAATTACTTGATATTCGAATGGACACACTTTTTTGAATTGATAATTCAAGATATTTGAAAGGTCACCTGTGTGGCATTTTCCATTCTTTTTATTAAGTAATTCTTGCATTTTTGTCTCAATGTGGGATTGAAGAGTCACGAGTTTCGAATCAAGAAACTCTTCATTCCTCTTCTGGCTTGGTCTATTTAATGAGCCTCTTTTTCTCATTCATAGAGAGCAATTTTTGAGAGCATCCTTACTATAGCATTTTTTAGTCTCATATCTCATTGTTTTCAAATCTTTTTATTGCATTTATTAGATTAATATCTCATTATTAGTATAATCTTTGCATCACATTTTAGACTAAATTTGCTTATTTGTTCTTAGTTTAATATCATATTTCTTTCAAGTTCTTAGATTAAGTTGCATCTCATCTTTATTTTCAAGCTCTTAGATTAATTGCATCCTCATTCTTAGATTAAATTGCACTTCATTCTTAGCTTAGTTTCATTTTGCTCATATTTGCTTTCAAATCCTCCATTTTTGAATTGGTCTCCCGGCTGTTGGCTCTCGTTCTGAGAGTATTCAAACACCCCATTCACACAGGAGGCAACAGGTCGCCTCACCATGGAATTTGGATTGAGTTCTTCATACTCTCTCTCAAATTCTATCAAGTGAATAATGACCATGTTGTGTTGTGCCTGATTTAGAGGTCACATTCAGTCACATACACCAGGCTGTAAGGCCTTCCCGATTTAGGCTAGATATTACAATCAAGTATAGAAGTCCTCCAACATGCGAGGATATGCCAACAATCTCTGATTTTCTATCTTCTATCTCCTATCCCAAAACTGACTCCTAAACTCTAACCTAAACAACTACATTTATACAAGAGGCTATCGAATCAAGTTGGCCTTCAGATCCACAATCAACAGAAGGAATGACAAAATCTAGGTCCACACGCTTCCCAATGATGAATACCAACATTAAATTTGCAACCCAAATCAAATGCACAAGTCGACCTCAAAAGAATCCAAAACAAACAACTCGGCAAGCAAGGAAACTGAGTGCCAGACAAGAATCATCGAGCACTAGAGAGATAACCAACCAACTCGATCAACAAAGAAAATCGAGCAACACCGAACCAACTTGGTCAAAGCAGGAACCGAGCAACACAGACAAACTTCAAATATGTTTTAGGTGACATAGGATTGCCAAGGACCCGAGATGCTCCTGCATCAGACACCTAGGGTTATTTGAAATAATTCTTTGAATCATGAAATAGGTATGATCCAAGCTTCATCCAACTCAGACTGTGAAACCCATGAACTATCTTTGATTGGTCTATTCTTCCACTTTACCAAATATTCCATATACTATTTTCCTCTTGTACTTCTTCCAATTCTTTGCTCCAAAATTTGCTCAACTTCTTCATTCTATTTCTTAGGATAATCCATTGATATTGTCATGTCTTCATCAAGTTCATGAAACTCATACAAATAAAAAATGTTGAATATAGGTGATATACCCATGTCATCAGGTAACTTAATCTCATATGCATTTCCACTATCAAATTTTCTCAAAATATTACAAGGTCCAAACTTCTTCATTTTCAGCTTCCCATATGTTCCAACAGGAAATCGACCTTTCTTCAAATGAACCATCACTTCATCACCAACATCAAAAGTCTTATGTCTCCTTGATCTATCAACGTTGTCTTTGTATTTATGATTACTCTTTTCCATTTTGTATTTCACATCTTCATGCAAGTCTTCATGTACTCAGCAACTTTTACTCCAACACTTTTCTTTCTTTCATCAGTAATATCTCTCAAATCTGATATACCTCTTGGTTGTACACCATTTACAATCTCAAAAGGTGTTTTCCCAGTACTCCCATTCACTAAATTATTGTATGCAAACTCTTCTTGTGCCAATGTAGAATCCCAATTACTTAGTGTGTCTCCAACTAAGCATCTCAAAAGATTTCCCAAACTTCTATTCACAACTTTTGTCTGTCCATCGGTTTGTGGGTGAAATGTAGAACTATATTTCAACTTGGTGCTAAACTTTCTCCAAAGAGTCTTCCAAAAGTATCCAACAAATTTACTATCTCGGTTAGAGATAATACTCTCTGGTAATCCATGCAATCTGACAATTTCCTTGAAGAAAATATCTGCTACATGTACTGCATCTGATGTCTTTCTACAAGGTATAAAATGTGCCATTTTAGAAAATCTATCCACAACAACAAATATAGAATCATTACCTCTTATTGTCTTCGGTAAGCCAAGAACAAAATCCATATTGATGTCAATCCAAGGTTCCTCGGGAATAGAAATCAGTGTATACAATCCAATATTCTAACTTACTCCTTTTTCAACTTGACAAATTCCATAAAATTTCACAAATTTTTGAACATCTTTATACATCTATGGCAAAAAGTATTTCTCCTTAAGAAAATTCAATGTCTTATCAACACCAAAATGTCTAGCCAAACCACTACTTTGTTTCTCCTTTATCAAATTAGTTCTCATTGCTCCTCTCAGTATACACAACTGCATACCCTTAAACAACATACCTCGTTGCATAAAATATTCATCCCATTTAGTACTCGGTTGATCTTGAATAAGTGTTATGCACTTTCTCCATGACTCAGAAAAATCAAGATCAAATTCATAAGAATCTCTCATGTCATCAAAGCCTAGAACTTCAATTGTCATCTCGGTCATCAAAGATCTTCTTCTACTCAATGCATCAGCATCTCAGTTAGTGACTCCACTCGTACGCTTTATCACAAATGTATAACTCTGCAAATACTCAGCCCATTTCATATGTCTCTGATTCAACTTATTCTAACTACCCAAATATTGTAAAGCCTTATGATCGGTATACAACACAAATTCACTCGGTATCAAATAATGTCTCCATTTCTTCAGGGCTTGAACAATAGCATAGAATTCTTGATCACACATAGAATATTTCCTTTTTGCACCATTCAACTTTTCACTAAAGAAAGCAACAGGTTTACCTTCTTGACTCAACACAGCTCCAATTGCACTTCCACTTGCATCACATTCCACATGAAATACCTTATTGAAATCAGGCAATGCCAAAATAGGTAATTCAACAACCTTTTGCTTCAGGGTCTCAAAATTTTTATCAGCTCCATGTGTCCACTTGAATTCTCTTTTATATCCTCTCATAGTCTCATTCATAGCATTACAAATTGAACTGAAATTCCTAATGAACTTTTGGTAAAAACTTGCCAAACCATGAAATTATCTTACCTCACTAGCATTCTCAGGTGTAGGCCAATTCAAAATAGCTTCAACCTTTTCAGGATCCATTTTCAAACCATCAGCTAAAATCACAAATCCCAAATACACAATCTCCTCTTTCATGAATGAACATTTTTACAGATTTATTCGCAACTTTTGTTCTTTCAATCTCTGCAAAACTTGTCTAACATGCAACAAATGTTCTTCTCTAGTCTTACTAAATATTAGAATATCATCAAGATATACAATCACAAATTTACCCAAGAATTTCTTCAAAACTTCATTCATCAACCTCATAAAAGTACTCAGTGCATTAGTTAAACCAAAAGGCATAACCAACCACTCATACAAACCTTCTTTTGTCTTGAAAGCAATCTTCCATTAATCACCTTCTCTAATTCTGATCTGATGATACCCACTTTTCAAATCAATTTTGGTAAAATACTTTTCTCCAGTCAAGTTGTCCATTATGTCATCCATTCTTAGTATAGGAAACCTATATTTCACTGTTATCTTATTGATTGCTCTGAAATCAGTGCACATTCACCATTCTCCATTCTTCTTAGCTACCAATACAACAGGTACTGCACAAGGACTCATAATTTCTCTAATTAAACCTTTCTACAACAATTATTGAATCTGTCGATTCAATTCCTGATTCTCGGTAGGTGTCAACCGATGTGGTGCCTTATTCGGTAAACTAGCTCCAGAGATTAGATCCATGCAATGATCAATGGTTCTCTTCAGTAGAAAACCATCATGTACATTATCAAAAATAATTTCACTGTACTTAGTGAGAAACTTATCAAACTCCTCAGAGACACTATCCTCTATTTTCTTACTTAGTTTGTTAGGGATCACAATAAAACATACACCATTCTTCTTCAAATCCTTAACAAACTTTCTTCCTTCCATCAATAAAACTTTCACAGATGTGCAAAAATTACTAATAGGTTCTTCAATCAAAGGTAACAATATTTTTCTTCTCCCATCAGCCCAAATAGTATACTTATGAAATCTCCAATCATATATAGCATGTCTATCATATTGCTAAGGTCTACCCAACAAAATATGACAATAATTCATAGGCATGATATCACACAACACCTTATCATAGTATTTTCCAATTTAAAAATTCACATAACATTGTTCACTTACCAAGAGTGTATGCTCACCTTTGATCCATGAAATCTGATAGGGCTTTAGATGTTCCAACCTTTTCAACTGCAACTTTGTGACCATTTCCTTAGATGCCAGATTCTCCAAGCTACCACTATCAATGATTACCTTCCAAACTTTATCAAAAACTCTACATTTGGTCTTGAACAAAATTTTCCTTACCGGATCTTCCTTTTTACCTTCATTCCAAAGTGCTCTCCTTACCATCAAGTTATTTTCTTTCTCAGGTTCATTTAGTGATTCTTCTTGCACCAAAGCATTTATGTTGTTACTGACCTTCTTACTTGCATGTGTACACTCAAATGATATATGTCCTTCTTCTCCACGATTGTAACAAGATCCTCAGAAACCACCTCTAATATAACCACCTTGGTAGCTACTGCCTCTGCCTCTAGATGAGCTTTCACCTTTCCACTCGGTCTTGCCTTTATCCAGATTTGTCTTTTTAGGTTGAGATATACTATTTTCACCATGAGATCTACCTCTTCCTCTAGGGAATCTACCACCTCTACCTCTTTGTCTTTGCTCATGTCATTTATTCAATTTCTCCTCAGCTTTCAATGCAAATTGACAAGCCTCTTCAATGTTCTCCAATTTGACCAAACTAATTTCTTCTTGGATGGAAACTCTCAAACCATTTAGGTATCTAGCAATTCTTTCCACATCATCTTCATCATGTCCAGATATTATATCTAATCTATAAAATTCCTTAGCGTATATTCCTTTATCGAGCTATCTTTCTACCTCAAACTTTGCATTCTCCTAACTAGGTTAATCTGATAGTCACAAGGTAAGAACTTTCCTATCAAGTTATTCACCATTTTACTCCATACCTTGATTTTGTCTTTGCCTTTCCTCTTTCTATCCAACTGCAAATGTTCGCACCACAAGGATGCATGACTTTTCAACTTTGTGCTTGCAATTTTCACCTTCTTTTCCTTAGGTACATTTTCATACTCAAAGTACTTTTCCATCTCAATGATCCAATCCACCAATTCATCAGAATCCAATTTCCCACTATACTCAGGAGGATTAAAGTGTGGTGTAGACTTCAGACTTGTCAAAGCCTTCAAGAATCTTACCTCACCCTGATCCATCACATGTGCAGGTTCTACATCACCTTAAAATACCTCAATTTCATCATCACTAACATCTTCAAGATGTCTTTATCTTCTCTAGGCTATTTCAACAGTTTCTAATCTAGCAGCAAGTTGTCTCAACATGTCTGCCAATCCTGGATCTGCATCTCACCTCCCATGAACCATCTTGAAAACCCTCTACAATTGCAAGTCAGATCGCAATCTGCTACCCCACAACAAATCAACTAGGGCTTCACAAGAAGGAACCTTCAAACCTAGATTCACAAACCTAGATCTAGATTTCACCTCTCTCTGATCCCATGTAACACAAGGGAGGATATAGAGAGGGGCCAAAGGAACACCCTAACTAGATCCACCTTGTAGAATAACACGCGGAAGAAAAAACACACAACAGTGAGAGAGAGAATGCAAATGCTTTCATATATTATTTGCAATTTAATTTATACATGTCAGGCTGTAAGGCCTTCCCAGTTTAGGCCAAATATTACAATCAAGTACATAAGTCCTCCAACATGTGAGGATCTACCAACAATCTCTGATTTTCTATCTTCTATCTCCTGTCCCAAAACTGACTCCTAAACTCTAACCCAAAAAACTACATTTATACAAGAGGCTACCGAATTAAGTCAGCCTTCAAATCCATAATCAACAGAAAGAATGACCAGATCTAGGTCCACACACTTCCCAATGATGAATACCAACATTAAATCTGTGACCCAAATTAAATGCACAAGTTATCCTCAAAAGAATCCAAAATAAACAACTCGACAAGAAAGGAAACCGGGCACCAAACAAGCATCGCCAAGCACCAGGGAATTAACCAAGCACCAGAGAGATAACAGACCAACTTGGTCAATAAAGAAAATTGAGCAACACCGAACCAACTCGGTCAAAGCAAGAACCGAGCAATACAGACAAACTTCAAATATGTTTTTGGTGACACAGGATTGCCAAGGACCCGAGATGCTCCTGCATGAGTTTATACGTTCAATAATTAAAGTAATTAATTAAAACCACTTAATTATGGAATTAGGGAGAAATGATGATTTTGATCTTAGAATATGGTAGAATGACATAATTAATTAAATAAAAAAGATTATTTAATAATTTAAGAGGAATGTTAGTGAAATTATTGCTTGCAAACATGAGACATTTGTAGGTGTCTACAAATAGCTCCAAATCAGTGATCATGAGAAGAAAAACAAAAAGGAGAAAGGCAAAGAGGTAAGTGAAAAACCCCTTGATGTAAAAACTTTATTTGATATATTTTCAGATGGTGGTAGAGATGAAGTTGGTGAACTATATGATTCTGCTACCCCTGAAGAAAAATAAATTATTATAGGAGCTTTTGTACATTACAGTGTCGATTTAGATGTAGATATTGATTATTTTCAGAAGGAAATTCCTAAAACTTCATGGGATAATTTAAATAAGATTCATATGGAATAAAAATAAATTGATCAGGATATTCCCAAAGTTTCCATAAATGAAGTCTCTAGGATTGTAGATAAGCAGTTTTTATCATCTTTTCCATCTATTTCTAAAGATACAGTTGGAAGAACAAGGAGGAGAGTTCATGTTCTTGTGGAAAGGAAATCTTGTAATATCCCCAATGGATATTATACCCAAATTTTAACATAAAAATTTAACGGATAATTTTGCATGCAAATGTTTTCAACTCATCCAACACAAAGTACAAAAGAATATAAAATACTCAACTGAAATATAGATTTTGAAATGGTATTGCATTTAAACCTTAGAAGAACAATAATAAAAATCCAATCGTAGTTACAAAAAATTACAACAAGATTGGATACAATAAATATGAACCTTAAACACTAAGTGAGACACCTGCATGATATCTCCAACCGACAATGGATTTCTATCCACTACCTCCAAGCTTAAGGGTTTCCATCCTCAAACCTAGTGAAAGCTTAAGCTTCCCAATTCTCGAAGAGAAAAGTAATCAAAACATAATCCAAGCATGTGCAAATGAGCTTCTCTTTGTTCTTTTAAGCAACAACCCTATGACCCTTCATTTTCCAACTCTTGTATTTTTCAATTCTTTCTCTTTTGTCCCTTATCAAGCCTCTTTTATTTAAAAATAAAATTTATCAATTTCTATTAAGCTCCCATAAAGTCATTTTTAATATTTTGTGAAGTTGGCATATAATTTTCTAATGTCCCAAAAAGGGGATATTATAGTCCTCCCTCCTTAGAGATTTCTTGTCCTTAGGAAATCATGAATCCACATACTAATACCAGGATCCCATATAAATCTGTAAGTATCTCTATAACACACTCTAGAACAACTAAAATTAAAACCTGTAACATTGTGAAGCAAAGTGTTCAAATGCAATTCATTCATCAATAAGATCCCTAGATCCCATGACAACCTCACAAACATTGCTTCACCAATCTCATGTGAAAATGATAATAAAAAAACCATGCCTTATGCTGAGAAGCAACTCATCGTGATCCACAAGAAACAAAGCTCTCATCCTTTCAACACCTAGATCCCAAACCAATCTATCCATTCGATCTTGGGAGAAGAAACAAACGTCTATCATTATACAATCTTCATGTAACATCCACTTGAATAAGAATCCTGCCCAAAAGATGCCAAAAACAACTCCAATATTCCTAAAGATCAACTCATTAGGCTACCAAATGTCCCTACTATAACCTAGGTCAAGTAAAATAAGAATGATATCAATATTGTCACTATACCTATGTGCTAGAAAGATGATCATCTCATATGGGATATCCCTCAAGTAAAGATGTCTCCAAAAATATGCATGCAACTCAATAACTATAGTGGACCATGCTGAATTTGAAAATGCAATAGAAGACCAAGCGAACCAACCACTAATAACTAGCGTATGGATGAAGATAAAATCACCAACCAATAAGTAAACAATTTCCATATCATAAGAATTTAGTGACAAATCTAAAGGTGAGTTGTAGTTTCCTTCATTATTCATCATAGACAACTCTAGAATTTATGATTCACTAAAAGTGTCATCAATCAAAACAACATCCCCACCTATGAAATGATTGGCCATCAAGTGAAATTTAAGAGCTAGTATCACTTGGATTATCTTCATCCTGATGTGAAAAATTTGTTACCTCATGATATTATGAAGTCATATAACTGTTGTTGTCAAAATTAGAATTCTTGTGGTACCCTTGTGCCAATTCTTCAACACTCACAAGAACAACTTCTTCTAACCTTTGAAGACCGGTGATCATATTTTTCTCTTGGCTAAAACTACACTGAAATCTGCACATGGAATCTGTTATAGCAATTATTTCATTGCTACAAATTGGAGAAACAATATATATATATATATATATATATATATATATATATATATATATATATATATATATATATATATATATATATATATATATATATATATATATATATATATATATATATATATATATATATATATATATATATATATATATATATATATATATATATATATATATATATATATATATATATATATATATATATATATATATATATATATATATATATATATATATATCATCTTAAAATGGAAGCACTTCCATGTTAAGAGCATTTAGCCCTTTGAGTGAGTGGTTTGGGGTCATGTTAAGCGCCTTGATCAGGTCTTTACATGGATCTGGCTTTCCCCCCTGTTCTGTTGTTCTCTGCTCCTATTTTCACCTATTTTTCTGCATTTCCTAGTATTCTAGATTGAGGTCCTAGTTTTTTTGACCTCAAGGTCAAAGACGACCTTGAGGGTCAATGACAACCTAGACCCTGACCTAGGTCAAGGATGACCTAGACCCTAACCTAGGGTGGGGTCTACCTCGTCTTTGACCCCGGGTTCAAATTTTAGGATCCCGTGATTTCCAGATGTCGAGTTTCAGAAATATTTGTTTTCCCATTTCTGGGTCGGCCATTTCAAGTTTTAGAATGGTAAATTCTTAAATTGCATTTAATATGGGTCCATTTCTAGGGTTTAAGGTTGATTGGGATTTAATTCCCCAATGTCGGGCTTCTTTAGAAGATTGTGCCCTAGTTCACTATAAAAGGAAGCCTTCCTCTCTCATTTTCTCCATCAAATTTTCAATCCATCTCTCAATCAAGTTTTGTGAGAACATCCACTTTTCATGATCAAGACATCTACATCCTATTACTAGTGTTGAACCTTATTCTAATCCTTTCCCTAGTATTCCTACCTATACTCCTTTGGTGACTGTGATGGTCCCCTCTATTCCTATAAGTGTTCCTCTTGTGTCCCTTCCTACATCACAACCTTCTTATCATAATGTTACTTTTACTTATTCCAATCTACTTCCAACTGTAGTTCCTAGTGTTCCTCCAGTTGTGTCTTCTATTCCTGTAGCTTCTTACACTTTACCTAGTGTTTATAATGTTGCTACTCCTCCTATTTCCTCTAATGATTCAACAATCATCAGTTTGGCTCAAACTATTTCATCCTTACAACAACAACTTGCATCCTTAACTCAAAATAAGTTTAGTGTTCCTACATGTGACATGGGAAGCCCTTTGTCCTTAGATATCATTCGTACTCCTATTCCTCAACAATTTGATATGCCTTGTCTTGAGAATTACAACGGAAAAGGAGACCCTCTTCATCATGGTAAAACATTCCAAATCCTTTGTAGTGATTATGCTCATGACCATAGGATTTTAGCCAAAATATTTGCTAGAACTTTCCATGACAAGGCCTTACAGTGGTATTGTTCCTTGCCTCCTTATTCTATTGATTCCTTTCCTAAACTTTCCAATGCCTTTATTCAACAATTTCAAAACAACATTGGCTTACAAGTGTCTTTGACCGATTTGATGCATTGTAAACAAAGTGCTAAGGAAAAATTGACTGAATTTATTGGTAGATTTAAGTATTTGCATGCTCAGATTTCCTATCCTATTCCTGATATTTATATTCAACGTATGTTTATTTCAAATTTGAAAAAGAATATTAGAGATAAGATTCTGCTTACATGTTTATTTCAAATTTGAAAAAGAATATTAGAGATAAGATTCTCCTTACTGAATTTACCTCTTTTCAACAACTTTGTGCAACGCTTCATCATTATCAATTACAAGTGAGTCAATTTGAGAGAAACACTCCAATGGCTCTTGTTCCAGTTGATAAGAGTGATGCTAATCCTAATCCAAACAAATTTCAAAAGTTCAACAATTATGTCAAGATAAACAAACAAGTGAATGCAGTTGTTGATCAAGTTGTTGCATCTCACAATGCCACTTCTACATCCACTGCTTTTCGATTAAACTGTACGTTTAATCCTCTCTCTGAATCTTTACATGCTATTATGAATAGGTTGTTAACTACTAATATGATTACTTTACCTCCTATTCGACCTCTTTTACCTGCAACAATTTCATTTAAATCTTTTGATCCTAAAGCCTTTTGTCAATATCACCATCAAAATGGTCATGATATTGAGAAGTTTTATTCTTTAAAACATAAGGTTCAAGACTTAATTGATTCTAATGCCTTATCTATGGATAATATTGATGGTAGTGGGAACAAATTTGTCTCTCCTCCTAATCAAAACCTTCAAATCTATACGAATCCTTTACCTACGCATGATACTAATACCATTGCTCAGCCATCTTCCATGGAAATTGTGTATGATTCAAAGATGGATGATCTTAATCATGTTGTTAATCAAGTGGAGCATGTTGGTCAATATGTATCTCCACCTCAACCTCAACCTCAGATTCAACCTCAAGTTCAAACTCAACTTCAACCAAAACCTAAGCCTAAATTTAAAACTCAACCTAAAACTTGACAACAACCTAAGCATAAAAGACCTCAGGAACCTTTGATTACCTTTGATGATTCTGAGACTATTAAAGCTCCTGATGGTCCCCTTTACATTTATGCTAGGATTTCCCGGATACCTAATCTTGGTTGTCTTGTTGATCCTACATCTTTAGCCAATGTTATTACTGAAGAAAATCTTTTTATGAAAAATTTGCAATGCGATTCTTATGATACATCGAATGCATGGATTCAAACTTGTAATGGTTTTCTTTATCCATCATTTGGTTCTATTAACTTTCCGGTTGGACTTTGTGGAAAAATTGTGAACATTACCTTTGTTGTTGTTCCTACTTCTGTTGTTGTTTACCATGGTTAAAATCCATGCATGTTGTTGCTTCACCTATCCATAAATATCTTAAATTTGTTCATGATGATGAAGTGAAGATGATTAATCATATTTTATATCAACCTTCTAGGCCTAGAGATTGTGTTGCTCTTGATTTCTTTTGGCCTTCATTACCTAATTCATGTCCTCCTCGACCTGATAATCTTTTTCATTCATATCAAGCCTATAAGCATTGTAAGATTATCGAATTAAGTATACCTCCTATGGATCTTAATCATGGTCTTTTGCCTACACCTTCCATACCTCCTTTAACTATGGCTTCTAATTTTGTTAATCAAGTTCCTACTATTCCTGATAATCCTATTAATCTTCCTAAAGAACCTGTAAAGGATCCTGTGGTTGTTCCTCCTAGTTCTCAACCTATTTCAAGTAAAGAAAAATAGAATCAATCTTCTAATGAACGTCATAAGAAGCATCATGCTCATGCTAAAGCTCATAATTCTATTCTTTAAAGATCTCTACCTTCTTCGGATAAGACTATGCCTGATGTTGTTACTAATAATGATGTTAGGATGCATGATTATGATGATTCTATTCATCCTATTTTGATTAATTTGGATGAAGAAGATACTCTTGATGATACTGATGATGTTAATGATGAATATGAGACTATTGACATTGACATTGATTTACCTAATACGCTTTCATCACAATTGATTATTACATCTATTATCGAACATGATGATTCTCAAGAGGATCCTTGTTTGGAACTGGCTATCATTCCTACTATGTTGGATGTAGTCCCTCTTGCGAGTTACCCACCTTCCTTAAATGATATACAACAAGATGGGGAGAGTAGGTGGCATGCTTGATCGATTTCTCCTTTATGATAGCTTTTTTGTGTGTTTTCCTATTGTACTGTGCTTCTCCCATGATGTGTTTGCTAAATGTTGTTAGATTCTTTTATACGACCCTTGTTACTCTGTTGGCGCAAGATGATAAAGGAATCAAACCTATTGTACAATTCCTCTACATGTATCTCTATTCTTCTATATATTGTTTCATGTTATGTTGTAATTGTGCTATTGTTCGTGCATGTTTCCTTGTGTAATCTACTTGGATTTGAGATGTGGTAGCACTGATTCTTTTTGGTCTCCATGTCATGATCTGAAAAGATTCTTCTTCGTATATCTTATGTGATCTTTCCTCTTTTGTGATTGTAGTTCTACTTTCTTTGGGGAATGATGTCAATTCATTTGAAATAATATCATATATATTATCTTATGATCATACTGACCCCACGGTAGGTAGATCCCTTCTATGTTCTTTGTATGTTTATGTGGTATTTCCCTTGATTTATCTTCATTTGGGGGCATCTCATAGTGGAAACGTAATCAGTGGAGTTATTTATGTTTCCGTTAAAGCCATTGCTCCTATTAAAGTGTTAGCAACAACTTTAATGTGGGGACATACGCTCTACTCACCTATTGCACACATGCACTTCTTGATACACATATTGCTTTTCAAGATACTTTTCTCTATTTTTGGATTAGTGACTAAACCTTAAAGCATGGATTTATATATTAGGATCTCTTGATCCTGCCAGTTTCAAATTTTTGATCCCTTAAGGTCGAAGGTGTCCTTAAGACTGGATCTCTTTTGCTCTTTATTCTACTCTTACGAAATATAATATTCCTAAGGATGAATCCTTGATGGGTTGACTAGTGAGTAGCCATATTCACTAGGTGGTTCAATTCCAACTTTCCAATTGCACCATTTTCTTGTGTGGTTCCCAATGGGACATAAGTTCTCATTGGGCGAGATAATCACACATACACACTCTCTCTCTCTCTATAGAGATGTCTCTCTTATTGTGATCTTGGAGTTGATGAAGAATTGAGTCTTTGGGGGCTTGAGATTTCTCTTTGTCCCTTTGATTATGATAAGATTGTCCTTTCATTATGATCTACTTTACCAAGAGTTTGTATCGAGTCCATACTCTTGCTAAAGTGGGAGCTTAATGTATTGTCTTAAAATGGAAGAACTTCCATGTTAAGAGCGTTTAGCCCTCTAAGTGAGTGGTTTGGGGTCATGTTAAGCACCTTGATTGGGTCTTTGCATGGATCTAGCTTTCCCCCCTGTTCTATTGTTCTCTGCTCCTATTTTCACCTATTTTTTTGTATTTCCTAGCATTCTGGATTGAGATCCTAGTTTTTTTGACCTCAAGGTCAAAGATGACCTTGAGGGTTAATGACGACCTAGACCCTGACCTAGGTCAGGGATGACCTCTACCCTGACCTAGGACGGGGTCTACCTCATCTTTGACCCAGGGTTCAAATTTTAGGATCCCATGATTTTCGGATGTCGAGTTTCAGAAATATTTGTTTTCCCACTTCTGGGTCAGCCATTTTGGGTTTCAGAATGGTAAATCCTTAAATTTCACTTAATATGGGTCCATTTCTAGGGATTAAGGTTAATTGGGATTTAATTCCCCAATGTCGGCCTTCTCTAGAAGATTGTGCCCTAGTTCACTATAAAAGGAAGCCTTCCTCTCTCATTTTCTCCATCAAGTTTTCAATCCATCTCTCAATCAAGTTTTGTGAGAACATCCACTTTTCATGATCAAGACATCTAGCTCTCAAGTGCAAGAAAGAAGGAGAAGGAAAGAAAGAAAGCATTCATTCATCCTCAAGCATTCAAGCATTCATCAAGGAGATCCATTGTTAGCCATTGAAGGATTCGATCTCTTTGGAGCCCCCTTGAAGATTTCTCCATCCACATTCATCTAAGCCTCCTCATATGCAAAGGTCCATTCAAGATTGGTGTTGAAGATCAAATGCCATTGATTTGAGACATCCTACATTCATTCTACATCCATTGGAGCATCCCTACTTGTGGATTTGAGAATTCAAATCCTCTACAAGGACTTCAACATAAGCAAGGTAAAAAGTTCCATTTGCTTTGTTTATGCATATTACAAATTCAATTCAATTTCAAGGTTGATTCCAAATCGGGGTTTGACCAAGGCAAACCCCCCATCCAAACAAGAAAAACACTCTTTTTCTTGTAGGTACAGGTGTAGAACTGCGGATTTGAGCTTGGATTTGGATACCCTTTTCGGTGAACTTCCGAGATATGCTAACAAAGTCAAGGACAACCTTCAAAATCTCAAAGTAGTCTTTGACCTTTTATCAAGGTCAAAGACTACCTACCGTCAAAAAGATAAAAGTTTTTTGGGTTTTCTTCGCCTCGACATTTCAATTTTGAAACAAGTTGTAGAATTACTCGAAACTGCACACAGACACTAGAAATCGGCATTTTCCAGATCTACCCTAATTTGAGGTTAATACTTGTCTTTCAATTATTTTAGATTTAAAGCATATACTCTTCATAGCAAAATATAAGATCTTCTTCATTCATATTCTTCATAGATTGATTCAATTGTGCATTAACCTTTTAGTTGATCAATTTGGATCTCTCCTTTGGGAATTTGGATTTAGTAGTTGATCTCATATTTCCCACATATTTGAATAAGGTGAACACATTCCATATTTTAACATTATATATATATATATATATATATATATATATATATATATATATATATATATATATATATATATATATATATATATATATATATATATATATATATATATATATATATATATATATATATATATATATATATATATATATATATATATATATATATATAATTGACTCTAACTTCTTATTTTTCCTTTTGATCTTCTTTAACATAATGTGTCTCATTTGAATAGAGAATGGTGGAAACACTACACTTTGATTTTCACCAAGGGTATTGATTCCTTCAACAATTTGTATGGTCTCCTTGGTTTTTAAATTAAGTCCATCTTCCTTGTGAGTTGCTACCATAGAAATATGATTTGCAACCTTGTATAATGAGTAGTGTGTCATACTTAGTTGAAGATAAAGATTATATACCTCCTTCTCTTTATTATCTGCAAACTTAATTTTAATATCCCTATCTTTGAGCAATTTCAAATAATCTAATTTCATCTTTTCCAATGCCTTTCTAATTGTGTGAAGGTATGTACTATGAATTCCACTCACTATTCCCTTTTCCCTTTCCTCAATTTGAACTTCCCAGATAGTTTCTTCAATGTTTTTATGGGTGTCATCAAAATGCACTAAGCCTAACAACCATATCCTCCATGACTTTTAGCTTATATTTCAAATTACATGCTCCAAATTCCTCATCCAGAAATAAATTTTTTGATTGGTCCTTCAAATAGGACCCTTTAGTGTCATCATCTTGGTCTAGCTCATGTATACAAGTTTGGACAGCCCTTTGGTTGGAATAAATTCTGTTATCTGCTGCACTATTTTTAGATTTATTAAAAAAAAATTCCTCCATCTCAAAATGCATGGCTTCATCTACTATTATGTCATCATTTTCAAATGATTCATCATCATGGGAAGGTTCATTTCTTTGGAAACATATTGAAAATAAACATCCTCATCAAAATTCTTGTCAATAACAACTTCCAAGTCACCAAATAAGAGGCTTGTATATCCCTTACCATTAACCACAACTAATTCCATCTCCTTGCAAGCTTTGGTATCATTATGTTGGAGCCAAAATATTTGATTCTTATATTCTTCAACATAGGCCCAAACTTATTTGGCTAAAGCTTCTTCCTTAGCATCCCTATAGTTGTGATCAGGTGTCCAAGTTTGGTGGCATGTGAAATAAATCTTCTCTCTTTTCATTTGGTTCTTGCTCATTTTTAGAGATCCTGTAACCTGTATGCCCATTTGATATTAGCTCATTTTTAGTCATGTGCTCCTTGAACCTTTCAATCTTATTCTCAATCAATTCCTTTGAGATCTCATTAACCATAGGTGATATTTTATGCTTCCCTCTCCAAATTTCCAACAAATATGATTGCAACTTCTTATAGATGTCATCATCCTCATCTAATATTAAGGACATGATAGTTTCCATACAAGATCTCACATTGTCTAGATGATTCTTCCTAAATTCACTTAAGAAACCTTGAAACATTTTGAAGAATCATTATTTCACATTTGAGATCCAACACAATGATACAAAAATATGGATTTTTCCATAAGTTCCAAATTCTTATCCCTCTTACCAAAGGTAGAGACTTTGACCTCCTATAATCCACATAGCTTGTCCATAATCAGTTGTTGATCCTTCTTCAATATGATATCATTATAAGGTGCAATAGGAGTTGTTATTCTTATGATTTCACTATGACATGAAGCAACTGTTACTCTCAAATATTCACACAGATGCTCCATTAACTTATGCTAGACTAAAGCAACCATTGAGGGTTGCAAAGCCCAATTCAAAAGTCTTTGATCTGCCTCACCCACTCTAGATAAATGCGAATGCAATCCTTCCAACTTAGAAAGAAGACCATCCAGAGATTTCATGAACTCCAATTGTAATCTAATTATATAGAGCCCATTCCCTATTTCCTTTTTCTTTTTGCAAGTCTCTTAATTGTTCACCATTAAAGGTTTCATTAAATTCTTTTGAGATTACATTGCTTTTTAGATTTTCCATTGTCTTTGTTTTGTCACTGGAAGAACCCCTATCCTAATATGCACACAACTTGGTTATTTTGTCAAACAATTTGCATTCAGTTTGAAATTAATAGTTTGCACTTAGAAGAATTTTGTTAAGCAATTACATGTTCCAAAAAAAATACCAATCACAACAGTAGTTTGAACACTTGTACCAACATAGATCTCATGAATTTAAACAACAAAATAATCATTTGACTTTTACTACAAAACCATAGTGCTTCAATTTGGTGTAGAGAATTAGTGTGGTTGCCCTAAATACTGATCCAGTGATGATCAATGTTGTAGATATATACCCATGCCACTAGAATAGTTTCCTAGCAACAATCTTATATCTCCAATAACTAAAAATGTCTATCACCAAAGAAGAAAAAATGCTCCAACTCCCTTCAAATCGGTTGAGTTGCTTCAAATTTCAATGAAATAAGCTACCCTATTTTTTCCTTCCTTTTTGACTTGAGAGCATAATTGTTTGTTTTCAGACTTAAGAAAAAATGATATTTGAAATGTGTAACAATGAAACAACAACTGTTTAATTTCACAAGACAAAAGTATTTCAACTATCAAACACTAAGTCACGGTATTGTCTAAATTAAACCTTCATTCATAACATATTCTATGTTGATTTACAAATAGTACAATCTTGACTAGATTAACATTAAACACTTAAGACCTGGAGAATTAACACTCCAAAGTAGTATTAGCACATGATGAACTTCTCTCCTGGAGTTAAATATAGTCAATCTTGGATGATACTACCACCCACGAACTCCCATATCATGTTGGCTAAAAAAAATATGTTGCTCTAAAAAATTAGCTACTGATACACTCACAATATAAGAAAACAACTTCACAAAGTGTTTGTTAATGTCCACAATATTCTAAACACCCTATTCTCCTACAATAGAAATATGGCTCTCCCGATAACTTTATCATCCTTTTTAGCTTCTCAACTTCATTATCTAATAACACCAAGTTGGAAATGCACTCTTGCAAGAGTTGTTAAGGTTCTCGTCACTTTTGTCCTGGTCTCCACACTGTTCGTGTTGAATTCCCAAATTTAATCAAAATGACTCTTCCAACCATAACTACCTCCCTGATGCGTTACTTCAATGTCGTTAACTCCATAAAAATCTTTCCCATGAGTATTCAACACCACCATTGGTCTTTCCTTGAAAATGTGAATGCTCTGCGTATCTGCCAAAATTCTTGTTCGATTCTCAAAATTACCAATCTGATGTGGTTAGTAACTCTCCCAAGGATCCAAAACTCGCAACAATGATCACTTTGAAAATAATTTAGTAATGCTACAAGAATCTTGAAAATTATTTTTTAATTACATGGAAATACTCCACATATTCTAAGCACTGACCATAGTCTTTACAAAGAATAAGATGAGACCACATCACAAATTACTCTGCCAAACCTTAACATTGCAATTTGAATAAAATACTCTACTTCTAATATTTGATTATAAAGTATTTTGGAAGAGTTTTTTTTTTCTTTCTCCTCATGGCATAGTAAAATAAGACCACGATATTAACTCTTCAGTATATATTCAAACCTTATATGTTTCACCTCAAATTAGACTTGGCCTGATGAAACAACTTGATGTGACCAGTGAAATATTTATTTTATTGCCGCTAAAGTTTAGATTATCAAATACACTCCAAACTATAGTCTAGTAGCATGATAAAATACTCATTCAGGACAAAGATTATCTTCAGAAATAAATATAAACTTTTTCCCCAATGAAGTCGGTCCCATAATTTCTACAACACTTCTCAGACTTATCGGCTTCAAAAAATTTGTTCTCCATAATTAAGTTCTCATACAAAAAGGATAACACCTCCAAAAAATTTGATTACCTGCCAATGTTTGTGACCTTCAACGTGACACAAATATTTCTATCAAAATTATTCAATGAACTAACACCGTTAAAGAGACAAGATTAAGACCCATTGAAAACACCAATCTTTAGAATTTCAATCTGTATTTTGTAGAATAGTTCTTCATAGAAAAGGCTATTGTTTCTCAAAGGTCCCCTAATGAAATACTTTTTTTAGAAGATTGTCACTACAATTTCGATAATAATCTTCTCCTAATAAATTTCTTATGGCAAATATTGAACGGATCCCACAGGAAATTATAAATATTGTCCAACATAAATTTTTTTTTTGCCAATGCCCAACTTAATATTATTTTCCAACATGATTATTTCAAAACTTTACGACATATATACTCATCACACTATAACCCCAAATTATAGTTCAGAATTAAACATAAACTTTCCCAAATGCAGTTGAGTCCCACAATTTCTTTATTTCTCTGGACTAATGGTAGAAATGTTCAGATTTCAATCTTTCTGCCTTTCAAGCTTTCTTGTTTAGTCAAAATATAAAGCTGAATAAAACATTTGTGTTCCTAAAATTAGATAAAAATTCTCCAGAACTGTAAACACTTTAATTTATGTTTCTTGTGAAACTTTATAGGCTGGCAGGAAAATAACTTTGATACCACTCTAATATCCTTAATGGATATTATACGCAGATTTTAATAAAGATATTCAACATATAATTTTGCATGCAAATATTTTCAACTCATCCAACATGAAGTACAAAAGAATATAAAATACCCAGCTGAAATATAGATTCTAAAATGGTATTGCATTTAAACCTCAGAAGACCAATAACAAAAATTGAATCATAGTTACAGAAAAATACAACAAGATTGGATACCAAAAATATGAACCTAGAACACTAAGTGAGACATCTATTTGATATCTCCAATCGACAATGGGTTTCCGTCCACTACCTCCCAACTCGAGGGTTTCCATCCTTAAACCTGTTGAAACCTTAAGCTTCCCAATTATCCAAAATAAATATAATCAAAACATAATCCAAGCATGTGCAAATGAGATTCTCTTTATTCTTTTAAGGAGCAACCCTGTGACCCTTCATTTTCCAACTTCTATCTTTTCGAATTCTTTCTTTTCTGCCCTTCTCAAACCTCTTTTATGTTAAAATGACTTTTATCAATTTGCATTAAGCTCCCATAAATTCATTTTTAATATTTTTTGAAGTTGGCATATAATTTTCTAATGTCTCAAAAAGGGGACATTACTAATCTGAAGCAATACAACTCAAGGAAGATCCAATTAGTGAAATGACTAGCATAGTTGGTAAGTTAAACATGTTGTCACATAATGAGCCTAGTCATTCATTTGAGGGTCCTTCATCATCACAAAAGGAATTTAGTAAAGAGTACCCCATTCCAGAATATAATGATAAAGAGGTATATAATCATGATCAATCCTTCAGAATTGGAGCAACCTTGCTCTCTTATAAGTATTGATGCTCTAGTAGGAAAATTTGTGACTATTAAAGAAATACAAGAAGAAAAAGTTGAAGAAAGAGAAGAAAAGAGAACTGGGGAAGAAAAAGAAGAAGCAAGAATTGAGAAAATAGAGGTAAAGGAAAAGGATGGTGAAAAAGAAAAAGAGGAAGTAGTCAAAAAAGAAGAAGTGGTTTTAGAGCCATTTGATACCAACAACTCAGTATAGGATATTGCATATCAAAAGAAAGATAAAGAACCAAAAATTGAAGTTATTAACAAAAGAGAGGACATTAAGGTTACTCATACAAGATTTGGCCAATCTCTGTGAAGCTTGTTGAACCCTTTTCTTTGATGATTTAGTTGGTCACAAATTCAAACTCATTCATTAATTTTAATAATGTTACCCCTCGTCAAAAAATTTAGATATGTGAAACCATCTTGACTTCGACCCAAAATGATTATTTAGTGATTTGAAAGAAAAGGAAGAAATTATTGAGGAAACCATTGTCACTCTCCATAGCATTCTAATTGTATCATCAAAATATGGAAGCACTTCCATTTAGGACTGGTTTAGCCCTCCAAGTAAATGGTTTGGGGTCATGTCAAATTCCTTGAATGGGTCTTTTATTTGGATTTGGTCTTTTCCCCCGTCCTGCCCTATTTTCCACTTCTTTTTTGCCTGTTTCTGGCATCCTACTTTGTGAATTTGAGGTTCTTGACCTCAGGGTCAAGGTTGACCTTTTGGGTCAAGGTCAACCTCAACCCTAACCTAGATCACAATTGACCTTGACCCTAACCTAGGTTAGGGTCAACCTCGACCCTAACCCGGGGTCCAAATTTCAAATTCTGAGGGTTTCTGGATGTCGGGTTTTGGAAAGATTTATTTCCCACTTCTGGGTCGGCTGTTTCGAGCTTTGAAATGGTAAACTCTTAAATTATATTTAATTTAGGTCCACTTCCAAGGGTATAGGCTTAATGATAATTTATTTCTCCTATTTCAGCCTCTCTAGAAGTTTGTGCTCTAGACTAGTATATAAGGAAGCCTTCTCCTCTCATTTCAATTCAAGTGATAAGCAAGAAATGAAGTAAGAAACCAAGACATGATATTGAAGAGAGAAATCAAGAAGGAGAAAGAAAGAAATAATTTATTCTCAAGCATTCAAGTGTTCAAGCATTCAAGATCCAATTCATCAAGGAGATCCATTAGTAGCCATTGAAGGATTCAAGCTTTATAGAGCCCTCTTGTTGAAGATTTCTCCATCCATATCCATTCAAGCTTCTTCCTAATCCAAGATCCATTCAAGATTGGTGTTGAATATCTAAAGGCAATTTATTTGAGACATCCTATATCTTATTCTACATTCATTACGAGCATCCATACTTGTGGATTCAAGGATTCAAATCCTCCGCAAGAGTTTCAACCTAAGCAAGGTGAATTGTTCCATTTACTTTGTTTATTACTACAATTTCAATTATATTTCAAGATTAATTCCAAAATCAGGGTTTGACCAAGGAAAACCCCTCATCCAAACAATAAAAACCCTTTTTCTCCCAGGTGCAGGTGTGGAACAATGAATTTTAGAGCAGATTCAGACACCCTTTTCGGGAAACTTTCAAGATCCGCAAATAGAATTTCTATCAGAGTAGCGCAAGTCAAGGTCAACATAAAGGGGTCAAGGTAGACCTTTATTTGGGTCAAGGTTGACCTGGTTTAGGAAAAGAAAATATTTCTAGGTTTTCTCCATCTTTGTGTTTCTATTCCAGATCCGGTTGCATAATTTCTAGAAACTCAGTATAGACACCCAAAAACAACAATTTCCAGATCTGTGATACTTTGAGGTTAGTATTTATCTTCAATTCATTTCAATTAAGATTTTAATACTCTCTTCCACAATGAAATATAAGTTTTCCCTCTTTCGTCATATTCTTCATCGATTGATTCATTTATGCATTGACCATTTTATTGTGGTTAATCAATTTGGATCTTTCCTTTGGGAATCTGGGGTTAAGAAGAAGATCTTACTTTTCCCAATACATCATACATCATTTTTCAATTCAATCAACACATTTTCACATCAACATTTTTACTATTACATCTTCAATATTTTACCACTACATTTTTTGTGAACCCGACGTAATTGTCTTTCTTATGTAATCATTTATGCTTTTATGATAGCTTTCCAAATATGATATTAGTATATGAAGCATTTCTTAGCAAGGTTTCCTTTGCTAGTTGATTTGGGTTTGTTTTTGTACTGACCCCTCTTTTTTGGTGTCTTTTAGCTTTGTCTCTTTTTTTTTCGCACCCTCGTGCATGTATGTTGAGTTAGAATCCTTGGCCTGGGGGCTCATGTCCTCAACTAAGCGGTATTCTACCTCACTGCAATCCACTGGAGTCTTTCTTCTAACTTTACCAAGAGTTTGCATTGAGTCCATACTCTTGCTAAAGTGGGGGCTAAATGTATCGTCAGAAAATGGAAGCAATTCCATTTAGGACTGGTTTAGCCATCCAAGTAAGTGGTTTGGGGTCATGTCAAATGCCTTGAATGGGTCTTTGACTTGGATCTATCTTTTTCCCCTATCCTACCCTATTTTCCACTTCTTTTATGCCTATTTTAGGCATCCTGCTCTGTGAATTTGAGGTTCTTGACCTCAGGGTCAAGGCCGACCTTCTGGGTCAAGGTCAACCTCAACCTTGCCCTAGGTCAGGGTCGACCTTGATCGTGACCCAGGGTCCAAATTTCAAATTCTAAAAGTTTTCGGATGTCGGGGTTTAGTAAGATTTATTTCCTACTTTCGAATTAGCTATTTCAGGCTTCAAAATATTTAAGCTAGGTCCACTTCCAAGGGTATAGGCTTAATGAGAATTTATTTCTCCTATGTCGACCTCTCTAGAATTTTGTGCCCTAGACTAGTATATAAGAAAGCCTTCTCCTCTCATTTTCTCCATCAATCACCCATCAAATAATCAAGCATAATCAAGAATCGAAAGCAATTATCAAGAAAGTAATTTAAAGTCTTCTCCACAAGCATTCAAGTTTTCCATTGAAGGTCAAGGATTTAAGCATTCAAGCTTTTGAAGGGATTTGGTTCAAGCATTCAAGAGTCATCATTCAAACCCTAGATCTATCCATCATGGTGGTGTCATCTTCCTTCAAGATCCTTTGTTCATCTTCAAGATCTATTCATTCTTCCTTCAAGGTGGATTCCAAGCATACAATCATGGATGTTTTGATTTACATTTATGGTTTTTGATGTTGAGTCTAAGATTCCATATTAACATACTTGTTTACATTTCAAATACAATTGCATATCTATTGAATATCATAGTTTCATTGTTAGATATAATTCTACTACTTGCTAGCATTCTCTATTTCTATTCTATTTTAAGGTTAATTCCAAAATCGGGGTTTGACCAAGGCAAATCCCTCATCCAACTTTCTCATAGGTGCAGGTGCAGAATAATGAATTTTATAACAGATTTAGACACCCTTTTTGGCAAACTTTTAGGATCCACAAACTGAATTTCCATCGGAGCAACGCAGGTCAAGGTCGCCATAAAGGGGTTAAGGTCAACCTTTATTTGGGTCAAGGTCGACCTAGTTCAGAAAAAGAAAAGATTTATGGGTTTTCTCCATCTCTATGTTTCTATTCTAGATCATTTTGCAAAATTTCCAAAAACTTAGTAAAGACACCTGAAAATAGCAATTTTCAGATTTGTGATACTTTGAGGTTAGTATTTGTCTTCAATTCATTTCAATTAAGATTTTAATACTTTCATCCATAATGGAATATAAGGTTTTCCTCTTTCTTCATATTCTTCATCGATTGATGCATTTATGCATTGACCATTTTCTTGTGGTTATTCAATTTGGATCTTTCCTTTGGGAATCCGGGGTTAAGAAGAAGATCTTACCTTCCCCAATACATCATACATCATTTTTCAATTCAATCAACACATTTTCACATCAACATTTTTACCATTACACCTTCAATATTTTCCTTCACTATATTTTTGGTGACATTACCTCCTATTCGACCTCTTTTACCTACTATGATGGCATTCAAATCCTTTGATTCCAAAGCCTTTTGTCAATACCATCATCAGAATGGCCATGATACTGAGAAGTGTTATGTTCTAAAACATAAGATTTAAGACTTAATTAATTCTAATGCTTTATCTGTTAATAATTTTGATGGTAGTGGGAACAAATCTGTCTCTCCTCCTAATCAAAACCTCTAAATCTATACAAATTTTTTGCCTACACATGATACTAATACCATTGTTCAACCATTTTCTGTGGATATTGTTTATGATTCAAAGATGGATGATCTCAATCATACTATCAATCATGTGGAGCATGTTGTTTTGTCTCAACTATATCTCCACTCCCACCTCAATCTCAATCTCAACTTTAAGTTCCACCTCAACCTAAGCCTAAGCTGAAACCTCAACCTAAACCTCAAAAACAACCTAAGAATAAAAGACTTAGGGAACTCTTGATCACCTTTGATGATTCTGAGACTATTAAAGCTCTTGATGGTCCCCTCTACATTTATGCTAGGATTTCTAAGATACCTATGTGCAGTTGTCTTGTTGATCCTACATCCTTAGTTAATGTCATTATTGAAGAAAACTTTTTTATGAAGAACTTACAACGTGATTATTATGATACATCTGATGTGTGGATCCAAACTTGTAATGGTTTTCTCTATCCAACATTTGGTTCTATTAACTTGCTTGTGGAACTTTGTGGTAAAGTTGTGGACACTACCTTCATTGTTGTTCCTACTTCTGATTAGTTTCAAGTTAAGCTTGGTTTGCCTTGGTTGAATGCCATGCATGTCATTTCTACTCCTATCCATAAGTGTATTAAATTCATTCATGATGAAGAAGTGAAGACAATTAATCATAGTTTATATCAACCTTCTAGGCCTAGGGATTGTGCTACCCTTGACTTATTTTGGCCTTCATTATCTAATTTATGTCCTTCTCGACCTGATAACCTTTTTCGCTCATATCAAGCCTATAAACATTGCAAGATTCTTGAGTTAATCATGCCTCAGATGGATCTTAATCATGATCTTTTGCCTACACCTTCCATTCCTCCTTTATCCATGGCTTCTAGTTTTGTTAATCAAGCTTCTAGTGTTGATTTTCAGCCTGTTGAGAATCCTACTAGTCCTCCTATAGAACTTGTGAAGGAGATGGTGGTTGTTCCTCCTAGTTCTCAACATTTTTCCAACAATGCAAAATGTAACCAATCTACCAATGAACGTCGTAAGAAGTGTCAGGCTCAAGCTAAGGGTCGTGCCTCTATTCTTCAAAAATTGTTACCTTCTTTTGACCAGCCTATGCCTGATGTGTTGGAAGAAGTTAATGCTAATAATGATGTTAAGATGAATGATTATGATGATTCTATTCATATCTTAGATTCTATTTTGATTAATCTTGATGAAGAAGATACTCTTGATGATCCTAATGATGCTAATGATGAATATGAGACTATTGACATTGATATTGATTTACCTAGTATGCTTTCAACACAATTGATAATTACACCTAGTATCAAACATCATGATTCTCAAGAGGATCCTTGTTTGGAACTGGCTATTATTCCTACTGTGTTAGATATAGTCCCTCTTGCGAGTTTCCCACCTTCCCTAAATGATATAAACCAAGATGGGGAGAGTAGGCGATGTGTTTGATTGGCTTGTCCTTCATGGTAGCTTTTTGTGTGTTTGCCTATTGTATTGTGCTTCTCCCGTAATGTGTTTGCTAAATGTTTGTTAGATTCTTTTATACGACCCTTGTTGCTTTGTTGGTGCAAGGTGATAAAGGAATCGAACATGTTGTGCTATTCCTCTATATGTATTTCTATTCTTCTATATGTTGTTTTCATGTTAGGTTGTACCTGTGCTATTGTTCGTAAATGTTTTCCTTATGTAGTCCACTTGGATTTGCGACTTGGTAGCACTGATTCTTTTTGGTCTCCATGTTGTGGTCCGAAAAGACTCTTCTTTATAACTCTCATGTTTTCTTTCCTCCATTATGATTGTAGTTCTACTTTCTTTGGAGAATTATGTCAATTCATTTGCTATAATATCATAAATATATATTATCTTATGATCATACTGACCCCATGGTAGGTAGATCCCTTATGTGTTTTTTTTTTTTTTATGTGGTATTTCCCTTGATTTGTCTTCACTTGGGGGCATCTCGTAGTGGAAACGTAATCAGTGGAGTTGTTTATGTTTCTATTCAAGCCTTCTCCTGTTAAAGTGTTAGCAATGAATTTAATATGGGGGCATACGCTCTGCTCACTTTTTGCACACACGCACTTTCAAGATATTTTTCAAAACCTTTTCACCCTTTATGGATTAAAGACTAATCCTTAAAGCATGGATTTTTACCTTATAGGATCTCTTGATCCCTCCAGTTTCAATTTTCAAGTTTTTGATCCCTTAGGTCAGAGGTGTCCTTAAGACTGGATTTTTTTTGTTTTGGATTTTCTATTTTGGAATAGGATATTCCTAAGGGTGAATCCTTGATGGGTTGACTAGTGAGTAGCCACATTCACTAGGCAGTTCAACTCCATCTTTCCAGTTGCGTTGTTTCCTTGTGTGATTCACAATGGGACATAAGTTCTCATTGGGCAAGGTAATCACACCCTCTTCTCTCTTTTTTCTAGAGATGTCTCTCTTATTGTAATCTTGGAGTTGCTAAAGACTTGAGTCCCTGGGGGCTTAAGGATTTCTTTGTCACTTTGATTTCAATAAGATTTTCTTTTTCTTTGTGATCTCTTTTACTAAGAGTTTGCATCGAGTCCATACTCTTTCTAAAGTGGGGGCTAAATGTATCATCAGAAAATGGAAGCACTTCCATTTAGGAGTGGTTTAGCCCTCTGAGTAAGTGGTTTGGGGTCATGTCAAATGCCTTGAATGAGTCTTTGACTCGGATCTAGCTTTTTCCCCTGTCCCGTCCCATTTTCCACTACTTTTTTGCCTGTTTCTGACATCTTGCTCTATGAATTTGAGGTTCTTGACCTCAGGGTCAAGGTTGACCTTTTGGGTTAAGGTCAACCTCAACCTTGACCTAGGTCAGGGTCAACCTCGACCTTGATCCAAGGTCCAAATTTCAAATTCTGAGGGTTTCTAGATGTCGGGTTTCAGAAAGATTTATTTCCTGGTTTCGGGTCGGTTGTTTCAGGCTTTGAAACAGTAAACTCTTAAATCATATTTAATTTAGGTCCACTTCCAATGGTATAGGCTTAATGGGAATTTATTTCTCCTATGTCAGCCTCTCTAGAAGTTTGTGCCCTGGACTAGTATATAAGGAAGCATTCTCCTCTCATTTCAATTCAAGCAATAAGCAAGAAAAGAAGTAAGCAACCAAGACATGATATTGAAGAGAGAAAGGAAGAAGGAGAAATGAAGAAATCATTTATTCTTAAGCATTCAAGCATTCAAGATCCAATTCATCAAGGAGATCCATTAGTAGTCATTAAATGATTCAAGCTCTATGGAGCCCTCTTGTTGAACATTTCTCCATCCATATCCATTCAAGCTTCTTCCTATTCCAAGATCCATTCAAGATTGGTGTTGAAGATATAAAGGAAATTGGTTTGAGACATCCTACATCCTATTCTACATTCATTAGGAGCATCCATACTTGTGGATTCAAGGATTCGAATCTTCCGCAAGGGTTTCAACCTGAGCAAGGTGAATTGTTCCATTTACTTTGTTTATTATTGCAATTTTAATTAAATTTAAAGGTTAATTCCAAAACTAGGGTTTGAAAAAGGCAAACCCCTCATCCAAACAACAAAAACCCTTTTTCTTGTAGGTGAAGGTGCGGAACAATGAATTTTAGAGCAGATTGAGACACTCTTTTCGACAAAATTTTAGGATCCACGAATAGAATTTTTGTCAGAGTAGCGCAGGTCAAGGTTGACATAAAGGGGTCAATGTTGACCTTTATTTGGGTCAAGGTTGACCTGGTTTAGAAAAAGAAAAGATTTCTGGGTTTTCTATGTCTCTGTGTTTCTGTTCCAGATCTGGTTGCAGAATTTCCAGAAATGCCGTACAGACATCCAAAAATATCAATTCCAAGATCTATGATACTTTGAGGTTAGTAGTTGTCTTCAATTAATTTTAATTAATATTTTAATACTCTCTTCCATAATTTAATATAAGGTTTTCCTCTTTCTTCATATTCTTCATCGATTGATTCATTTATGCATTGACCATTTTCTTGTGGTTAATCAATTTGGATCTTTCCTTTGGGAATCTGGGGTTAAGAAGAAGATCTTACCTTCCCCAATAAATCATACATCATTTTTTCAATTCAATCAACACATTTTCACATCAACATTTTTACCATTACATCTTCAATATTTTACCACTACACTACCAAATTATAAAGTGGACCAATCCGGTAATCAAGCCTAGAAAAATGTAGAACTCTAGTAAATTTTGTAAAAGAATTGACTACATCTGTAGATAATTAGGTTTAACTACTATAGGAATAAGGAATAAGCTACTACAAGAATTATGTTGGGTGGATATTTTGCAACTGACATTTTTGGAAAAATTCCAGTTATAAAATACGGATATTAGCCACAATGTATGAGACAATGTCTCTCCTACCTTAAAGGGAAGGCTTCCCCTTCGCACTGTTCCTTGAATCAAATCAAGGTAAGAAAGAAGTTAAGAGATTATAAAATAGGATGTTAAAAATATTCCTTCTTCTTATCTTTCAAGAAGGAATCCACGTACCCAAAGAACGAGTAATGGGAAAAGCTTTAATCTCTAAACTACACCTCTATCTCAAAGCTAGAAATAGTGATACAGATAAACCAACACCAACTCACAGGCTGATTGAAAAGTGTTCCAGCTTGGATCTAAGACCTATTTATCTATTCTATAAGAAATACCTCTACCATTGAGGTACACAGACTTCTAGAAGTAGAGATTTCTAACTATTCTAACAAAGTGCATGAAAATAAGATGGTAATATAATCTACAGTCACAACTTCTAGTTTTATATTACCATAATTGGTCCCAATCACAACATTGGCTCCGATTGTTTCTAATATTTAATTTTCTCTTAACAAAACACAAGAATCACATAAATATAAAGACAATAAAACCAAATTGTAGTCACAACTTCCAATTTGATTCACCACAATTGTACTCAATCTCAACTTCAACTCCAATTGTTTCTTTCTATTTATTTTTCTCCAAAATAGCACTACACAATCACAGTTATGCTTGCACAAGTTTGGCAGAGCTTTCTTGCATAAAATAAAGATGGTTTTTACAATGAGAGGGGCATTTCTTTTATAGGAAAAGAAATGAGAAAAAGGAGGAAAAATATGGAGCAACTCAACTACTTTGACCCAATAAAACTAGGTGAGAAGAATTATTGGATTACATGTCATGAGGACATGCAATCAAATTACATGCAATTGAATCACATTCAATTCATCTTATCCAATCTACAACTGTATAAAAAAGGTGAATCAAGGTGAATCAATCCTTGAAACTGTCAAGGAAGGCCTTATATTTGACAATACAATCATGAATCATAGGAAGTTATAGAATCTTCATTATCTCTGAAATGGCTTCAACCCTGATTGCATTCGTATGTGTTGATTTCACAATTTTGTAATCATCTGCAAGCTAATCCCTTAAGTGTTTTGCTACAAAATTATATGTAGCAAACTTGTTCATTGTCTGTGCTCCAAATTCTTCAGTTTCAAAATCAACATTAACTATATCAATGTATTTTGTTGTCATTTCCTCTTCAATGAAGAGGTTATCATCTCTAGTAAGAACCTTATTTGCCTTAGATTGCTGGTGATGTCCACTTCTCCTACCTGAAAGCTCTCTGGATTCCCCTTGTAGCTTTTCCAAAAGGTTTTCCATTCCCTAGACTTTATCGAGCCTTTGTAAGAAATTGGTCATGTCAACATACCCAATCTCTGTATCTGAGAATTGATCAAGAGTTGATGAAACAAGCGAGGCTATGGTATGAGCCAACTCTTTGTCATATTGATATTTCATCTTTCCTTTGACTTTTGATGGTGCTGACATATCTTGTGTTGCAACATGAAAATTTCAAAGGGTAGATTTATCATCTGAGGAGATTAGATCCATGAGAGGGTTAGGATTTGGTTTGCAATGACAGATCTATGAAGAACAAGGTGTTCAGAGTATTGATTAGATACTCATAGAACACACGTGTTGGCTGGAAATGAAACAAATAGAACATTTATGTGGGCAAATAGGAGCAAAATTGAACTTATGGGGATGGATTGCATGTGGGGATTTTTTTGTATGGTCAAGAATGCAAGTTGCATGCATATGGACATGTGTAAATGATAATTTTGGTATCTAAAAGAGTGACCTTTTACCAAAATTAGGTTCTTGAGAGGTGATTACATGTAATGGGCTTGGGAGATGTAATCACATGTGTTGGAGAATGAAGGATGAATTGGCATGAATGTATGCACTTGCATTCTTGAGGGAATGAATTCAACTTTCTTCAAAAAATGAAACAACACAAACAACAAACAAGCAAGCAGACAAAAATAAAAATAAAAACATACCTCTTGCTATTGACTGAAACATGACAAACTTGAAGAAATTCTTCTACATGCAAATCTATTTTTGAGTGTTGGATGATTTTTATGCATTTGAAAAATGAAGATTTCAACTTATTTAAATACAAAAAGAAAAATACATGGGCTGCACTTGAACAAATGGATAAAAATGAGCCATATAATGTAATAATATAGGAAAACAAGTGAAAAATACAAGCAAAAACAAATACATTTACTTACTTGGAGCTCAATGAGCCAAAAATGGAAGAAGAAGAAGTTGGAACGAACTTGTCTTTTCCAAAAATGGACTCTTGAAGTGTATTTGCAACCAACAACTTAGAAGTTTTTTGACCAATTCTAAATTGCAAAGAATGATCTCAAGATGCAATAACATGCCACATTTTTACATGTATTTGATAAAAAACAACTTTTAAAAACCTTCCAATGCAAAATGTTTTTGGTAAGAATGGATTATTGGGCATTTTTGGAGAAAAATGCACTCTAATGATGCCCTTACATGAGCCGTTTTGGGCTGAGAATGCACAAAACTTGGTCTTGGAAGGAAGATACATGCAAATGGAGGAAAATTGGACTCTTCAAGGGCATATGCATGTGTTATTTTGGCTGGAAATACACTTGTGAATGACATAAAATCAAAACGCAACCTTTAAATGCATATACATGTTTTATTTTTGTATGCAAATGTTTTAGAAAGAGATTCCAATAAAAAACATGGCCTTGAGATGCTCTTACATGCAATGTTTTTCATGCAAATTTTTAAAAAAGAAGAATTTCTAGCAAAATCAGAGTTATGAGATGCATATACATAAGTTATTTTGCAAGAAAACATTTCTAAAGAAGACTCTCAACCAAAAACACAGTCTTATGATGCATATACATGTCACATTTTTGAGTGTAGATGACTTAAATAAAGACTCCAAGTCAAAACATAGCCTCTAGATGTAATAACATGTGACATTTTTACATGTAGAAGGTATGGATGAAGTCTCCCAGCCAAATCAGGGTCGTAGAAGGAAAACATATGCTTTATTTTTGGCATGTAAAACTTTTAAATACAAGTCTCAGTAAAAAATGCACTCTTGGAGTGCATACACATGTCATGTTTTGCATGTTTTTACGTCAAATGTGACCTCTCAGCCAAAACGCACTCTTGGGAGGCATTTACATGTCATGTTTTGCATAAGGAAAACACCCAAATGCAAATCACACTCTAGGAGGATGATTACATGTATTGCAAAGACATGAAAAATATATTTTACATGTAAAGTGCACTCTAAAGGAGGGACTACATATATGCAATGACATATTTTTAAATAAGTCTTAGCTTTTTTACATGTAAAGTGGATTATAGAGATATAATTGCATAAGAAGTAGGAGTTTTGAAGACATGTTGTTGCTATACACAACTTAAGTGAACAATTTTGCACATGTCTAATTAAAATGTTGAGTGTAATATCACTTAAGGGGTCCAAAATAATTATTTACACTATATATGTGAATATATAATGTGCAAATATTATTTTATAAAACAATATTAACTTATATGTTAATTTAGAACATAAAGTAAATCTCAACATTAAAATATAACTATAAAGTAATGAAGTCACTTAAGTGAAATATTTAAAAGCAACTCAACATCAAAATATAACATAAAGTGCACTATAATCACTTAAGTGATAAAATAACTTAAAAACATAACATAAATTGAATTTATGTTATATTTTTCAATATGCAGTTGAGCTTGGAGAGTCCACTTTTTGGGCACTTATATGACCATATCTTTTGATTGACAAGTCTAATTAAACCCTAAGATAGATCAAATAGAAGAGAAAATCGAAAGCAAGAGATTAAACGAAATAAAAAGACCAAAATCAACTAATAACACACTCTAAAACATACCAAAGAATGCTGAAGGATTCAAAAATCAAGTATAGGAAGATAAACTGACAAAATGAAAAAGACTTGATGAAAACCTTCAACAAAAGGATTCACTAAACATATTGAGATCAACTGATAGATCAATAGTGGCTAATTAAATAGTGAATCAATATAGAGAAACATGAAACTAAGTTCAAAAGTTTCGTATTGTTACCTACATTTTGTGGTGAAAAAATGCAGGACAAAAAATTACAAGATAAGTGTGCAAAGAATTTCGCCGATCTTCAGTTTCTTATTCAGGAACGTCAAGAACTACTTAAAGATGAAAATTCTTTGTATAAGTATAGGTTGCAATGGCCCGAGGCCACTGATAAAATACAATAATAAATTGAAGCTATTGAGATTTCTATTTAGTAGGCACACCATTCTTATAAAATTTCAAAAGACCTAGCCGACAACGATAGATTCACTCTTGAGAAGTTGCACAAAAATTTCTTCACTTTGCATCAATAGAGAGAAAATATCATCATGCCATTGAGAAATATTTATGATTTTTGTGCCACCTATATCACTTTACTAAGTCATGCTATTCTTACAACATAAAAAATTACTTTGTCTGACCTAGGTGCTATTGAAGAAGGAGAGAATTTGCTTGCATCAATTTAGGTGTATATCTATCTTCTAGCATAGGCAATTCAACTATGGAATTACAATAAGGATAAATGGATTATTGAGCTTCATGATTTGAAGCTGATCTTTGAGCGAGCTAAAACTGATAAAACATGATGAGTTCTAAGGTTTTCAAATTTTCTTTGTTTTGAATATGTACGTAGTTTTTGTTATAGTACCCATTTATTGATGTCAAAAGGGGGAGTAATAGTTAGAAAACAAAAATGGTTTCAGAAAAGATTTTGAAAAAGAAAAATAGGTAGCAAAATAGGCTTATCTGATGTAGGAGCATCATGGCATGGCAAAACACTTTATGAAGATAAAGGAGCATGGAAGAGCATGAAGGAATCTAAACCAATAAATTGGCACATGTTAGAACCAATCATGGCCTTCAAGGTCAATAAATATAATCAATTTGTAATGAATCCTAAAGGGCCTGGTAAGGACCTTAGGATCATCGATGAATTGGATTAGGTCTTTAAAGTATTTAGGGGTGATTAATAATTTTGTTTGGATCTAAGAATAAAGTTTCATAAAATAATTAGATGAATTATACAACAATTTGTAAGTTGGAAATTCAAATTTTTGAATTGCAACGGTTAGTTGCAATTAGGAGGGAAAATGGATTTAGAGTGTTTTAGGCTTAACCAAACAATGTAACCAATCCAAATCAGTTGGAATGGTTGGGGAATCGATTATTAAGTTTTTTTTGAGTCATTGTATGAAGGCAATAAAGAGAAGCAATCAGATGTACGATTGTAGCAATGATTTTTAATAGAAAACCTAGAAATCTGCAAGTTCCTTATGTTTCTTGGCATGGTTTGATTCTTTAGTTGATCATTTCATGTTTACAAGGTTTTGAGAATACATATATTGTTGTTCTAATTGATTTTGAATGTTTTAAGAATCCATTTGATTTGGTTTTACATTGGTTGGGTTGTCTGTTCCTTGAGAACTCATTGTTTTGCTCTAACAGTTTGAGTTTTTCTAATGTAATGGATCATTCCATGATTGACTACATGATGATTCTCATGGAATGATGCCATATTCACATTTCTAATACAATTTCATAACATGATTTATGTAGAAAGAGTGTGAAAGGAAGGTGATCACCGAAGGGAATGTGTGAAAGTTCATGAAATTGATTGGTAGAGAGCAGCAACAATTAATCTACCTGAATAAGGGGTGTGTCTAAGAGTTTGGAGAGTCTTGGTATGTTGTATGAATGGTGAATCCACCATTAGTTAAGTCAGGAAGTTATTGGAAGCCCCACATTTAGAGAGCCCTAGTTTTAAAAGTTAATTAAGGCCAAATTGGGGTTTTTGTGTTTGTATTGGTTTAAGGATCAAATTGAGTTGATATTCCTTGCATTTGAGTCATTTCCAGAGACTATTGAAAGTCTTGAGGTTTGGGAGTGAAGAAAACTTGTATTTTCTTTGTACAATGATCAATTTTCATGCTTGGAACAAGGGTACACTCTGAGTATCTGTATGTTGGTCCAAAATAACCCATCCTAAGTTTGGGATATGTTAATGTATGCTGAAAAGGGTATCTAAAAACCTAAAAAAATTGTCTTGTGTTTTGGGAAAGTTTTGAGAAAACTATGTTTTAGTATCGTTGGAGACCTATTAGGAGGGCTATTAGGCCTATTTGACAGTTTGAGAAATTGGGGTGTTGGGTGTTTCTTGGGAACCAATAACTAGTTGAAAACTTTACAATCCAACTTTAATTGACCAAAGACAATCATATTTGTCACTAGGAAGGTGCTTGAGAAGTTTTAAGACATTTGAGGCCTGAAGGCTATTTGGGTGTGGGCTTAAACAATTCAAAATTTGAATCTAGGGTAGTTAATCTCAACAACCACCCAACCCTTTGCATCATTATCCCTCATAGGAGAAGTTTTGAAGCTTTTGCAGTTTTTGGAGTTTTGGGCATTCCATAAATTTTGGTTTGCTATCAATGATAAAGGGAGAGAATGTAAGATTACCCTTTTTTTAGTTGTCATTGATATCATCTTTCTAGACATTTTAGTTCATCTCTCTAACGGTTATATCTTTAGATCTAGTATAACAGTCCCACTAATAGTGGCATTAATGAGGTACACTTTTCCCTATCATGGTGTATGATTGTTTTGGGTCCAGACCACTAATGATCAGCATAGGAAACACTTTTATTAAGGCTGACTGCAACTACATGTTTAAGTTGCATGCCCATAGGTATCTTTTTGATCTTAGCCAACATGGAAGAATGATATACTAATAGTGCTATATAATGGAAGCGACCTCAGTATATGAGATATATGTCTATGATGATATGATAGATGAATTATAATTTGTACATGTGAACTATTGTTGTATATAAAAGGCTATTGTATGTAATTTAGTGATGGTATAGGAGGACATTTGTACTTTAGCAAGAACTATACTCTGTGCATATACTGTTGCATTCATAATAGTTCAATTTTGTATTTCATACTATTCAGCTACCATTTTTGTTTTTGTATTTAGGGCAGTGAACCAACTGACAATGAGCCACCCTTGTATTTTGTAACCGATTATATAATGCTTGAGAGTTAACCCTCTCTGTGGTTTTTCCCATCTTGGGTTTCTACTATTAAAATATGGTGTTGCATTATTTACTTTTAGTTCTTCATTTACTACAAGTTTAAATTATGTTATGTAGATAGTTGTTTAAATGTTTTAATTTTTTCAAGGGTATATTGATTCACCCCTCCCCTCTTAGTATACTAGATGTTCAACAACTTGATACTTTCATATTATGGGATATGGTATGGAAACTTGCTACACTTTTTACATAGTTTAATGGATTGACAATCCTATGTCTACTCATTAAATATTCTTAGTTCTTCATGCTCTCAAGATAATTAATCTTGTTACATTGCTTTTATTGTCATTCAACTTAGTGTCTTTCCCGTTAATAACTTAGGGGGCCTATATCTTCCAAGAGATTAATAATGAATGCCTCATTATGTTATGATATGTAAAACACCTTTTCCTTCAAGAAGACTATCTATCACTTTAAAGGACTATCATGCATTTATCATTTTACTTAACTCATACCTCTTTTGTGATTGTTACCTTGTTTGGTAAGTTTGAATGTATTAAATTTTTTTGGGTAATATTTTCTATTCAAAATTTGTAGATAAGGTGTGCAAGGAATGAGGATAAATCTCAAAATCAGAGGAGGTCATTTACTAGTCTTGCAAAAGACTCATGTGTTTCATACTATTTCATTGCAGGTTACCTTGACCATAGAGATATCTAGGTTTAAATTTATGAAGCTATTGAATGACGACATTGAATTATAATTCTTTTTTTGCTTGCTAAATATTGTATTTTATCAGCTACAAAATAAAGTTTTCAAAATAATTATAACCAAAATAGGAACCCCTTGCACATTGTAACAATAAGTTGCCCTTGCATATATAATTTGCAATATTTATATCAAAATGCCCATTTCCTACTGCTATGCCCATTATTGGGCTACATTCTAGATTGTCATTCATCCTTTATAGTTATATTTACACATATCAATAGCCATAATGCATATCAATACAAAACAAGGCATTCAACCTCTCAAATAAAAAAATTGAACATATTTGTTTTATAATAAAAAACTCGACATACCAAAACTATTGGAAAAAGCATCATGAAATTCAACTGAAAAATCCAAAGTCCAAACCCAGAAGAGACACCAACCACCTCGCCTCAAAAGTGCATTCCTTCTCATCCTCTTCCACAACCTAAAGCTCCATTACTCCTTCCCTATCCTCTAGTAGTTCATCCACAACCTCATGCCCTCCTATCACTCCCGCTCATTCCATCCCCATTCCCACTAGGTTCTCACTTTTCAACATTTTCTTGGTTTTTACCCTTCCAATAATCTGTAGTTTTGAATTTGACGTTGCTCATATCAAATTCACTCCTCTTCAAACTAGATTCTATCACCATCTCCCAATCGTTGGTGTAGTCACAAATTACATTCCACATTCCCTTCCTTTTTTCTCTATTTTCTAGTGAGCGCCAGAGTTGAATTGGGTGTACATGACATGGGTAGCCAGACATCTACACCTAATCCTCCAAAGCCGTGACACCCTCGCCCTGGATCAACATAATTGAGAAGAGTATCCAATCCTTGCCACCATTATTGCTTCACACAATGCTTTGCCACTCTTCTCATGTCCTCAACGCCATCCACTTCGAGCCCCCATGCACAAAAAAAAGAAGAAATATTTGTGTTGGTTTTGTATTTTTATCTTATCTCTTATCTATCTAGAAATCAAATACTCAAGATCCAACAATCCCCTCACCATGGTCATGAAGAATGAATCATTTGTGGTGAAACCTATTTTCATTCTTTAATCTTTTAACTTACTCCAATAGGGCATTTGTTGCTTGGTAGCTTGCAAACTGAAGTTGACTTCCATCTTCAATGAAAATCTTCCCGACTCTTCATTTACCTACACGAATTCAAATGTGAATTCACCAATTACTCATTCCTTTTCAATACCCCAGATCATGGGCAATGCACATAGTAATGAGTTGTACTATGTATCACATCAACCTTCTTTGCCATCATTACCTCATAAATGAGGTTTCATCATTCAAACCTCATCCGTAGCCAACAAGTAACATGCCACAATCAATGCCAACTTGGGTAAAGAGTTAGCAAATCCTTCATATGCCTACATGCCAAGGTGTCATGTCAACTACCAACTTGGACAATGTCTCAACAAGTTAATTTCCTTCCCTATATATGTGAGATATTTTAAATTACAAAAATTCATCAATTTCTTCCGCATGATTGTAACGATCTTGTCTATTTTCCATTCATGGGATCAACCATTTGTAATGACATTTATGATAATATATGAATCTCCTTCAAGGTGGAGTTGTTCCTCACTAATATGTTTGGCCATTTCAACTACTAGAAGGGCAACTTGAGCTTTTGCCTCATTGTTGGTTTCATCAACACATTCTTCGACTCAAGCATTAATATATTACCTATTGCATCCCTAGCCACACCAACTCCTAATAGACTCAGGTTGCCTTTAGAGGCCCGCCAAAATTTATTTCTAATCCATCTATCATTTGGTTTCATCCACTCCATATCATCCCTAGGCTTGCTAATAAGATTAACCCTAGGTTGCCCATTAACAAACACAAAATCGTAAATTTTAAATAGACATATAAATATAAAATAAAATAAAGACCTTTAAAAAAATCAATCTACCATTTCATAATTATAATGTATACTAATTTAAAAAATATATTATTAGATATATTAAGAGCCATTAATTTAGTTAAAAATATATATTTTATAAATTTTTATTTTAAATATTTTTTAAAATATAAGAAGTTTAAATTTTAAAAAGAAAAAAATAGATACAAATAATCAAATTTAAAAATTGGAATGAAAAAATTATAGACCAATCTTCATTCCAATTAACATTAAAATGTTATTTCAATTTTTTACATTAAGTTGCTTTCATTCATATAATCTACATAATCTCACTTGTAAGACACAATTGCTATCAATTTAGTCTATGTATCTAAGGCAAATGTATAAACAAATAGTTATAAGGCAAATGTATAAACAAATAGTTATGTCATTTATGATATTAGGTATAATTTATTTCTATAAATTACTTGTAAGTTGGTGTCTACAATCATATTAATTCAATGTTTAAATTTAATTCAGATTTCAGAACAGTTACGTTTCATAATTTGAAAAAAGTATAACCTCCCATCCTCTCTCATTTTATATTATCTTATCTTATAAAAGAGAAATTAAAATAACAAATATGTTAAAAATTAGTGAAAATATTTTTAAATTTTTTTATAATAATTGTGTTCATGCCTATGTGAAAATAAAATCTCTTCAAAGAGTTTTCAAATTCAAATTCTCCTCTTTTATTGGCTGGTTAGTAGTGTTCCAGAGAAGAGAAAGCTACAACCTTGTTGATTGCATAAATCCACCCTAAACTTCTGACATTTTTTTTGGCTGCTAAACCAAAACCTTGAAGACTAAATTTAACATAATACAGAGAGGATAATGGCTTTATTTTACATTTTTGGAATCAAACAAAATGATGAATTAAAGTTGATGTACATGTGGGATACCCGAGCAAAGTAAAAATTGAGAACGACGACAGTGTCTCCTGACATTATCAAGATAATTGTGGAGGGAAGAGCAAGGATTAATGGCGCGGATGCTCGCAATCTCAAATCCAGTCACTCCCTCCAACTATTGCTGGTCGTTTTGCCCATTTTTTTTGGACAATAAGAAGCCACCCAAATGGAGTGGCATTTTTCGTAAACGGTTTTCCGTTTATCCATGCTGCACCATGAGCATTTCTACAGATGGAGTTGTAGGTATTTATTAATTGCTTTCTTAACTTAATTAAAATGGAAGAACTTACCCATGAAAACTAGTATAATTTAGGTTTGAGAAAAACTTCAATTACTGTTACGGTTCTTTGGTTTTTGTGATTCAATGAAAATTGAAGGTCAATAATAGGAAGTGCTGCAGGTTTTGGTTGCCGTATGTATATTGACCTAATCAAACCATTGTCAAAAAAACATTTTAATCCGTTATTCTCAACAAGCTGGCAAAGAGGCCTTCAAACTGTTGGTCTTAATACCAAACATCCAAAGCTGAATCTTGTTTTTCTTTGCACGTTTTATTACCTGGGTAGAGATACTGATCACTTGACATAGTCAGCGCCTTTGTTTTCTTTTCTTTAGGCGAACCAATTTTTCTTGGTCCGGTTGGATATGATCTCTGCGATAGTTTCACACGGGGGATTTTCAGCCCCTTTTTTTCTGAGAATACTAATGGTAAAGCACAGTGCAATGTACATTCATTAGCACAACAATACTTATTTCTGCTCATTTCATTTCATATTTTTCCTTCCATAGTAGTCAAAGGAAATCTGCACTACACGCGCCAAAATCGTAGACAATTATTTTTTTGATCGATAAAATTGTAGACAATTTTTGATATTAAATGGATACCGAATTTAAGGAAATATGGACATATTTTTCCATCAACCACAGTGCGAAACAATTCTATCTAACTCTATATATTCTAGCATAAATATGAGGGAAAACGTGATAGTGGTATCATTGATCTATAAATTCAAGCATAGATAATTTATTAAAAAATAAAATTGAAAAAATAAAATTATAAAATATAAAATTGAAGTTTTAGTTAATCAAATGTCAAGAGATATGTGAAGAATCACAATCATGGAAGGAGAAGATATATAAGAGACACAAAACTAAGAGAAGCAAGCACCATGCGAAGAATGCATTTTTATTATCTGATTATTATTCCTTTGGAGGATAGAACTGCAGTTCATTTAACCTGAGGATGAAACCCCTTATGACAGAAATTAAAGGATGGAAACACTTTTATTTTCTTTGCTGAGTTTGTGGACGAAGGTAGGTTAAGGAATTATTAACCATAGGCATTAAACTGCTGTAGACTTCGAAGAAAATTGACAATACTACAGAAAATAATATCTGATATAAGTCTAGGCAGATTTTTGAGTATCTAAAGCAATTTAGTAAATTTAATTTTGATGGGACTTATTAAACCCATAGTTGCAAAACTTGCCAAAAGCAAAAACTTGCCAAGGCTAGAAATTTTTTTTGGCAACTTAAATTTTTTCTTAAATTTAACTAGAAATGCATTATTTTTTTGCAAGATTCAATGAGGAGATGCATCCAATGAGTCAATAAATGAGTACATAAAAGAAACAAGCCGAGTCTAGATATATTTAATTATTTATTTATGCAAATTGGGTACAAAATGACATCCTCATGTGGAATGTTGATGGCTGGTAGTCTGATAGTCTGAAGTTGAAGCAAAATTAAAATAGCAAATTGTTTTTGTAAAATACAACATTAAATCTTTTTACATTTTTCTCTTCCCAGATCTGGTAAAAACTAGGGGAGAGGTAGAACTAGAGGATCTAGTCCTAGGAGTCTGTTATTGTTGTGCCTCCTTGCTCGGCATGACAGGCTGTAGCTCAACCTCCATCTTGGATGTAGATACTGCTGGCACTGGCAATGACTCCTCATCATCCTCAACCTCCTCAATGTCATCCAATGTGAATCCAAATCCACTCACGTCCTCCTCCATAGCCTGCCTCTCGAAATCATAGATGTCATCCTTGGTAAATGATGGAGCCTACTCTTGTGTTGTCCAATCATTGTAAGGACCTATACTATCCAAATCAATTGGACCACTTGATATTTCCTACCTTCCTTGTGAGCAACCAAAGATTATATTGCACAAAGACAAGGTCATTGAGGCATTTCTGAGCTAACTTATTCCTCTTCTTTGTGTGGATGGCCTTAGACAAGCTCCAATTGCACACACAACTAGATGAGCTATAAATCTTCACTCGGCGCAAAATCGCAAATGATCTCGTTGAAGGTTGGGAGGGTGTTTTTTCACTGGAGGAGCAAAATAAATCAGCCAAAATGAAATTAGAATGAGTTTTTTTTTTCTTTTTAGCATCCTAGGCATTATATTCTTTTGCTGCCAAGTTTTTGGAAAAAACTCGGCAAGTTTTTGCCAAAAACTCACCAAAAAATCGGTGAGTTAATCGCGTAAATGAATAAGAAAACGAGAGGGACTTTTTGATTAGCTCAACTTTGGAAGTTTTGGGTCACAAAAAAATGAAGGTGTTAAGAATATCTCAACAAACTCTTTGTAAGAACCCCTATAGGTTCTAACTTTGCCAGACCACTAATTTTCTATGCAAATGATATATATAACTGATTTTTGAAATAAATATGCAATTCCTTGAATTTTTATAAAGTGTTGCTAGGCAAGATAATAACTTTGCATAAAAATAACAACACATGAATTGAAATTCTTATTTGCATATCTAGACATTTTACAATGCTAGATATCAGCACTAAGTCTAATTGCAAATGAAAGAAGAACCTGATTTCTCCAACGCAGCAGAGTGTATATAAGAGCAATCAACATTCAAACCCTCACACAATTCATTGAAACACCAAACACAATAGTTGAATGAATAGGGAAGCCCAAGCAATAATCGATTTTCTCCTTAAAGCCCTAACTCCAATTCTTGATGACTCACGTGTGAACAACAAAGTCCCATGACTGAATAAATAACGTACGACTGCTAGCAATGGAATTAAATACAGCCTCTTGAGCCACACCAATTACTGTTGGGCACTTATAAACTATATCTGCTGATAAACTTCACAAATTTGAGACAAACCCTCACCAAATTCAACACATTGAAGCTTTGTAATGGCCTTTGAAACCATCTCTCCACCTGCACAATTCATTGGGTCTCTCACCAATTCAAAGTGTTGAAACTTGAAATAATTTACAATTCCTCAAGCTGATAAACTGAAACCCTAGTTTCAATTTCTTCTCCACACCAACAAAAGAAAAATACACAAGTCATGAATGAATTTTGATTTTTCTCCAAGGCTCTTTTATAATATTTCCCCATGAATCTTCATTAGCAAGGCTCTTTAATGATTTTGATATTTGCTTTTATAATAATGAGTTGACTTTATAATATATCTTAATAAAACACACTTTTAATCAATGAGTATTAATTATTCATTACCCTCAACATGGTCCCCACTTTATTATAAATCAATTTATAACTTTATAATATAACTTAAATAATTAAACATCATTAAAGGTCATTAAAATATTATAAATTCAACTTATAACTTTATAATATAACTTAAATAATTAAACATCATTAAAGGCCATTAAAATATTAATATCTCATTAAATACTCATTATTTTGACTAGTCGTTTGAACTAGGGAGTCAACCACTACATCCTCTATTCGTATGACTGCCTTACTAAAAATAGAAAGGGCCCTTCTTGATCAACCTTTGACTTACTATAAATAGTATGGCAAATGTAGACCTGGAAACACCAAACGAAGGCCAAAACTGGAAACCATTGAACTCTAGAGACGATACAAGCCTCAGGAGACCCTCTATCCCAACTCATCAGCCTACGAGGGTCAGAATAGGCCAATCCTCCAAAATCCATGTCTGCTAAAAATGGGACATTACAGTCCGCCTCTCCAAAAATTGCTTGTCCCCAAACAAATTCAACTGCAAATAAACTCCTCCACCTAGATCCCAAGGGAAGACCTGTGCAATGTCCCTGCTGTCACCAAACAACTAATGTAACACTAGCACATCGAACTGAATTTGTTGAATCAACTCATCCTCGCCATCAGGTGTTACTGGAGTAAGAATCGTGGGTGGAAGCAACTCAAAACATTGATCTTGATTGCTTCCAAACTTGGCACAAGATATGCTGTCATACAAACTGTCCATCACACGAAATTGTGCATCTGAAATAAATCATGTACAGGAGGACCAAAAGTAAGACTGTAAGTAATGCACACCATGTACACAATGCAATACACCTCAGTGAACCCAGACTAGAATTCCGATGCACACCAAGGATCCCACTGTACACTAGAGAGACCAACCGAATATACCTAGATCCCAAATCCATAATAGAAGCCTGCTAAGAAGAACTTTCCCAAACTTCCGTTGCTCAACATTGATCCCAACTTCACCATACCAAAAGTGGCGAAGCCAACCAATAGGACCCACCCAAACTGCAGTGCTAATCCTGTTGCCACTTGGGTCCCAGTATAAACGAAACTCACATCCATCCATCATAAGGAGGTGAGAATATCTAGAAACTTCTAGTATACCAAACCTCCCTCTATAGTCTATTAATCCCTCATGGGTGTGAAATCCAACCGTACTGTGGAGATAAGAAGTCCTGAAGGTGTTTGTATCACAATCACTATCTCCATCCTCTGCTAAGATGCCATGGATGTGATGATTCTGCAAGTTGTCCCCCACCAACTTGCAGCTATTGAATCCATCTACTGACGAGGGCGTATACCCATCCCACAAAGGATGGTATAATCCCGAAGCCAATCCACATTGAAGCATCACCAAGTCCTCTACATGTGGATCAAACAAAAAAGGATGAGCACTCCTCACTGTGTAGTTACGATAAAAGGCTCCAATCTTTGTCAATGGCTCATTACCAACAACTCGGGAATTAGAAGATGGCTCTAGTCTCTTAACCCAAACAATTGATTGGGCAGGGCCTTTGGTAATCCCCTCTATACACCCAACCACAAAATCTCTATGAGGAAGCATTGTAGTCAGAGTATCTATAATGACTCCCACCAAAAGCTGAATGCCGTGAGAACCTCGGATGAGAGTACTCTCAGTGACTCCAAATGGTCCCTCTTGAAACTCTAGACTCTCAAGAAGGTACTCAATGAACAAATCTGTGCAATAGAAACAATATGAGGCAGAATCAATCTGGTCTCCTGCAACCCTCAGTTGATCACTCTAACTCTGTGACACAACCAGTTGTTGACCACCATCAGCTACATAAGATGAAGTAACCGATTTTCTTCCAAGAGAGGGAAACAAATTGACATGAGAGCTAACCTCCCAACTAGATGATATTCTGCATGTCCTGTGAAGAAGATAGTGTCGTCTACTAACACACAACTCTTTAGAGAATCCACCACTGCCACACAAGAGCTATCAATAATCTGTCCCGCATCATCTGACAAAGTACTGACCTCGGGAGAACCTGATACAACAAGTGGTTCTCTACTGATCTCAACCAAAGTACTCATCCCATTTGAAAATACTGCACCAATATCAGCGATGGATGTAGCCACATCCTCACTACAAGCCGTAGATATCAAATCATCACCAACTACCACTGTAGGAAGCTGAACTGTATCTGTAGTTGGTGAACATTGTGCCAAACTCAACTCCATGATAAGCTCCTCAATCCTTGACTGGGACTCACGAAGGGCCTTGACTGGGACTCACGAAGGGCCAACTGTGTGCTCTACAAGGAGTCCAAGGACATTACACTCTTGTCACTTTGGAAAACATGCAGTGAAGGGATACAACTTGCTATGTAGGGCATGCAGACTCTTTGTCTCAAGTTCCAAAGCATGTTAGCTCATGGGATAAAAGCCATGAAGATTCAAAGAAAAACATTAACGAGAACCTTTCTAAATCGGATCGAGTAAGTTGGCGATCTTCCAATTCTAAAGAGTGGAGAAACAACAAGCTTAAAACTAAGCAAGGGCATCTAGAAAAAAATAAGTTTAGATGCATTTAGAAACACAGAAAATAAATCATGGATATAAGAGTTATACTACAATAAATAAGATAAGCTTTGCAAGATGATATGAGTCATCAAGCAAAATTGTTTAAAGCCAAGAAAGACAAAGTTGTTCAACAAGACTTTAGCTTCAAACATGTTATTAACGAAACACATTGCATCATTAGAGAGATTCATAATATTTCTTAGATGGATTTGGGATTCCGGTGTTTTCAAAAAGATTTAGTCAAGTTAAGAAATTCTAAGAATATCCTACTATGTGATTGCTTGAGGACAAACAAGTTTGGGAAGGGCAAACTGTAATGTTTTCTTACTTTAAATAAGATTATAATAATAAAAAATGCTTACAATAAATTAGAATTTTAAGAATTTAAAAATAAAATATAAATTATAATATAATTTAAAAAATATAAAAGAAATTTTATTTAATCAAAAGCCAAGGGGCATGTGAAGAATCACAACCATTTAAGGAAAAAGATATATAAGAGACACCAAACAAGGAGAAGCAAGCACCATATGAAGAAGTATTTTTTATTTATTTGATAATTAGTCCTTTGGAGCATAGAACTATAGTTCATTTAACTCGAGGACAAAACCCCGTGCAGCAGAAATTGAAGCACGAAAACCCTTTTATTTTACTTGCCGAGTTTGTGGACGAAAGCCCTTGACTGAGACAGATTAGGGAATTATTTACAAAAGGCATTAAACTGCTGCAGGCTTTAGAAAAAATGATAATACTATAGAAATAATACCTGATATAAGTTTGGGCAGATTTCCGAGTATCCAAAGCAATTTAATAAATTTAAATTTGACAGTATTTATTAAATCAATAAGTTAAAATCAGGAATTATTACCAATAATTGATTGTGCAAGTTTATATTTTGTGTGATATTGCTTGAAACTAAAGGAATTAAAAAGGGTACATTATATAAAGAGACACTTATATCAGTAAAGGAAAAAATCAGCTCGAGTGCATTGAAATCACTGTATTCCTAGCAACAAAAATAGTCACAGTACAATTTAGGCTCCGAGTTTTTAACATATAGATCAATATTTTTAACTAAGGAGAAAGCAATGCAAGATGCAACCTTTTTGTTTGCAACAATGAGCAATTGTTGTTTCTATTCTGATGAGGTTGTTCTGAGAATAAATGAGAGCCACATGGTTGACTCCATGTTCCTCAAAATCTTCTTAATAAACATTCTAAGCCAAACTGCATGTTTTAAGCACCACTCACAATGAGCAAGTACAAATAATCAATGCACAAACATCTCCAATGTGGCTTACAACTTATGCTGCAAGATTTTTTTTTTTAACAATAACAAATGTATTTTTTACTGAATCCTAGAAATTAGATACACTCCACCAATGAGTTGTGTTCACTAAATTATGACTGTCCAATATGCCATCACATTAAATAGAGTTGCAATGTCATCTACAATTACCTTGAAAATATTCCTTGATTCCAATGTGTGGTGTCTCACATATACATGTACCACAACATCATAAAATATCAAATAATTCTATATCCAAGTTGTATGCCACAATCTCAACATTCCCTCACTCATATACATTACATAGGGGTCAAACCTTAAAGGGCCAACTATAAACAAGTTCATTGCAAAAGGAAAAACATCTCCAAACCATCCTACATTATTTGTGCTTTTCTATGCTCATAGCTTCACCAAATGAATTTCATTGTCCAAAACTACACATCAATGTGCTTCAATCACACATGAAAAGCAAGGCATTTTACCACATTGGTGACACTTTGAAGTTGCATTGAAATTTGTCTCTAACTTGATATCTGAACATGCTCCTTGAAACCAAATTTCTATTAATAAATGCTAATAGCTATCATATATTGTGCATTTGAAAACTGAAAGAGTACCATAACCTATCCATTGCTCGTCCAACAAACTGCACCAAAAATAGGGTAATCAAATACCCTCAAGTAAACCATCTGCTATCCACATCTCTTGCCTACAAAATGTCAAAATCCCTACGAATCCACAAGGTAGTAAATTGAACACATAGATGTGTCTCAAAGATACCTAAAAAGTAAAATCCTACTTGTCCAATATTGACACATACGCCTCCTTAGGGCTGTATTTAAGTTGCACTCTTTGTTGAGTGGACCTCCTTGAGAGTGGGTTGTGAGATTGTTCCTCTTTCTACAATGCTTTGAGTCACTTCAACTCTCTCTAATTTTTTCATTAGGTCCATGCTGAGCTTACGTGTAGTCTCAAGTGTAGGTTCCTTGATATTTCTATTGAAACCTGTTGACTTATCCCATTCCAACACTTGATCACCAACACCTAGGAGGTCTCTAACTTCACATCAATTAGTCTAGCAAACTATGTACACCTCTAACAATCTCATGCCAAATTAAACTCCAAATTGCAACGTAGCAATATCAAAGAGCATCACTCATCAAAATAAAATGATCATTTTACTAAACCATGACAATTTATCCCCATATCATAGCAAATGCTCCCCCTGTATGATTGTTACAAATTCTAGGAATTCCGTATGGCTCCATGATTTACATTTTTTCAACAATTGACAATTTGTCTGCAATCAAAATAATTGCTCAAAAACAACTACATATCCAGAACTTTACAACTGATCTAGGATCAATCAAATCACAAGAATATTTGTCCTCAACATTAGAAGATCATCTGTCAAATTGACAAAGTTAGATCACTACCAAAACTCCCGTTGAGAGTGCTCCAAAGATATCCATGGCATCATGATATCTTTGTGATACATTCATAAACACAACAATTTCATGCCAAAACTCCTATCATGGATGGAAGCTTTCCATGTCATCATGGTCAACATATTTATTGTAGAAGATTGTTGTCAGTAAACTTGTATGTACGGGGCTGTTATGTTAATAAAGTTGTTAGCCTTAGTCGTTAGTGACCGAAAGGTAAATGGTTATGTTGCGACGGTTCAATCGCACCCCTTCGGGGTAGTTTATGTATCCTATCGGAGGACATAGTTGAGACAGAATTGATGGAGTTATGTTCACATTAGATGTATTTGATTATTATTAATAAAGCATATGACAGTTCTTTGAAATCTTATTGTATCTATTATCTATTAGCATTTCTTTCAGTTCCATGTATTAAACCCAGTTTGTCGTAGGCGGTAAACATTTGGCGCGTTGCTTTTAAAGGATTCTGGGAAATAGTAACGAAGTGTGAATGGCGGAAGGAAAACAATGGGTCAGACAATAGAAAGCAACCAAGTAGAGGAGAACCAGAATGGGGAACTCTTCGAAGGGGAACATGCATTAACTACTGACTTCACCGCACTACTACAGGCATCCATTGAGACGCATGTCCAAAGGGAAGCCGAACGGGAAGATGTACCAGAGGGTGCGGTGTGGGACGCCCTTCGCGTGAATTGCGCAATAGACCGATTGTTGTCTCATCTTCGTGGGTTATTGGTGCAAACCTTCCTGGCCATTCAAAGCCGGTGTGAGGAGGTGAACCGTGAGACCAGACGACAACAAATCCTGAGTGATTATTACCGCCGGAGAGAGGAAGAACGAGATGAATCCCATGGAAGGGGAACATGAAATAAACCTTGAGAGGGGAGACTGAATAAAGAGAACACATTGTTATGACTATGTCCTAAGTGACATGAGCATGGAAAACAATTTTTTTTGAATAAATAAAAAGTGTTCTTTAATTTCTATCTTGTGTTGTTACTTCCTTGTGGATAAATAAGTAAAATATAAATGCCAAATCAATTGAATAAGAATAGGAATATGAAAAAGGAAGTAGACGAGTGGGAGGTTGTTAGGAGAGCTGTGCTGTTGCAGCAATAGGCAGAGAGAAGGCAAAGATTTCGAAGGATCGCCGAAGGACGATTAAAGAAGGCTGAGGGTGAGGCCGTCGAATAAGGGATTTGGGAGGATTTCATCGAAGAAACTAGAAGTTTACTTGGAAACCTAACCTAAACTCCATGTACGGAGGCAAGGGAGGCTCGAAGGAGGGATAGAGAAGAAGCCGAGGGTAGAGAAGCAAAGGATACTAGTGCTGCCACAAGTATTGAAGTGACCAAGGGGGCACAGGGATCAAGGTAGCCTTCCACGCTTAGACACTCCTAGTGGTTTGGAGACGCCAAGTGAAGAAGTACAAAACACTTTGAGTAACGGGACACATCAACAGTACCAACACAGCTTGCGGTGTCAACACACACCTTGGTACCAAAACAACCGACCGTACCACCAACACAACTAGCACCTACACCAGCCATCATGGTGGGGCAAAAGCAAAAACTACCCAAGTTCACGGGTGATGGGAAAGAAGATCTTGTATGACACTGCAAAACCTGCTAGACAATTTGGACATCCAACAGGGTGACATATCAAGATGACTGGGTAAAGCAGTTCTCAACAACCCTGAGGGACGTAGCCATTGATTGCTATTCTGATGTTGATAAAACAAAGGTGTCCATATGGGCGGACCTAAAGGAGTTTCAAGTAGAGTTCCGAATACTCAGAGATGACAATGAAATAGTGGCGTAGATCTACAATACAAAACAAGCAAAAGATGAAACAGTTTGTGGATATGGACGACGACTCAAAGAATTGGTGGGAAAAATGGAGAGCCCACCAGCGGATGGATTGAAAAAAAGATGGTTCATCGAGGGCCTGAAGCTTGCTTTTCGGAGAATAATGAAGATAGTGCCTCCAACATCATATAACGAGGCTTACAATTGAGCAATGGATTTGGAGAGTGAAAGCAAAATGGAAAAGAAAAAGAAGAGTAAATCATCGGATGACGACGATTCTGATGGAGAGAGCAGCGAAGAATCGAGCAAGAAAATACAAGCTCTCCAAAAAGACATGCTCCGTATGATGAAGGAATTCAAAACCATGAAGAGCAACCCCACTCGAAATGACGAAGGGGACTTGTACTGTACGAATTGCAAGGAAGGTCACACGAAGGGCTCCTGTTCGAAGAAGCAATTTTGCAACATTTGCCAAATTTTCGGGCATTCCACTAAGGAATGTTCGTACAACATGAAAACAAGAGGGCTCCAACAGATCCTAATGATGTAGGAAGCTTCTACCGCAACGACGGGGGCCGCAAACACAAACAACAATTCGACATCGTCTGGCGGTTTCAGGAATAACTGGTGTAGGGGAAGAGGTGGAAATAATGGAAACAACAATAACGGGGGCTGTAGCCATATCCAATATTATGCAAGTGGACGACCAATGATACAATGATGTACTTGCAACTAGTGGGGGCACTTTGCAAGAGACTGCACGAGGGGAGAAGTGTTGCAGTTTCTATGCAGGTGGTGTGGTCCGGTAGACCATGACGACGCAAAGTGTCCAAAGCCGAGAGTGAATCTTTTGAACATTGAAGGCAACTGAGAGGAGATCCTTGCTGTCACTCGGGTGTAGGCAAAGAAGGCTACCTACCCAAACCCCGAAGTTGAGAAAAGGAGAATGCACGAAGCAAAGACAAACATTGAGAAAGAAATGATGGCCGAAAGGAGGGAGACAAACGACATCACCAACACCTCTCTAAGGAGTCAGGCGGAACAAAACACCATACAACAGGTGTTGCAAGACGAAATCCCCATCAAGCTGAAAGACCTTTTGGCTGCTATGCCACAATTGAAAACAACTCTATTAAATGTGACACCATCTCCGAAGGCGTCAAGTGGGCCAGAGGTGAAGGGAACCCATAGTGAAGGAGAAAACCCTCTCAGGAAGGAGAATCCTTTCAGAACCTTGAAAGATCCCATGTTACTCATGGTGAACACTGGAAGACACCCACCGGTGGTAGAAATGGGCATTTTGGGAACCATTTTGATAGACACTATTGTGGACGGAGGTTCCGGTGTCAACATACTCTCGGAGGAAACATGGAGGCAATTGGGACAACCTACGTTGTGGCCGCCAATGTTCCAACTCGTGGGTGCCGATCAGCACGACATCAAACCCATCAGGACCCTAATGGCACAATGGGTAATGATTGGAACACAACCCTTTGTCTTGGATTTCGTGGTGATACCACTAAAAAGAAAAAAGGTACGATGCTATCCTAGGGAGAGGTTGGTTGGTGTAGGCGAAGGTAAATCACGATTGGAAGAGGAAGACTCTCTCAATGGAAAAAGGTGGTTAGAAATTCACAATTGACCTACACACACAGATGGTGAGTGAGGACATTGTGTCATTGTCCGAGTCCGAAGTTGAAGAAATAATGGACGAAGGGAAGCGACAGATGGAGCCAAACAAGGAAGGAATTTTGGAAATAGAGGGATGTTTTGATGATGATATGGACTTGTTGAATGGACTCTTCCATTGGCAAATGGAAGATTATGAACTGTTCCACTGCAACATGTTATAGGTGGACAAAGGGGAGGAAAAGCCTACATTCCCTTTGCAGTATGAAGAATATAAAGAGGGAGAGCTTTGGCCCTGCACACCAATTTGACAAGGAGAAACCAAGACAAGTTGTCAAAATATGAATAGCCTTCAGTGAAGACTATGAACTTGGGGGACGAAGCCAATTCGAAGAATATTTTTGTAGGTGATGACTGGAACCCCATTTTGAAGGCAGCTGCATTTAAAATTTTTACGGAATATGTAAAGATGTTTTCGCTTGGACCTATAAGGACTTAAAAGGGGTGCCGCTAGAACTGTGTCCGTCGGATCCCACTAGTACAAAGAGCGGTACCTGTACAAAAGCGTCTGTATAGGATGAATAAAAATTATGTAGCCCATGTCAATGAAGAAATTGAGAGGATGCTTGATGCAGACATCATATTTTAGGTGCAAATGAGCGAGTGGGTGTCCCCGATTGTGAATTTGTTGAAAAAGGACGCCAGCCAAATCAGAATATGTGTGGACTTCAAGTGTCTAAATGCAATCACAATCAAGGATCTGTTCCCAATACCTTTTATGGACAGTATTCTAGAGGAAGTTGCAGGACATGAGATTTACTCATTCATGGATGGATTTTCTGGGTACAACCAAATATCCATCACGGAAGAAGATAAACTTAAAACAACTTTCATAGTGGAAGACAGACTGTACGTGTACAACCAAATGCCCTTGAGACTCTGTAACGCTCTGACAACGTTCCAAAAGATCATCTGCACATTTTTGACAAGATGTTTGTCGGGAACTTCAAAGCTTTCCTCGATGATTGGTCCATTTTCAGTGCTGAAGACACGCACATGGTAGCCCTCTGGGAATGTATGGAGAGGTGCCGACGGGCTAGATTGGCACTCAATCCTAAAAAATGCAGATTTATGGTGGCTCAGGGGAAACTATTGGGACACATCGTATGTAAAGCCGGGTTGAAGACAGACCCAGACAAGGTGCGGGTGATTTTGGAGATGGAAACTCCTACAGATGTGACCTGGGTGAAATCATTCTCGGGGCACATTGGGTACTATAGGCGATTCATTAAGAATTTTGCCCAAGTGTCTTACCCACTAGACGGCCTGACCTGGAAGGGAGAGCCCTACATATGGGAAGCAAAGGAGGAGAAGGCATTTGAGGAGCTCAAGTTAAGGCTAGTGGGAGCACCGATCCTCGAGTACCCAAACTGGGACAAGGAATTCCATATCTATGTGGATGCATCGAACTTTGCCATCGGGGCAACCCTAGCACAAACATGAGATCATGGGTTGGATCACCCTATTTACTTTGCGAGCAAACTCTTGTCAAAAGCGGAGAAGAATTATAGCACTACCGAGGGGGAAACCCTTAGGATGGTCTATGTCGTGCAAAAGTTTTGGCATTATCTGTTAGCGACTCCATTTGTTTTTTATGTGGATCACCAGGCTTAGATGTACCTGGTCAACAAGCCAATCATTCAAGGGCGGGTAAGTAGATGGTTACTCCTATTGTAGGAGTTTACATTTAACATTATAGTACGGCCCGGGAAGAGCCATGTATGTGCAGATCACTTGTCACGAATCAAGTTCGGGGAACCTCTCTCAAAGGTGTCAATGCTGACTTTCCAGATGCACACCTATTCAGAATTGCAATGTTACTAGCATGGTATACAAGTATCGGAGAGTACCTCTCAACAGGATAGTTCCCTTGGGAGATGCAACCAAGTGGGAGAAGGAAGTCGGTATTGAGGAGCAAAATGTTCCAGCTCATTAATGGATTGTTATACAAGATGGGGCTTGACCAAGTCCTTTGCCGATGCATTATGGAGGAAGAAGTCTCGAGTGTACTGAGGGAAGCACACGAAGGTCCCGCAAGAGGACACATGGGACCAGATACGATGGCACGCAAAATACTATTTGCAGGATTATGGTGGCCAACAATTTACAATGACGTGAGGGAATGGGTGGTGAGCTGTGATACATGCCAGCGAGCAGGGAAGCCCCTCAAGAGAGACTTCATGCCTTAGAATCCTGCCAATGCACAAGATTTGTTCAAGAGATGGGGACTGGATTTCCTAGGGCCACTCAAGGCAAGCAGAGCACAATAGTGTAGGTACATCGTCGTAGTGATGGAATACCTGATGAAGTGGGTTGAGGTGCGAGCCCTTTTGGATAACTCAGCCTTGAGTACAGAGAAATTCATATATGAACAAATAATCACCCGCCATGACATACCCATCCGGATTACGAGTGATTGAGGGGGGCATTTTGTCAACCATGTGATAAAACTGCTCACCACAGAATTCAAGCTTTTCGATTCCCTCTCAAGCCCCTACTATCCGAGAGCTAATGGCCAAGTTGAAGCCACCAACAAGATATTGGTGTCGGTGATATACAAGTCATGCGGAATCGAAAAGGAGGATTGAGAAGAATGGTTGCCATCTGTACTGTGGGCTTATTGCACCACTTACAAGGTCACTATAGGACACACACCCTTTCAGATGATGTACAGACAGGAGGCTAGCGTACCAGCTGAGTTCATGGTACCAAGTCTGAGGATTGCTATTGAGAATAAGTTGGGAGATATGGAGAGTCTAAGGGAGAGACTATATAATCTCAACAAATCAGGGGTGGATCTTTACAGCTCCTCCAAATCAAGGTTGAAAACTGAATTGCCTCCTCTTCTGGCATGGGTTTTAGTGTTACAATTGTATCGAGCTTTTGTATCCAAGCATGTTTCATGCTTTTCCCACTATCATCAAAATTTGGAAGAGGAAATTTTCTTGAGGCACGTTGATAATCCTTATGCCGACCTCTAGATTTTTGTTTCTGTTTTTCCTGTTTCTTATCCTTGAACTGGTTCATATATGGGTAGTGGATACAAAAATATTCTTGTGGATACAACATTAGGTCTATAACATTTCACTTTTATCTTAGTGTGCTTCTTTTGCAATTGAATGTACTTATGAGCCCCTTTTATTTACTGTCACTTATAAACATTAAAATTTAATACAATTATTTCCTTCATATGGTGCCTTCTCAACTAAGCATTTTTCATGGTCATTTTAAATTTTCAAAACTTGAAATTCTTGACAAATATTCGTAATTTTGTATCTACATTTTGGAAGGCAAGGGGTGGAGTTATTGTACTACATTTATGGTTTTATTCTCTATTAAATTGAAATGTTTTTCTTTATAAGCATTTCCTAAATATAAAAATTGGAAATCAAATAATATGTAATTAAAAAATTTCTAACTAAAGCTTATCATTAACATGCTCCTACTTTTACTTATTATTGTTCAATAAATGAAATATCCTCATTTACAGAAGCTTCTTGTTTTGTATAAGTTCTAAAGTTAAACTAAATCCTCCACATGCAAGAAAAGCTAGATGGATTTCAATAAACATGCTACAGTCATTTTGAATTTCGTTTGACAATGTCTACATCCGCCAATAATGCAGAAACTTGTGTTGATTTTTAGCTGTTTTTGATTTTTATAGAATTCACTGTCCTATTCCCTCGCTCTCTCATCATCACTGTTTTCTCATACTCGTAATGCCACCCTACGTCAGCAAACGTAATCCATGACGTGACTTCCCCAACGGTGGCCTTGCATGTGGATAACCATTTTTAACTGAGTCGGTGGGAAGATTTTTTTTAGTAAACCCATCTTTGTTGTCCCAGTTTTCACAGAATTATTTCTACGACTGTTGTTTTACTCTATATAGGATATTCTACATTATCATTTTAACAGCTGAGATTGTTTGATTTCTGGGGCTGGGTGAAATGGAGGTTTCAAATTGTTTAATGGAATTCAAGGGACCGCCTAAGCAATTGCAGTGTTCTACAAAGCATGCACAACAAAGAATATAAACTTGCATAATTGATTATTAATAAGAATTCTTGTTCTTTTACTTGTTGATTTAATCATATAGATGAAATACTCGTTGAGTAGTGAAAAACTCGCGAGTATTTACACGATTAACTCACCGAGTGTTTTCCAAAAACTTGGCAGCAAAAGAATATAATAACTGGGATGCAAAAAAAAACTCATTCTATTTTCATTTTGGCTGATTTATTTTGTTCCTCCAGTGAAAAAACACTCTCCCAACCTTTGACGAGGTCATTTGCAGCGATTTTGCGCTGAGTGAAGATTTATAGTTCATCTAGTTGTGAGTGCAATTGGAGCTTGTTTGAGGCCATCCACACAAAGAAGAGGAATAAGTTAGCTCAGAAATGCCTCAATGACCTTGCCTTTGTGCATTATAATCTTCGGTTGCACACAAGGAAGGTAGAGGAAATATCAAGTGGTCCAACTGATTTGGATAATTTACTCACTTATAAACATTAAAATTTAATACAATTATTTCCTTCTCAACTAAGCATTTTTCATAGTCATTTTAAATTTCCAAAACTTGAAATTCTGTTTCATTGTATTACTATTTTGTGTATAAAGAATCTATTGGTTGACAAATATTTGTAATTTTATATCTACATTTTGCAAGGCAAGGGGTGGAGTTATTGTACTACATTGATGGTTTTATTCTCTATTAAATTGAAATGTTTTTCTTTATAAGCATTTCCTAAATATAAAAATTGGAAATCAAACAATATGTAATTGAAATATTTCTAACTAAAGCTTAGCATTGACATGTTCCTACTTTTACTTATTATTGTTCAGTAAATGAAACATCCTCGCTTACAAAAGCTTCATGTTATGTATAAATTCTAAAGTTAAACTAAATCCTCCACATGCAAGAAAAGCTACATGGATTTCAATAAACATGCTACAGTCAGTTTGAATTTTGTTTGACAATGTCTACATTTGGCAAATTATAGCCCATGCGTTTTTCTTTAAAAAGAGGATTAATGGTTTGAACATCTATGCTTAGATTCTGTCTAGATTGTCTATCCAATTTCTATCATTTTTTGATCTTGGTTTGAAATGTTGCAGGTAAAGAGAAGTCATCCATGCGTATAGGCTTTTTAGGTCTTGGAATTATGGGTTCTCCTATGGCACATAATCTTATCAAGGCTGGGTATGTACCTCTTTTGTCAAAACAGATAACTCTATTGATTGGAAAATTTTATCATATAGGAAAGAGGGTTTAATTGAAACTATAAATTAGTCAAAATTTCAAAATGCTCAAAATGCATTAAATGTAATCATAAAAATAATTAAATTAAAGCAAAAAATTCAAATAACAATGTATTGTCATATTGTGATGTAAATATTGCAAATATATGCTCCACTATCTTAGAGAACATCCGACAATTCAATGTACATTATAGATCCATGTTAGCAAGATTTCAAGATTCATTAGTCCAATGTTCATGACTTAATGTAAAAACTGAAGTGATTAATTAATAAAATATTAAGTGATCAATGTTTGCTGCCTCTTTCATGAGAATAAGAATCAAGACTTATAGTAGTGTCCATAATGGTCTTGGTGAGAGTGTAATGTTCCCTTTTTATAGCCTTTCTAACATCTTTGGAAGCTCCAAATGTTTTGGAGAGTGCCAGCCTTTTCAGAATGGTGGAATACTATCAGTTTTCATTAAGCTGGATTTCATTGAGCTTCAGAGTATGTTGGCAAAATCAGAATTTGATTTTGGGCTATTTGTAACTTTATGTGGATGTGCAAAAGATAATCAAAATATCGAATAATTAATATTATGTTGTGAAAATGCGAGTTAAAAGAATACTTATATTAATTATTAAAGGTCAATTTTATGTGACTTAAGTGCTTGAAGAAGTAGAAAATAAAATAAAGTCACTTTTATGGAGCTGAAGGATTATGATTTAAAAGGTGATTTCAAATTATAATTTTTGGAAAGTTCCAAAGGTGCTTATAAAAGGAAATTGGAATAGAAGAATCTCATTCGAAATATTTCATTTTACTGTATTTTCTCTATGAGTTTGAATTTTGTTCAACTTTTCTACCTTAGATGAAACTTAAGGTAAGATTGGTTTCAGTGGTGAAAGATCCCTCCCTTGCCAATATAGGTTGATTCATATAGTATTCAAATTGGAGTTTATTGCAAGAGATGGAGTGTAATGTCCCCAAATTGACAGAGAATAAATAAATTAAATTAATTAATTAATTGGTCCCAATTTAAAAAATATTATTAAGAACCTTTAATTAATTAATAAAGCGACCCATTTTTATTGTTATCCATAGGTGTTTTCCGTGTCGGCGTTCTTTTCTAAACCCTTGGGAGTTCTTCGAAGGGGTATTTATGACCGGCATGTAGGAAGTTGTTGGTATGCATCTTGGAATATTTTATTTGTCTTTGCGAATTCTAGTTGGAGTTTTGTTGTCCGCCATTTCGGAGGTGAAAGATCCTCCCTATTTGGTTTGTTGCAATTTCGGTGGTTCATAGCCACCCTAGTCTACCGTTGGAAATATCACTCCGATATTTCACATGTGTGTTGAATCTGGATTGTATTCATTTGGAGATCTGTGTTTGCTCAGCTTTGGTCCGAAGCCATTGCAATTCTAAAGTACCTTCATTGTCTAAAATAAATATACTTTGCATCGTTGGCTTTGGCGACAATCAATTCTTGTTCCGTCTGGCGATTTGGAGTATTATCATTGTTTACTGTACATTCGTAACTGAGCGTAACTCCTCACCCTTTTTGGCATTTATCGATATCATACGCAGGTGACAAAGAAGAACAACTTCACCATTCCGTAGGCGAACGACAGTTATCAAGCTTCGTACGGCCAACAACAATACCGTACATCCACTTCCCAATTCACCGTACAACTCCTTGCCACACTGTACCTCCAACAAACTAGTTGACCGTATGGCCCAACAAGCCTACACTGTGCGCATTGAAGCCGTACGGACATGCAACGTATGAACTAGGACATTCACACCATGCGGCTACCTTTATACTATACAACCAACCCTCCACTCCGTACGACCCACTATAGTCGCTATACAGACATTGTTGCAGAGTCTCAACTGTACGACAATTTGGAGTGACGAGCATCACCTCTGATCGCACCTCCGGGACCAAAACACCTTCGGGACCGAAATACCTTCGAGGCAGAAATCACCTCCGGACTGAAATCACCTTTGGAATCGAAATCACCTCCGGAACATAAATCACCTTCGGGACATTACATTGGTATCAGAGTCAGTGATCTTGCCAGCCTATTGGGGTGATTGAGAGATTTTGGGATTTGGATCACACTATGGCGCCCAACAGTGATGGTCAGTGGTGGTTGAAGGAACTACAAAAGATTGGCAAAGAACTCAACGAGGGTGTTGATCTTCTATTAGATTTATTGGAAGTATGTTTGTGTAAGGTGGACCAATTACCTTCAAGATTTATATAGAGGACCCTTTCTCCCATTAAGGATGCCTTAAGTCAACCCAGGCTTTTGAGACACCATGACAAGGAAATGAAGTTGGCAACTACAACATGTCTCAGTGAGATTTTGAGAATCTCAGCTCCAAGAGCATCTTATGATGACAAAACAATGATAGAGATATTTCATTTGATTGTTGACAGCTTTCAGAGCCTTGATGACTTCAGTGGTGATCCTTTTGGCAGGCGATTTACAATATTGGAGAATTGTGCAAATGTCAAAGTAAGTAACCTTCTCTTAGATCTAGAGTTGCAAGACTTGATCCATGATATGTTTCATCACTTCTTGGTTACAATCAAGGAGTGTCATGATACTAAGGTTTCGGTTGCTATGGAGAGCCTTATGTTTTCGTGCATTGAAGAGATGGATGAAATACCCCAACCTATTATATCTATGTTGTGGGCTGTTCATAATCTAGAATATGTCCTGTCTATGGCAGCGTGTAGATTGGTCAGTAATGTATTCAAGCATTGTGAAGAAAACCTAATATCTCATTTGCACAAGTGGGAGAAAGTAGATGACGGCGATATTATATCTATGTTGTGGGTTGTTCATAATCTAGAATATGTCCTGTCTATGGCAGCGTGTAGATTGGTCAATAATGTATTCAAGCATTGTGAAGAAAACCTAATATCTCATTTGCACAAGTGGGAGAAAGTAGATGACGACGATAAGGGTGATGCATTACACGATAAGGGTGAAGGCATGATTATAGGGCTGCTCTAGGAGGATTTGCTAAATCTTGCTACTACACCTACATGTGGAGAACACCTAAAAAATGAGGAAGTTGCTTGCATGGATCTTTCCAAGACAACTTGGACAGATCAAGGTGACATAAGCTCTGCCACTACTCTGTTTCATGAGCCAAGCCTTAAGTTTGTTGGGTATGGAGCCCTTGCTTATGTGCAGCAAGTTGTGTCTGTCGTTGAGGTTGTGACCTCCGTTCGGGCTTTGTCCACTACCGAGGCTTTGCCCGCCACCAAGGCCCTATCTGCCGTTGAGGCTCTGCCCGCCGAGATTCTGTTCAACGAGGCTTTGCTCGCCGCTGAGGCTCTATCTACCGCTGAGGTTCTAGCCGCTGCCAAGGCTGTCTGTCCCCGAGGCTCTATTCGCTGTCGAGGCCCTGTTTGCCGCCGAGGCTCTGTGCGCTGAGGCTTTGCCCATCGAGGTTTTGCGCGTAGCTAAGGCTCTATCTGCTGTCGAGGTTCTCTCCATTGCCGTCGCTGCCGAGACTCTGTCCGTTGTCGAGGCTGTGTCCGTCACCGAGGCTCTGTTGCTGTCGATACCCTGTCTGTTGTTGAGGCTCTATCCACTGCTGAGGTTCTGCCCATAGCTGAGGCTTTGTCCGTGGCCGAGGTTCTCTCCGTCGCTGTTGCTGTTGAGACTCTGTCCGCCGCCGAGGCTGTGTCTGTTGTCAAGGTCCTGTCTATTGTTGAGGCTTTGTCCGCTGAGGTTTTGTCTGCCGAGGTTTTGCCCGCCAAGGTTTTGCCCGCAGCCGAGGCTCTGTCTGCCACCGAGGCTCTCTCCATCGCTGTCGAGACTATGTTCATCACTGTCTCCACCGAGGTTGTGTCCGTCGCTGAGGCTATGTCCGCCTCCAAGGCCCTGTCATTCGCGAAGGCTCAGTCAGCTAAGACTTTGTACGCCGTCGAGGCTCTCTCTGTCACTGTCGTCGTCGCCATCGAGGCTCCGTCTGTTGTCAAGGTTCTATCCATAGCTAAGGTTTTGTCCATCGTCGTCGTTGCCGAAGCTTTGTCCATCACTGAGGCTGTGTCCGTCACTGAGGCTGTGTCCATTGCCATGGTGTTTGTGTCCGTGTCCCTCACCGCTGCTATGCTTGTCGTTGTGGTTGTGTCTGTGGCTAGGTTCTTGTCAGCATTTAGCGTCCGTGTCTGTGGCCATACCAAAAGAGATTGTTGAACATGATGGCGTGAAAGATTTCATCGATTGGCGTTGTTGGGATCCTAGTGAAGGGCATGACAATGTTTATATCAGAGTGGCGCAGCAAAAGCTTGATGATGGTTTACTCGTCCCAACTAAATCCAACTATGTGCATGTGGTCCAGAAGCAACACAGAGTTTTCAACGGATATTGCTACCAACGTCCGCACTTGGCTTGGGATCTGAGCATCGATGTGTTTGATGTTTGGTTTTAGTGGGATCTTGGTGACTCTGGGCATGGCAACAATTATATCAGAGTGGAGCAACAGAAGCTTGATGGAGAGTTACTTTTCTCGCTTACTTCTAGGCGCATGCGCATGGTCATGTTGCGGCTTGAAGGTTCCAGTGGATACATTTATCAGTGTCCGCGCCTAGTTTGGAATCCTGGAGTCTTGATGATGGATTGCTTGAGGGCAAACAATCTTTGGGTGACGAGGATTTGTAATGTCCCTAAATTGATAGAGAATAAATTAATTAATTGGTCCCAATTTAAAAGATATTATTAAGGACCTTTAATTAATTAATAAAGGGGCCCATTTTTTATTGTTATCTGTAGGTGTTTGTCGTGTCGGTGTTCTTTTGTAAACCCTTGGGAGTTCTCCGAAGTTGTATTTATGACCGGGATGTAGGAAGTTGTTGGTATGCATCTTGGAATATTTTATTTGTCTTTGCGAATTTTAGTTGGAGTTGTGTTGTCCGCCATTTCAGAGGTGAAAGATCCTCCCTATTTGGTTTGTTGCAATTTCGGTGGTTCACAACCACCCTAGTCTACCATTGGAAATATCACTTCGATATTTCACATGTGTCGAATTTGGATTGTATTCATTTGGAGATCTGTGTTTGCTCGACTTTGGTCCGAAGCCGTTGTAATTCTGAATTACCTTGACTGTCTAAAATAAATATACTTTGTATCGTTGGCTTTGGTGACAATCAATTCTTGTTTGGTCTGGCGATTTGGAGTATTATCATTGTTTACTATACATTCGTAACTGAGCGTAACTCCTCACCCTTTTTGGCATTTATCGATATCATATGCAGGTGACAGAAGAACAACTTCACCATTCCATAGGTGAACGATAGTTATCAAGCTTCGTACGACCAACAACACCGTATGTCCATTCCCAATCCACCATACGACAACTCCTTGCCACACTGTACGTCCAACAAACCAGTTGACCGTACGGCCCAACAAGCCTACATTGTGCACATTGAAGCCGTACAGACATACAACGTAGTACCCAAGACATTCACACCATGCGGTTACCTTCATACTGTACGACCAACCCTCCATACCGTACGACCCACTATAGTCACCGTACGGACATCTTTGCAAAGTCTCAATCGTACGACAATTTGGAGTGATGGGCAGCGACTGCACCTCCGGGACCGAAACACCTTCGGGACGGAAATACCTCTGAGACAAAAATCACCTCCGGATCGGAATCACCTCTGGAATTGAAAACACCTTCGGGATCACCTCTGGACAGAAATCACCTCCGGGACAGAAACACCTCCGGGACAAAATCACCTTCGGGACATTACATGGAGTCTTTGATTCATAGCGAAAAACCCACTCCTGCTGCTGCAGTTAATGTTAAAGTTTTGATTGGATTTAGAGGTTTATAGTATTTTTAATTTTCCTATATATATGTTGATCACAATATCTCTATAATTCTTTCTTTAATGTATATATATTAGTATTAATGAAATATGAATATATATATAATCCTTAGAATTCTCAATATCAATATTAATGATAATATATATTTACTATGAAGTGATTGTGATACATATCATATCTGTATATATATATTGTTGCCGATATATGTTGGAATTGATAATTACAAATATCGATGAGTATTGTTGGGACTTGTTAGGCATTTATTGATTTCGGTACTTCCCAAGTCATATGGACCGAAGTTATATACTAATGGGATGAGACATGTCTACATAGGGACATGTCCCTACGTGGACATAGTCCACGTAGAGACATGTCTCTACAGAGGCATGTCCTCATCGATCCCAAACTCAAGTTAATACACGTTAGTTTGCATGTTAATACCATTGATACTAATATTGATTCATTAAGTAATATAAAGCATGTTCGATACTCATTATCGAACCGGTTGATATTAATGCAATATTAAGATAATGTATCGGTATCATAATGTGCTATCTTTGATAGCACAATATGGTATCGATACCAGGATTGATTATATCGATACTCATTATCGATGAATGTATAAATCAATATCAACAATATAATTTGTATTAACAACATAATTAATATTAATGGTATTAACAACATGATTAATAATAGTTATATCTGTCTCAATTACAATTATGTATATATATATATTAACAATATACAACATTAAATATATATATATATACACATGATTGTAATCATACTGTTTATTAATCATGTATTATTATAATCAATAATCATTGCAGAATACATAAGGATAGAGATCAAATGCTCAAGGTCGATAGGCCACTTATGTATTTGATTTCATCGATAGGAATAATCCAATCGAAGCTACAATTCATTAACACTCCCTCTTAGCTGGGGAGGATGATTACTATCCTCATGTAGACACAATAGATCCATATATTGTGTGCGAGGGATATCACCTCAATGTGATATCAAAAATTATGGCATATCCATGGATATCAAGTCTAATGATATCCACCATAAATGATGTTACCTCACGATGTCATTAGGAGTAATGGCATGTCCACGAATATCAAGTCTCATGATGTTCACCGTACTCACAATATCCATTATGGTATGTGCACAAGCATCAAGTAGCATGATGCCTACCATAAGGATATTTGCTCATGGAATATCCACAGATATTATGTCACATAATATCGACCATGAAATATTTCAGTTATTTAACTTATTGTGGTTATACACCACTCAATTAATATCACTTAAGATATATAAACTATCATGACATGTCCACAGATATCAAGTCACATGATATCCATCATGATAGTAAGGTTCAACTATTGTAAAGTCGTCACCTTACAACAATAACCAGAAGTACAAGTGTACATCATTGAAAGATTATCACCTTTTAAGATGTTCACAGGGGCCCATGAAGTCATGTAATCACACACATGATGAAAGAGTTTACATATTAAACATCTTTTAAAATATATTAGTACAATAAATTTAGTTTGTTGAGACTCAATCTCAAACAAAATTACATTTCTACCATACCAAGCTTACCTCTAAAGTATTCCACCTTTGTTTTGGAGAGAGGCTTGGTGAGAATGTCTGCTGATTGTTCTTCTGTACTAATATATCTCAACTGGATAACATTTCTCTCCACCATGTCTCTAACATAATGGTAAGGAATTTCAATGTGCTTTGATCTGTCATGGAACATTGGATTCAGTGAAAGTTTTATACAACTCTGGTTATCACAGTGAATGATCGTGGGATCCAAGGATTGTCCAAACAATCCTACAAGAAGTTTTCTTAACCACACGGCTTCTTGAGCTCCCATAAATGTTGCAATGTACTCGGCTTCGGTGGAACTCTATGCAACTGAAGATTGCTTTATGCTAAACCAAGAAATCATGATTGATCCTAAGCTGAAGCAACACCCCAAAGTACTTTTACGATCAACTACACTTCTAGCCCAATCATCTGCCAGTAGAGAGTGGAATTTGCTAATTCAGAGTTTGCTGCCGCTTCTTTTAACTTATGCAAATTTGTCTCGATGGGTGTACACATTGGTTTACAGTCCATCATTCCGAACCTTTTCAAAATGTCAATAGTGTATTTTCGTTGATTTAGGATAATACCGTCAGCCTGCTGCCATACTTCTAAACCAAGAAAATAACGTAGAAGACCCAAGTCCATGTCAAATTCAAATGCTAGGTCTTGTTTACACTTGGTGATGAGATGATCTTCCCTTGTAATCAATAAGTCATCAACATAAAGAATGAGAATCAACATGTGACCATTTATTACCTTGAAGTAAAGGTTCAGATTTGCATTAATCTTGGAGAAACCTAATCTTGAAAGATAGTTGTCTATCCTCTCATACCAGGCTCAAGGACCTTGTTTAAGACCATATAGAGCCTTCTTCAATTTGCAAACATGAGAAACATCACCATGAACCACAAATCCCTTAGGTTGTTCTAGGTACATTTCCTCTTCTATAATCCCATTAGGAAAAATAGTCTTCACATCCATTTGGTGAGTCTTCCATCCCTTTGATGCGGCGACAGAAATCACTGCCCTGATGGAGGTGTATCGAGCAACTAGAGCAAATGTTTCTTCATAATCAATTCCCTCCTTTTGTGAGAAACCTTTGGCAACGAACCTTGCTTTATATTTTTCAATGCTCCCATCTGCAACATGTTTGATTTTGAAGAGCCATTTAGATGAGACGACTGATTTGTCTTTTGGTCTAGGTACGATATCCCAAACATCATTCTTGAGTATAGATTGGTATTTCTTCTGTCATGGTATCTTTCCAAACTTGATGTTGGAATGCTTCCTCAACACTGGAAGGTTCTGACTTGATGATTTCATTCATAAGAGCAACATAACTCAAGTATCTATTTGGTCTCTTGCTTTCCTTGAAAGTTCCTTTTGGAGCTGCATAATTTTCTGCCTCTTGAATCATTTTCCTTGCCTATAGAGGTCTTTTATGACCCACAACAGGGTCTCTAAGCTCGATAGCAGAATTCATAGGTTCATTGAGGTTATTGTCTTCTATAGGTACATGTGTCTCCCTCTGAATCTCAGAAGCATGATCCTCTTCCATATTTTGAGGAGACTCATCATCTATTTTATCAATGTCTTTAGATTTTTTGAATGCAACATCTTATTCAAATATTACATCTCTGCTAAACTCAATTAATTTCTGTCCTGGGATATATATTCTATAGGTTTTAGATGATTCACTATAGCCAACAAATATTCCCTTCTTCCCTGAGGGTTCTTGTTTAGATCTTTTCTCTTTGGGTATGTGGATATAGACATGACAACCAAATATTCTAAAATCACTTATGTCAAGCTTTATCCCTGTAAATGCTTCTTCAAGGGTTTTGTTATCTAGAAGAGAGTGAGGACATCTATTTTGAATGCAAACAACAGTATTAGAGGCTTCAGCCTAGAAGGAGGTACAAAGGTTTTGATCATGCATCATAGCTTTGGTTGCTTGTACAATATTCCTATTTTTCCTTCCGGCCACCCCATTTTGTTGAGGGTTGTAAACAACAATGTACTCCCTCTTAATCCCAACATTATTACAAAAGTCTTTAAAGTTATTAGAAATGTATTCCCCTTGTTATCTGACCTTAGGGTTTTGATTCTTTTGCCTGACATATTTTCTACTAGAGCCTTAAATTCCTTAAATCTCATTAGGACTTCATTAGATTCTTTACATTTTAAAAAGTATATCCATGTTTTCCTAGAGTAGTCATCTACAAAAATAACATAGTACAAAAATCTTCCTATAGAGGTTACTATCATAGGTCCACATAAATGTGTATGAATTTTTAGATTTACTTTCACTGCTATGAAAGGTGCCCTTTGTGTTCTTTCCTAGAGAACATCCTTTGCACATTCCTTCATGATCTTGTTTTATTTTAGATAAGCCTGTTACAATTTTTTCTATAGAAGGTAATGCACGGAAGTGAAGATGCCCTAACCTTCTATGCCATATCTCACTTGGAGTAGAAGATTCATGAATTAGGGCTTGGGAAGGAGAAGTGCAAAGTTTGTATAGGCATCCATGTCGAATTCCTATGGTGTGAGCCTTCTTTATATTTGAGTTCTTAGGCCATGCTAGAACTTTACCATCCACGAAGGTGATTCGGTATTCTTTGTTTTCTAGGGCTGAAATGAAAATTGGATTGCGCTTGATACTTGGTACAAACAATACACCAGTCAGTTGAAGAGAGATGCCTGATTTTAGTTGAATAGTGCAAGCTCCAATTCCTTTCGCAGGGTAGTTGGAATCATCTCCAATGGTGACTTCTTCATCTGAATTCTCCTCTATGCTGTCAAGATGTTCTCTGAATCCTGTTATATGAGGAGATGCTCCACTGTCTATGACCCAAGTGTTAAGGCTGGTGGATACTTGGCTTGATAGGGTTGAATAGAATACAAGTCTTTCAAAATCCTTATCCAAGCTCATCTTACTCACTTCTGCTAGGGAGGCTTGAGGCTTGGGCTTGTCTGGACACTTCATTGCAAGGTGACCAAATTTGTCACACCTAAAGCATTGTACTTTAGACATGTCCCTCTTTCTTTTGAATGAATGTTTGCCATGCGATTCCTTTCCTTTCTTCTATTTGAAGTTGCCTTTCTTTCTTTTCTTATGAGCATTAGAATTTAAGACTTGGATCTCTTCATTAGAGGTACTTAACCCAATTCCTCTAATGATCAACCTTGACTCTTCTTGAATGCAGTCAGTTTTTAAACGATCAAACTTAAGAATTTTAGATCGAGCACTTATCCCTTGTATAAATGCTTCCCAAGATGTAGGTAGTCCGTTGAGAACCAACATCGTTAATTCCTTTCTATCAATTAGGTGACCCATGGTGGATAGTTGATATCTTAACTCCGTTATCCTCATGAAGTAAGACATGATGGTTTCTCCTTTGTTCATCTTGACATGGTGGAGATGTTGTTTTAGAGCAAGAGCCCTGCTCGTATTGTATATTTCATACATGTTCTCTAGAGTTGTGAACATCTGATATACTGTATCTAGTTTGGATATGATTGGCACTATGTGATTCTTCACTGCATCCACTAGAATCTTCATAGCCTTGTTGTTCTTTGTCCATAGAAGTTTCTCATCATCTTTATCAGGTATAGGTATTGCCTTCTCCACAAATGTGTTCAATTCATGTTACCTTAGTGCCATCATTATTCTGAACCTCCAAGTAACGAAATTTGCAGCTCCTTCAAGTCGGTTTTCAAATCTAACACCATTCACCATTTTTGCTTTAATACAAATTTAGAGAAATTTAATGGTGGTTAGATTGCCTCTTTTATTAAATATGATCGAATCTTCCTTATGCTAGCTTTGATACCATGTTAAAGTTTTGATCAGATTTAGAGGTTTATAGTATTTTTAATTTTTGTATATATATGTTGATCACAATATCTCTATAATTCTTTCTTGAATGTATATATATTAATATTAATGAAATATGAATATATATAATCCTTAGAATTCTCAATATCAATATTAATGATAATATATATTTACTATGATTATATCGATACTCATTATCGATGAATGTATAAATCAATATCAACAATGTAATTTGTATTAACAGCATAATTAATATTAATGGTATTAACAGCATGATTAATATCAGGAACATGATTAATAATAGTTATATCAATCTCAATTACAATTATATATATATATATATATATATATATATATATATATATATATATATATATATATATTAACAATATACAACAATATATATATATATATATTTATAATATATATACATGATTGTAATCATACTATTTATTAATCATGTATTATGATAATCAATAATCATAGCAGAATACATAAGAAGGATAGAGATCAAATGCTCAAGGTTGATAGGCCACTTATGCATTTGATTTCATCGATAGGAATAATCTGATCGAAGCTACAATTCATTAACAGTTAATAGTTTGTAAATTTATTGAGATTGCAAGCAATAATTATTATGATTGAAGGGTTGAAGTTTAGTCCAATGACTACCTACAAATTATCAGAAAAATTCAAATTGCAGGGGTTGAGGGCAGAGTTTGGTTTATTTTAATTTTCTTGTTGCCATCAGGAGTAGACCTTAGTGGAGTATGCGATGAGGCAAGATACATAAAAGAAACAAGTGGAAAAGAGCCTCATCCAGTTATCATTTTTACCTCTCCTCAACTTGCTTGCTTACCACACATGATCCCTTACTTATAGCTCTACTCATGGTTCCTTACTTATAAGTGATCCCTTCTAGCTGATTGATTCCTTGTGAGTCTTTTGGAGCACCAGCCAGATTTGTTTGCTCTAAACTGGCATTGTTCAGAAATAGATAGAAACTGGACAGAGCAAAAAAATGATGGTATATTATATATGGGATCTGTCCAGTCTAAAAGAAGAATTGTTAGTCTCAAGGAAGCCCTATTAGGTCATTAATATGGCTGCCCTTGGTTTGAATCATTCAAGAATCATGTTAGGATAAACAGGTTGCTTGGGAAAGAAAAAGCATTTAAGTTGGGAGGGAGTTGAAGAGGTGTGAGATCATGGCATCAATATTGGTAAGGGTGCCCAACATAAAGGAGTCACCCAGCTAGTCAAATATTGGATTTAATGCTTGACAACTCACAAGAGTGCAGGCCACCTGCACATAATGGTGAAGTGGCACATAATGGTGAATAATAATGCATCGTGGTCTCTATTTGAATTTATTGCTGAGAATGTGAGTTTGGAAGAAGGCAGCAATTTTTCTGCAAGGTGAAGTGCGTGGATTCTAGGTAGCTTTGTGCAAAGATAAGGGTCTTTAACTCTGTGATTTGGGAATTTCTGGGTTAAACGTAGAAGAACAGGGAATTATTCATGCTGCAGAATGTCCCAGAACATTCTAGTTTTGCTGTCATTGTAAATTTACATCACCAGCTCTGGCCCTTATGTCTTGAACAAGTCATATTATCCCATTTTTGTACCTGCTGTTCATTCTAATTCAAAATATCATACCAGCATAAGCTAAGAGGTAGAAAACTATTCAATTGAGCAATGGTGAGTTTGCACAATGAATAACACATCTATCCTAAATATTTTGTATTATATGAACTGTCTTAATTTATCACCTCGATGAGCATTTCATCTTGAGTTTAGATAACCTTACATCAAGGAAAAGACAAGCAAGTCTTATCCACTTATCAACTTATGTCTACAGTGAAAATTCATGCACATAGGAAGATCATCCACTAAAGCAACATAGTCAAGAGGAACATCATATTTAGGGATACGTGTCATGATTCTAATCCTCATCTTAATATGGGAAAGACTCACCCTTTCTTCGACTCACAAAGATATCTAACATGCAAACATAGGGCCAACCTAATTAGTTTTTGCAAATACAATTGGAATGAGAGAAAACTTGTCTTAAATCAAACCTTGCCAGTTTCCAACTATTGGTTATAATTCACATTCGAATTAAAAGATGTAAACATTTGAATCTACAACTTGTGATAATAGACCTATATTTGAGAAGATATTTATGTATTATTCCATGGCTTTAAACTGTTTGTGAAAATGTCTATGAACATACATGGAGGTGGCATCTGATTTACATGGTAGAAACCCTGAAATAATTATCCAGAAACCACAGCAGCATTACTCCAAGTATTTGATGAACTGTCTGTGTACAAAATATTGAAACAGTTGCAATTTTGTTACATTTTTTTGTTAAGGCTATTATAGAGAGCTTCACTTAAATTTCATTAAATCTTGTTAGTGGTGGTAGTTTTTTTCAGTAGGATAGGTTCCTTGGGGATCTTGAACTTCACCCATTCATTTAGGACATATTTCCATAATAGGATTCCACTTTACTGCCCATTGTGTAGTCAGAAATGGGGTCAAATTTATCCAAGAATATCTCTTATCCACCAGGGCTTTGTAACTGCTCCCCACACAATTGAAGGTTATAGAAAACAATATCCATGCCATTAATGTCATATTTCAATACGTCCTATTCACATAGGATAGATTCTCATGATTGGATGTACTGCTCATTGTCTAGTCATACACAGGGTCATTTTTATCTAATAATATCACTTCTCAATTGAGGCTTTGTGATTACTTACCCCACAATTGAAGGTTGTAGTAAACAATCTCCATGCCATCCATATTGTATTCCACTATGTCCTATCCACATAGGCATATTCCCCTAACGAGATCTATTGCTCATCTTTTTGTCATAAACATGATCAAATTTTTCCAATAATATCTCTTCTCCAACCAGGCTTTATAACTGCTCCTCACACAATTGAAGGTCATAGTAAACAATCTCCATGCCATTCATGTCATATTCCAATATGTCCTATCTGTGTTGGACATATTCCCATAATAGGATTTACCAAGGTTGAAAAACTCGGACTATGGAATAACTCGGCTGGCCCACATTTTTTGAAAAGCTATCCTACTCATTGTCTAGTCACAAATGGGGTCAAATCTATCCAAGAATACAATTGAAGGTTTTAGTAAATGATTGTAATGCTCCTACCAAAATATCTCAACCAACTTGCAAATTTACTGATTTTCCCACTCAGAGATTTCGTCAAATAGTTGGTGGACATTAAACCATTCAATTTCCTTAGTTTTGTGCTTGGGAACAGCTGCAAATTTCTTTCACAACCATAGGAAAATTTACAGTTGATTGGCATGCTTTGAACAAAACATAAGCATTTTTACAAACAATTCGCAAACATATGCCATTGCTGATATCTCATGCATTAAGTGTTGATTTAAATTCTTATATATAATCTGTGATTGATTTACAAGCCAAAATATGGCAATTATTATGATTTCATCCTTTGGTCAACAATTGATAAAGAAACATTCAGTCAAATAGCTGTCATGTAAACTGAATACTAGACAAAAGGATGCTTGAAATTCTTGCAACAGCAAAAAGATGATGTCAATGCTGCCATATGTTGTAGAATGGCTGATGAATTGATCCAAAACCATTGCACTACTGCTGTAAATGAAATTTGAAGTTATTCCCACTTTGCTCTAGAAAAATTTAGATTGGTATGATCTTTTTAATGGCTGCCATTCTCACTTGAAGTCTGCTGTCTATGGCAAATAAAATTGTATGGTCTGCATTTTTTGGTGATCTAATCAGCAATATAAATATAATCTTGATTTTCACATTTCACAAATAAGTTTTTATGCAAATATTTCAATCTGTTGCAACTTGAAAATGAAATATATAGATATTTATGTGTCAAGTTTCAATTATTCAAAAATTTCCCATCATTTGACACACCTGTGAATCTTGGTTGAATCCACTCATGAGTTGGCTAGGAATGTGTAAAGAGCCTGCCTGGCTCTCAACTGCAAATTGGCTTCTAACTCCAATTTAATTGCAATTGTTTGAATGTTTTCAACATAAATGAATTCTAAATGAAATTCCTCAGACTTTTAAAAAAAAAACACCAGCAGCAATTTGACATAAAAATTTAATTCTTTAACCTTGCTAAATTAACCAGCATATTGAAACAATTATTCTAAATCCCAAACAATAATGAAATTACAATATTTGGCACCTCAGTACAAAAAGCTGTATGTTGAAACGCAGCCTCCTCAAACAAAACGCAGGGCCACAAGGTGATCACGTAGGATCCCAAGGTGATCACGCAGCCCAACCAGAACAAACGCAGCCACCAAACATGAATTCACAGCCCTTGGAAACACTCACGTGCTCCTCTATTGGAAACGCAGCTCTTCAAATATGAATTGCAGGGCAAGAAGAAAAATAATGCAGCTCTCTTTGGACTAAATTCAGTCTTCCAAAAAACATGAAACTCCTTGTAAAATCGAACCAGATTTATGGAACTCTCTGTAACAGCAGCAATGAAATAATTATTCTTCAATTTGGCATACAGCAGCACCAAATTGATATCCACAGAATCAAAATTGAATTTTAACATGTAATGATTCAAATTGCAAAGATGAGGAATCAATCCTCAAACCCTAGCCATTTCTCACAGCCAAGAAGCTTCATAAATTTTATCAAATCAACAATGAATAATGAAAGTGCTTTTTTGAATTGAATATATAGCTTTTTTGGAAAAAGCTTCAATTTCACTTTTTTCACTTAAGAGGCTTTTTAATGACAATTTCATTTTATAACATTAAGTTATAAAGTCATTAAGTTATTAAATTAAAATAATTTAATTTAATAACGATAACTTTAAAATAAAAAACCACTGTAAACCACTGACTGCAACAAATCCGTTTCTGACACCAGAGCCTCAAATTTAAACTGCCCTGCCAGAAATAGCCAACTTCTAAAAATAGACTTACTATAAATAGTAAGTTTCCCAAATTGGAGATCCCCTGAAACTCGATCTTGAAACATTTGACACTCCGTGCAGATGCCCTGCTAATTCTGGCCATACCCAAAATACCACTTACTAAAAATAGTAAGTTGACCAAATTGACCCGAACGAAGAGCAGACCTGATAATCTGAACCTCCAGAATGGAATCCCAACACTGGCTCCGCCAATTGACCCCCTCTGATCGCCTAATTAGCTTGCGAGGGTCACCAAACCAAGCTAATCCCAATAGGCTGAAAAACGGGGACATTACAGTCCTCCCTTCCCAAGATTGCTTGTCCTCAAGCAATCAGGGAAACAAGCAACATCACAAACCACCCGGATTCCAAGGATGGTCATGAGTAATGTCTTGATCAACCTCATACTCCTGTGAAGAAGCCAACAACATCAACAGTACAGACACCAACAATTGAGAAACTGCACTCAACACCCAAATAATTGACATCACTGGAAACATCATCTGAAGACCAATTGTAGATGCCGATGCAGAAAACAATCTAGCGGAACTCAACCCAACTGAAACAACAACTCTGTCAATACTCGAGTCCCTGTCTAACTGACATTCACACCCAACTGCACTGAGAAGACGACAATGACCGAATTTACTTGAATCACTGTTACCAACTCTAACCTCTGATAAACCGTCTTGGATGTGTCGATACTGCAAGTGGTCCAACTTACAACTGCCAATTCCATATACAAAAGATGGTACTAATCCATCCCATAATGGATGGTAAGAAACTGGAGCTGGTTTACCCCTGCGTGAGATCAAATCTTCCACTTGTGGGTCAAAAGAAAAATGATGAGCATACCCTACCATATAATGCCGGTAGGAAGCCCCAATCTCCATCAATGGCTCATCATTACCCAACTGGGAATCATGAGATGACTCCAATCTCTGACGCCACATAACCGCAGGCTGGATAGGATCCTGAGTAACCCTCTCAGGAAACCCAACCTTGAAATCTCTGTGGGGAAGCATAGTAGATAGAGTCTCTACAATCTTCCCCACCAACCTCCAGATAGCACAAGAACCGCAGATAAGAGTACCCTCAGACACTCTGTATGAATCCTCTCGCAAATCTGCACTCTCAAGTAAATACTCCATGAATGACTCGATGCAGTAGAAATTATACGTGGAAGCGTCAACTTGCTCCCCCACAACCCACAACTAATCCCTCTGAAAATGTGGCACAACCAACTGTCCCATGCTATCAGCTATATGAGATGAAGAAATAGATTCACTTCCAACAAAAGGAAGCAAATCAACATGAGAGCTTGATTCTACTCCTACCTCATCCGTAACTAGTGCACCCATATCCTGCACAGATGTGACTGTCCCATCATCATGTCGCACATCCCCAACCGTAGAAGAAAACTCACCACCAACCACCTCAATGTGTAATCGAACTGGGTCTGGGGCTGGTGTAGATCGTAAATGCTCCAACTCCACGGTCACCTCCTCTAACTGGATTTGCGACTCCTGAAGAGCCTGCTGAGTGCCCTCTAAAGCCTCAGTAGTCGTTGTGAGCTCCTGAGTAAGCTCACTCACCTCCTCTTTGTCCATCAATGCCTCATATGCTGTACTCCCCCACTCAACTAGGTGATCTCGGTTGGCTACCGACTGTAAATAGTTTTGTCTCAAAATCCTAACAGCCTCCTGCAAGGAGTGTATCTCTATCAAGGAAAGGTAACCACCACTGCGATCATCTGTCATAGGAGCACCCCAACCATTAACAGCCAACAACTGACGAGTGACATCAAAATGCTTGAGAGTAGAAGTAATATCTCTCTCATCAACTCGCAACTGGCTAGTCACATGATGACTCTGCACAACGGGCCTCCTACGAACAACCTCAACTGTGCTGTCCACACTATGAGAGGAAGCTGCATCCAACAAGCTCCCCTCAAGATGACCGTATCTCTGTGTACTTTCATCCGAGTACACATCTACAAACTGAGTACAGGCATTGGACTCGTCCTCATCTAACCCCGAGGAAGCTGTTGCTGAATCCAACTCAACACCATCTCCAGCTACCTCATCTTCTGCAACCGCCTGACAATCCAGATCCTGAGATCCATCCTCACTCACTAACAACTCAGAGTCCTCCCCCAAGGTCTGATAAATCAAGCATGTCTCGCTGCAGGAAGAATCATCCTCATGAGTCACCGAAGTAGTAACCCCCTCTCTAAAAGTGGAAGCCTTGGCTATAACAAACTCCTGCCACTCATACACTTCCCTATCCTCATCTGTGAGTCCTTGTAACAAAGAATCCTGGAACCCACCACCGTCGTATGACAACGCTGAATCTACACCCAAAGTTAGATATAGAAGGTCAGAAACACTACAACACTCATCATCCTCGCTCTCAATATCGGAAATATCTATGATGCTAGTGTCCACATCATTTATCCGCGACTCCTCTACTAACTCTGGCTGCATACACGACTCAATGTCGTCATGTGAATCAACTATACTGTGGCATGAATCTATGTCACCCAACTCAACTGCAACACTCCCAACATGAGTGTCATCACTATATAGCTCCATGCTCACATCCTCAACACAGGAAAAAACCACTGTCTCCTGTACTGATCCCACACTGCGACTGCTATCATAAACCTCAGAGTTGTCAGAGCTCATACGCTTTGACAGCTCATACGCTCCTTGCAGTCATTGCCCAACATCTCACAGGGGGTGTCATCCCCAATGCAGCTCACAACATCCTCAAAAGTGTCATCTGATGTGTCTATACTATTAGCTTCCACATCTCTTGCTGAAATCTCAACTGCTGACACCTGACTTTGCACACATGACTCAACATCAGGTTGTGCACCAATAATGCTGGAGCACGAACTGTCATCAACTGACTCCGCTGTAGTACCCAGATCATCAATATCACCACTAGGAGACTCCATACATGCATCGGTCCCATATGAGGAAGCAGCTGCCTCCTGCACTGGAGCAACACTACTATAGCTGACATAAAAATCTCCAATAACAACTCCCTTCACGGAAGAGTTTGAACACTCAGTGATAACAACATCAGCTGCCTCTGTACAATCTGTAGCGACTACTCTGGGAGCCTCAACTTGTTGATGCTCAGCATTGCTGTCAACCAAGGGTACTGAAACATTCACATGTTCCTATGAAATAAATCCATCATCAACACTGTGGATAGGTTCAGCAGGTGCCGTACCAACTATAGGCACATTTGTGTCATGGGCACCTATCGGGGAAAACTCAAGCTTTCTTCCTTGCAGTCTAGATGTTGGCCTTCTAAAGGCAAAAACCATATACCTCGTTGCCTTGTCATCAGCTCGTGGCCTGTGTGAGCTGATTGAAGCACTCTGCGCACCTCTGTCTCTAGCACGATCAAGTGGTAATGCCATGCGCTGTAGAGTGTTTGAAAGTTGTTGCAATACAGTTGCAACATGATGCTGGCCATTTGCAATATTTCTGAAGGTATCTCTGGCCTCTTTGTCAATATCATTTTCAATATTATTCCTGTTTCCTGCCTGTTCATTCTGTGGGCCTTGTTCATTACCTTCAGGAGGTGGTGAACTTCTATCCCTGCGGGTATAGTACCCTCCTGGTATAAATCTGTCTGCCATTATTTTATTCTCATACCCTCAGGATGGCAAGATCAGTGCTCTGATACCACTGTAAAGAGCCTGCCTGGCTCTCAACTGCAAATTGACTTCTAACTCCAATTTATTTGCAATTGTTTGAATGTTTTCAACATAAATGAATTCTAAATGAAATTCTCCAGACTTTAAAAAAAAAACACCAGCAGGAATTTGACATAAAAATTTAATTCTTCAACCTTGCTAAATTAACCAGCATATTGAAACAATTATTCTAAATCCCAAACAATAATGAATTTACAATTTTTGGCACCTCAGTATATAAAGCATGCTGTATGTTGAAATGCATCCTCAAACAAAATGTAGGGCCACAAGGTGATCACAAAGGATCCCAAGGTGATCATGCAGCCCTACCAGAACAAACACAGCCACCAAACATGGATTCGCAACCCTTGGAAACACTCACGTGCTCCTCTATTGGAAACACAGCTCTTCAAATATGAATTGCAGGGCAAGAAGAAAAATAACGCAGCTCTCTTTGGACTAAATTCAGTCTTCCAAAAACACATGAAACCCCTTGTAAAATCGAACCAGATTTATGGAACTCTCTGTAACAGCAGCAATGAAATAATTCTTCTTCAATTTGGCATACAGCAGCACCAAATTGATATCCACAGAATCAGAATTGAATTCTTAGAATTTCAGTAGCAAAATTCATCATTAACATGTAATGATTCAAATTGCAAAGATGAGGAATCAGTTCTCAAACCCTAGCCATTTCTCACAGCCAAGAAGCTTCTTAAATTTTATCAAATCAACAATGAATAATGAAAGTGCTTTTTCGAATTGAATATATAGCTTTTTTTGGACAAAGCTTCAATTTCACTTTTTTCACTTAAGAGGCTTTTTAATGACAACTTCATTTTATAACATTAAGTTATAAAGTCATTAAGTTATTAAATTAAAATAATTTAATTTAATAACGATAACTTTAAAATAAAAAACCACGGTAAACCACTGACTGCAACAAATTGGTTTCTGACACCAGAGCCTCAAACTTCAACTGCCCTACCAGAAATAGCCAACTGCCAGAAATAGCCAACTTCTAAAAATAGACTTACTATAAATAGTAAGTCTCCCAAACTGGAGATCCCCTGAAACTCGATCCTGAAACATCTGACACTCCGTGCAGATGCCCTGCTAATCCTGGCCATACCCAAAATACCACTTACTAAAAATAGTAGGTTGACCAAATTGACCCGAACGAAAACAGACCTAATAATCTGAACTTCCAGAATGGAATCCCAACACTGGCTCTGCCAACTGACCCCCTCTGATCGCCTGATTAGCTTGCGAGGGTCACCAAACCAAGCTAATCCCAGTAGTCTGAAAAACGGGGACATTACAACATGAAACCAATCCTTCCTGTAGGGTTTTCATCTTAGAGTAGAAAAGATGAATAATTGCTTAATCTGCAAAGCTGGGGTTTTGAAACCAAAATGCCAAGAATGTTTATTTTTTGCAAGCTCTCCTTTTTATACCCCTCTTTTAATATTTGAATTACTATATTTCACTTCCCTCTCTAAGTGACTTTTAATATTTCTTCTAGTTTAACTTTACATTTGTGCCTTCAAAATATCACTTTTAAAAATAAGTTGTGTACTATTAATAAAATAATTAAATTAAATATTAGTTTTCTGTAAAATGAGTGACTTAAGACATAATTTAGTTAATGAATTATTCCCTTGATACCCCCAAATCAGCCTCTGGGAATTATAATAAGCAAAGGGTCTCCACCAATTGATCATTCCTGTGAAGGGTACATTGTAAGAATCTCCATGCTATTCATGTCATATTCCAATGTTTTTTGCTTCTTTGTGTTTGTCATGTTCTTTAGACTTGGATAAAGAATAAATGAAATACATTTTGGTGTTTTAATGTTTTGGTTTTATGAGTATAATATAGCATTTCCATATTGTGTTAAAATATGTCAATGATGTGTAATGAGTTGAGTTTCGAAAGTTGTCTACACCAGGACTTAGCTGTCAATACATACCTGTTGTCCAATCGATAGTGGTGTTTTAATGTTTTGGTGTTATGAGTATAATATAGCATTTCCATATTTTGTTAAAATATGTCAATGATGTGTAACGAGTTGAGTTTCGAGAGTTGTCTATGCCAGAACTTAGCTGTCAATACATACCTGTTGTCCAATCAATATGCCTATCTCTATATGACATGTTTACTATTGAATTGTTGTCAATGGAGCTCATTTGGTATTTTTCTTATATTGTTGTCCATCCTAGAGAATTGTTTGTTGCACTTGATATGAATAGATGTCAACTAATATCCATTCTTGTAAGTTGTATTGCTGGTTATTGTCAATATCAATATGTCTATATGTTTCTTGATGATGATTTTGTTAGTGAAGATGGAGTATTGAGGGTTGGTCCAGAGGATATTATCAAGAAAATTATTTGAAGCTAGAGAAAAATTGTAATGTCCCCTGGTAGGACCTTGTTCGATTTGTTCTAAAACTCCTGCTTAGAGTTTGAATTGGTAATATTTACTGTGATATTATTCTAAGTTTGCCTCACTTCTTACTGATTAATATTTTAACGAATTGATTATTCTTGTTTAATATTAGAATCATTTACAATAATGAAGGGCTGTCTTATATATCTACGAATCAGTCCATTCTTAATATAAATACCAAGGAGTAGGTTGTGGATGTATAATGGAGAGACGTGCATATATAATATCTGGTTTGATAATGGATTCCCAGACTTCTTTAATCTCTGTTCTCTTTGAACACCAAATTGTGATTTTAGTGATTGCCCAATAAGAACATACGTATTAATGTAATGTCCCTATTAGAAGGCAATCTGATGTTCAACAGTGGCTGCAGTAATCTGCCAGCCTAAGAAGTTTGACTCCAAATTTAAATGTTGGGACTTGTGAATCCTCCTCCTTTTCAAATTTCTTATTTACGGTGAATGCCAGATATAATTTATAATCTTCTCCTATAATCTGTATCCTCTCATGCAGACAAGTCGACTGGAATTGTTGTTGGTGGCAATAAGCTGAATGGAGCTTGAATATATTTGATTTTCAGAGCCTCTATGACTAAAGAATGATATTAATTCTTTCAGCTTCTATGTGATTGTTTGACCCGATATCTCCCAATATATTATTATTGACAGGAGATTAATTAATCACATATCAACAGTTACAGATATGAAGGACCAATCTTGAATGAATCCATGATGGAAATAGAGAACATTCTAGGTTGTATATCCTTAAGTCCAAAACTATATTGATCTATATCCATCAGCCCCTTCTGATCCTGACTTGGACACTCTTTTTCTCCTCATACTAATGCAGCAGACGGGAAACAATTGGCCTTTCCAAAGGTCATGTCTGTTCGCGTCTAAGTGATATTCGCATTATTTGTTTGGATGTACAGTATATTATAGATTTATAATGTATTTATAATATATTTAATGTTATATAGAGATTTTCAATTTATATATATTAATATTTGGTATAATAATATATTTCAATTTATATTATGAAAATATATAATATGAATATATCAAATATATGATAAATATTTATATTACAATAATATTACATCATATCTTACTAATTATATTCTTCTATTATTATATTATATATTATATAATGATAATGTTTGATTATCATTTATTATATTAATTTATATTCTATCTTTATTTATTATTATTTACTATTGTCTATTTATTTGATTATTATTATTATTTTATTTATTTGTATATTGATTATTATTTATTATTAAATCTTTATATGATTGTGTTTTAGACAATTTCTTTTACCTTTGTAATTTTGTTTCTTAGAGACTTCACAAAATTGGTGTAGACAAGATGAGGACATCGCCCATGGGCTTCAAACGGTGGGACATGACAGTCCTTCCCTCCCAAAATTGATTATCCTCAAGCTATGACCGATCATACGAAATTCTTCTTGTAGATCCAACATACGAAGTATGCACTTGGATGCAAGAAGACACAATGTATGCATGGGGTATACATCTTAATGCATGACAACACGAAGTAAACACATGAATGCATGAAGACACAGAGCATACACAAAGTAGACACATGAATGCAGGAAGACTTTTCTTGAATTTTATATGTCTAATCCGGTTGCCAGCTCATTCGTAAAGATAAGACCTTTCTCGAATTCCTCATGCTTTTTTATTAATATTCTGAAACAAGGACTGATAAAAGATCTTCTGCAAATCCAGTGAGAGATAAAAATACTTTGTCAAGAATCAAGGTGCGAATCAATGGCTTTGTTAAAGAGCAATTTGTAATGATCCCTTCCCTCTTTATTCACGCATCGAGTTACTAAGATCAACCCTGATCAAAATACTTAATTCCAATCTCTTTTTAATTCAATGGGTTAGGCCCAATTTTGAGCAATGATGTGAAGTCTATCTTGATCCAGCTTCAGTAGGTTGTGTGTATATGATACATATCGTTTGTAAGGATTCTATTCAATTGGCAAAATATTGGCTTCCATGAAGATAGTATAAGATTAATTATTTTTTTATGTTGAAGTCTTAAATAATTAATTGCTTTTGGATTTTATTTTCTTTTTCGAAGTATCATGAAATATTCTTTATCCCAAATTACACAACCCGAGTGGATCACAAATGTTACATGACTAGAGACATTATTTTTTTAACCCCAATACTAAAGTTGAACACATCTGCATGGTTTTTGAAACAATAGTAGATTTTCCAACTGGTGAAATCACTTTTTTCAAAGGAGATTTTTAGTTTAATTTGTGAGTGTTATCAATGCCTGAATATTTGTGAGAGTGAACTATAGGTAAAGGTTGACTATTGAAGCAAATTGTAGGGCAAGTTCACTTCTTTTTAATATTGATAATCATGATTATAGTTTTATAATTTATTTGACATTTAATATCAAATCACACTTGTTGAATAACGCCTACTTGTTCTAATTGGTCAACAAGGCATTTGGTGAGGACCTAACTACCTTTACCATATTAATCTCTTCTAATTAAAATAAGGTTAGAGGCTTTACAAAAATATCTTCAAACATGAACACAATTTTGGAACACACTTTTTGGTATAATTGTATTCTAGATAGGGCAGGACCGCAATGGTCGAATTGGATGTAGAGCAGAGAGAACTAGGGTGAGTTCCTCTTTGATCCGAATTTGCGAAGGTTTAGGGCGTTTAGAAAACAGGATGGGTTTTCTTATAAGCCTAGTGAGAGACCCTGATGGCTGTTTAATTGAAAGGAAAACTTGGGGAAAAGACATTTTCAGTGGAAAGCTTCTAGCAGGGGTGGATGGAAAGATGGACGTAGGCCCTCAAATATAGTTACTAATAGGTATGGGAGGAGCCGAAAGACTGTGGTTGAGCTGAAGGAAAATATAAAATGAAATGGTGCGGGCATGCCTTTTCAAATGGACCAGGGTGACTTCAGTAAGATAGCTGAAAAGTCTTGGCGCCCAAAAAAAACTCAAAGGAGTGATACTCAGACTCAAGATGTATCAAAAGAAATACATAACATAGTGGTTTCTGTTTTAATTAATGGGGAAGTGTGGAGAGAATCAGTGCCCTGATGGTCCCAACTGGTGTTGAGATGAGAGGGGTGAATCAGCACCTGTTAAAACTTAAAACAAATCTGATATAATATACTACAACTGTAAGCAGAGCAAATTCTAGCATAGAAATAGCATCAAACAATCAACAATAAGCAACACCAGATTTATCACGTGGAAACTCAAACTGGGAGAAAACCACGGTGTGAGGAAACCTCACAAATTTTGCACTTTTTTGAAGTGCGCCCTGTTAGGAGCCTTCCTTGTTAAAGGATTACAAACGCACTGTTAAATGCGACCCGGTTAAGGGATTTGATACAATAAGGCCTGTTAGAGCCTGCCTGGTTAGAGGACTTAGAACACCTGAATAGATGTCACCCGGTTAAGGGATTTAATACAAGGGACCTATTAAAGTCCACCCAAAATACTGGGATTTGGCTATTGCAATTATCAGAGAGCAATAGAGGGTTTGATCTTTTGATGATGACTTTGATGAGCTTGATAAGATCGATGTTCTATTCAACTGAGAATCATCACCGGTCTTTGCAGGTATGTTCTCCTTCACTGTTGTGCTTCTCTGCACACTCTACTTTCTTCTCCTCTCTTCACCTTAGCTTCTTCAGTGTATAGGTTCACTCTTTTCTTTGGCAAAATGAGGGAAAACTATATTCTTGTCAGGTACAGGAATATATAGACTTCTTGCCCTATTTTCTTTTTACATGCATGACCTGCCATGACCTGTTTAAGGATCACCTTCGGATCCATCACCCAGTGGAGTATCAGTTCACTGAGGGAACATCCGATGCATGCTATGCTTTATCTGCTTTATGAAAGAAACGATAGATGCGTGTCAAAAGCTTTCCTTCACAAGAGATAACTTCATGTTTTAATGCCACAAACTTTGACATTAAAGCCTTCAATCGCGCCTTGTATCGATTGTCTTGATAACTCAAAGTCTACTGGATTTTGTGCAACAAATCCTGGTCAAAGAGTCAGACAACTGTTTGTCGACTATGACTTTCCCCTGTTCATCACCGTGATGAAATCTTCACTTGATCGGTTAAGATCCTTAGGTTGTGAACAAGTAAGAGCTTTAACCTGTCACCGTCCCTTTCACTGGCTGTACCGGTTGCATCCTTTCCTTGGTTCTTGTTACCAGTTACCGGTTGTATCTCCCTTGGTGACCGGTTGCTCTGATGATCAGTTAGAGCATTATTAGTAAGAGATATAGTCTCTTCTTATTTGCATAGTGTCACCGGTTTCCAAACCAGTCTCTCCTCGCACTTACTGTAGTCAGCTGTGTCTGTCCTCGAAAATTGGTATCCAACACCTTTTTGCCAATCAATGACAATACCTCTTTTACCATGTACCGGTTGCATTCTTACCGGTTAATCAACTAATGCCAACATGACTTATTTGAAAGATCATGCCTTCTTTTTGAAATGGGGAGGACAATGGCCAGCCTATACTAAAATCAAGGACTGGTGTGAGCGCCAGTGGGGTGAGGTTAGTGCTTTTGAAACCCTAGCTAATGGCTTTTTTCCGGTTATCTGTTTTGATAAGAACGATAGGGAATAGATCATGAACAGTGGTCCCTATATGATGGACGGGAAAGGTTTTTATTTGAAAAGATGGGAACAAAACTTTGATCCTATTCAGGAAAAGGTAATGGAAATGCCTATATGGATTAGCCTAAAGCACCTACCATAGGAATATTAGAATGAAGATACTCTAAAGGTGATAGGAAACAAGTTAGGCGAATATGTGAAGATGAAGGAGGTTGTGGATGTAGTTGATCTACATATGTTTCCAAAGATTTGTATTAAATGGAACTCGTGCCATCCACTACCAGAGATGATAGAAATGAAATCTGGATTGGGAACTTGGTGTCAGAAATTAGTTGTGGACGGAGAGTTCAAAGCATGTTCCAGATGTCTAGGGGAGGATCATGAGGAAGGGTGCTGTAAGAGTTTGAGTAAAGGGAAAGAACCTCTAGAGGATGTTTTGGTCCAAGAGGTCATGAAACTATCCTAGGAGAAAGAAGAATGCTAGAATAAAGTCCTACCTGAGGGAGCATTGGATTTGGCATAATGGAAGGTTAAAAATCAAAAAGAGGTAGACGACTTGTTAGGATGGGAATAGAGCCATCAAAGAGCGGTAGTGGATTCATTTATGAGAGATTGCTTTCCTCCAAACCAATGTAGGGCTTTGAGCACTATTGTTTGGCAGGGGATAGAGGAGATCCAGAGAGATGGGGTGGAGCAAGAGACAACTCAAGAAAAAAATGGGGCTTCTCCAAGAAGAGATGGAAAGAGTGAGTTGGAGAACAGGGAAGGTGTAGGTATAGATACACAATACTATGGGTGGACGAAGAAACCTTAGGATAATCAATTTTTGGATAGATCTTGTAAACCAAGGGAGGAGTCTGATATGATGCAGGCAAAACAAGAGGAGAAGAATGACTCTTCTAAGAGCTTTATAGAAGGGAGTGGTAATAGAGAAAGTGAGCAGTGCTTCAAGGACATCCCTATATCACCAATAAGAGACTTGGAGAGCTCCTTTGATGATGTTAAGGATTCAGGAGGTGGGGAGTTGAACTCAGAGTCAAAATTTATGATAGAGGATGAAGTGGAGGAGGGGGATTTTTTAGAGATTTTTGAGCAGCTTGGGGTGGTGGAGAAAAGGACTTTAGAACAATCAAATACCATAAATTGCAAGGTGAAGGTTGGGGAGAAGAAGAGGGGTCGTAAGAGTAATCAAATTAGGCTGGTTATAGCTAGAACTGCATCAGGGCAAAGTAGACTTTTAAGTTCCTGAGAGCAATGAAGGTCCTTTCGTGGAATGTTAGGAGCTGCAATGCCTCTGACAAGATTCGTCTGATCAAAAGGTGCTTTGATTAGACGAGACCAGATTTGGTTCTTTTGCAGGAAACTAAAATTAAGGAGCAGGACTTTCAAGGGTTTGAGAATAAGTTTAAATTTTGGAAATGTGTTTTGTGCAGTGCACAAGGTGGTTTTGGGGACCTTGAGACTCTCTGGAAGGAAAGTACAATGGAGTTAGTAGTTATAAGGCAAGAAAGATGGTGGCAATGGGTAAAGGTAAGTTTTAAACAATTGTAGATCAACGTATCAGTTATCATCAATGTTTATGGTCCAAATAGGAGTGAGGAGAAGAAAGCTTTATGGTTAGATCTAATTGAGGTCTTATCAAGAAATAAGGACGATATGTTTATCTTAGGAGGGGATTTTAATGTGGTGCTAGGCCCAAATGATAAAATGGGAGGGAAAGGATGTTATGGGAGAAGCCAACAGGATTTTTACAAATTTATAATGGATAATGGTCTATGTGAGCTTCCATTTAGGCGAGGTGACTTCACATGGACAAACAAGAGGGAAGGATTTCTAAATATAGCTGAGAAGTTGGATAGATTTCTTCTAATGGGTGACTGGGCATAGAAACAATGGATGTGTGAAGACGAGATTTTACCTATAATAGGCTCAGATCATTACCCCATTAGCTTAAGAATTCAGGAAGATGTAACACCTGATCGTTGCCCCTTCAAGTTTGAAGCAATGTGGCTTAGAGTTGACGGTTTCAAAATGTTGGTTAAAGACTGGTGGGATAATGCCCCAAATCAGCTTGGCATTAAGGCCTTTGTTTTCTTTAAAATACTTCATTGGTTAAAGGAGCAATTAAAGTAGTGGAATAGAGAACATTATAAAAACATCTTTGTGGAAAAATTCAATATTGAGAAGGCCTTAGGTCAGTTACATTCTAAGGTTATTGAAGAAGGAATGAGGGAAGGGGAATTCATGTTGGAAAGAAAACTAAATCAGGACTATGCGGAGGTGCTAGCAAGAGAGGAAATTTTTTAGAGTCAAAAATCAAGGGAAACATGGCTGAAGGATGTGGATAGAAACACAAAGTTCTTTCATAATTTAGTTAAAGTGAGGAGGGGTAATAACAAAATCTTCAAGATAAAGGGACATAATGGAGATGATTTTACGGATAAAGGTAAAATTAATGACGAGGCAGTTAGATTTTTCTCAAATATAGGTGAAAGGGAAAGCTTGGATGCTCATGTAGTAAATGATGTTCTTGAGGTTATTCCCAACTATATTTCGGAGGCCCAGAATCAAATGCTTATGGCTGAAGTATCCATGGAGTAGGTGAAAAAAGCCTTGTGGGGTCTACAGGGTGACAAAGCCCCAGGTCCAGATGGCTTCCCGACACCTTTCTTTCATCATCTATGGGAGATTTTTGCTGTGGATTTATGGGAGGTGGTGGAGAAGGCTAGAAAAGAAGGTTTTATTCTTAAGGACTTAAATAACACCTTTATTGCTTTGGTTCTTAAGAAGGATGAGTTTATTTCCTTTGAAGACTTTTTGTCCCATTGCCTTATGTAACACAACTTATAAGATAATTGTTAAGGTAATGGCGAATTGTTTGAAATTAATGTTGGATATTGTCATATCAGTGGAGTAAAGTGGATTCTCCCCAGGTAGATCCATTTTTGAAGGAGTAATAATAGCCCATGAAGCAATTCATTTGATCAAATGCTTGAAGGCAAAAAAAATGATGGTGAAGTTACACATAAAGAGAGCTTATGATGAGGTGGATAGGAGTTTTCTATTACAATTTCTAAAGAAATTTGGCTTTTGTGAGAGATGGGTTGATTGGGTCAGAAGTTGTATAGAAACTCCAAGGTATTCAGTTCTTGTGAATGGAAGCCCACAAGGTTTTTTTTAGAGAAGGAAAGGTATCCGTCAAGGGGACCCTTTTTCCCCCTTTCTTTTATTTTAGTTGAGGTACTAGGAAGACTTATTTACAAGAAGCGAGATCAGGGACTTTGGAAAGGAGTAAAGGTGGCTCGAGGTGTTGATCCTATTTCTCACCTGCAATTTGTTGATGATACTTTTTTGGCTGGGGATGCAACTATACAAGAAGCCAAAACTATGAAAAATACTTTAGAACTTTATGGGAAAGTTTCAGGTGAATTCATTAATTGGAGGAAATCTAAAATATTCTTTTTAACACTCCACAGAGGAATCAGGGTAGCATTTGTAGAGTATTGAGAATGCGGGCGAGCTCTCTCCCAAGTATTTGGGTATTTCAATGTTCATAGGAAAAAATAAGTTTGATTTATGAAAAGATCTGATTGATAACTGTTTTAAGATGGATGGTTGGAAAGGAAGATGGTTAACTTCGGCGGGGAGAATATTAATGCTTGAGGCGGTGGTTTTGGCCTTGCCAATTTACTCTATGATGTGTTTGCAAATTCCTAAGAAGGTGAATAAGATTATTACACAAAGGATGTTGAAATTCTTTTGGAATGGAGCATCGGATGATGATAAGATCCCACTTTTGGCATGGGATAATATCTGTAGATCAAAAGATCAAGGGGGTGTAGGCCTAAGAGATTGGCATTTGATGAATGAGGCCCTAGGAGAAAAGTTAGTCTAGAGTATGTATAATTGTAAGCATCAGTTATGGGTCAAAATTTTGAAAGCAAACTATCTTGACAGTGTTGATGATGATAGGATTTTTAGTATTAGGAACCCTCCTAGAGGCTCTACCATGTGGAATTTCATTATTAAATGCAGGCCAGTTATTGTGGATCATATTTCATGGTAGATTGGGAATGGGGAGCGGGCAAAGTTCTACGATGATTTGTGGAATGGTTTTCCTGCTTTAAAGGATAATGCAAATCTTCTTCCTCTTAGGGACTACACCCAAAAATGGGGTGATAAGGTTAAGGATTATGTAGAATGTATATAGGGACTAGTTGGTCTGGAATGGAGGTGGAAAGAGGTGGTGGATAATGATTTGACTCAGGAACAAATTGGTTTCATGAAGGAAATCTTTTCGACTAGGAAGGTGATGTTGACTAAAAGAGAGGATAAAGTGATTTGGCGTGCTGTAGTCTCTGGAATGTATTCAATGAAATCGGGTTATAGACTTTTGGACTTTGATAGAGAAGAACTCTTTTTTGTTAAGGATCTTTGTTGGCATTAAGATTGTTTACCAAAGGCTGACTCCTTTGCATGGTTAACAGTGAAAGGATAGATTTTAACTGGTGAGAGATGAAAAAGGTTTGGTTATGCTGGCCCCTGAAGATGTGTGATGTGCAAGCAGAGTGATGAGTGTGTGGACCATCTCCTTGTCCAATGTCCAATTGCAAGGCAATGCTGTGATCATGTTCAAAGGAAATTGGGATGGTTTGGACCAAGGAAAAATACAGTGAGAGGCTTTTTTGAGAGCTGGCTGAGGCTTGGGGGTAAGACAACGCTTTCAAGTATTTGGAAGGTGTGCCCATCCTTGGTTATATGGAAAATTTGGGAAGAGCGGAATCAAAGAATCTTTCAAGATGTTAAGGAACCTATAAGGAGGCTTCTAGGTTGAATTGATCAAGGAATAGAGGAGATTATTGGGGTGGTTGCTACTAGAAAACATTATCTTTTAATCCCTTACACTAGTTAAGGATAGACTAATTCAACAGAGTCGGCCAGGTATAAAGATTAGATCAAGGACAGGTGCTTTGGTGGTTAAAAGGAAGAAGAAGCTAGGGGACTCTATTGTGTGGAGATGCCCATAACAGGGGTGGTTTAACAAATTTTTTGATGTGGCGACAAAAGGGGATCTAGGTTCCTTTGGGGCAGGGGTGATTATTAGGGATGGTAATGGAAATGTTTGTGCATGTGCAACGAAGAAGTTGATGAATGGAACAAATAATATGGCTGAAGCATCTATAGCCTTATTAGCAATTGGGATAGCAAAAAGATTAAATATTAGGAATATTCACCTAGAGGGAGACCCTTTATTTATAGTTCAAGCAATTTCTCAACTATCAGTTAATGCTTGGCATATGCAAAATGATATATGGAGAATTATTAAGGAACAAGAGTGCTTTGAAAATTTTAAAGTTTTGCACATCAAAAGACAGGGTAATGAAGATGTTGATAAATTATCAAAGTGGGCAATAAATTGTGGAGAGATTGGGGAGTGTCGGGTGGAGGAGTTTAATAATAAAAGTTATGTGGAGTTTGTAAATATGCATGGTATTTTTTGATTAAAGGTGATAGCTGGTAATGTTGCTATCTATATTTATGTTTTCATTCTTTAAAAAGGAGCTACCTATTCAAATGAGTTGGACGGCGGCTGCAGATGATGTTAGCAGATATTGTTGAGGTAAGAAAAGATATGACAGACAGTGAGAAAAGGGCTTTTCTGGCAATGATCGGAATTTAAAATTTTTCAATTGGAAAATGCATTAATGAAATGGTAAGAGGGCAAGCCTTTTGATGTTTCACACAAGTCTGTAGGGTTTAAAGCTTGTCGAAGTCTTGAGAAAATGCAAATGGTAGTAGGTAATTCTGAAGGTGTTTGGAAGTGTGTCCTACGAAGGAAAGTGAGTTTAGTTGTGGGCGGGTTTGGCTTAGGAGACTCTTTAATGAAGGCCACCTTCACATTCAGGACCAAGCTTCAACAAAAGACTTTGTTTGGTTCGGTGGAAGACAATAGGCTGAAGTTGTTGTTGAAATGCTCATCAAAAGTGGTTGTAAAGGCAGTGCAGAGAGTGCTAGGAGAGCGGTTTCAAAATGCCACACATCGGTGGAAAATCAATATTGATATTGCAGTAATGGTTCTAGCTTCAGGTCTGGAAATTGGTGATTCTGAAGCGAAGGTGAAGTGGGTGATGGTTTCTCTGTTTAGAAGGGAACTAATGGAAGGGATGGACTCGTTATTGGAATGGGCGTGGCCAAGGTTTGCTTTCAATTACATAGAGTATTTTGAAGACCTAGAGGAGGCTAAGGAAATGGGAATTGTGCCCTTTGTGCGATGGCCGAAGAGGATTGATAAGGTGCTATATGTAGACAATGTGAAAAAAGAATGTGGATGAAGTTGAAGAATGCAATCAAAGAAGCGTAGGAATGAAAAGAGAGGATTGGCGGGCGGGTACTCGTGGTGGTGCCAAGACGAAGACGCTCGGTTAGGAGGAGGAGAGTGCAACTGAGCCTCTTTGAATGAGGTCTTGCATTTTAAAGGAGGCTTGTGGTTTGGGTGACATTTTTGGCGTTTTTGGTGATGTTGGCGATGTTGGACATAGGAAGAACTCCTTTGGTCGATCAGTTTATGTAAAGCAGTTGATTGGAGATAAATTTTGGGTGTTTTGTAATCTTTATAGTAAACATTGATATATGTTATTGTGAAAAGGGTAGCGAAAACAATTGTTAGGTGTCTGGGATAAGGTGTAGATTGATATAGCAATGTGATGTAATGGAAGGATGGTTGGTATGGGGCAGCAATGAGATTTTTGATACTTCGATGTAATATTTTCATTATATTAATAAAATATTATCTTACCAAGTGAAAAAAAAATTGTATTCTAGATACAATGTCTGACTATTTCAAAGTTGCATGGACATGGATACAGATACAAATATGGATACGATATTGGATACAGATACAACCATTTTTTAATACCCCCAATATGGATACGGTTGGATACAACATCGATAAAAACACATATACATATATTTAACACAAATTTCCAAATTATTAGAGGATATGCTCATTACTTCAAAAGCAATATAGACACATAAATGCCACTTAAATAATTAAAAGTTAATTTAACACTTTATAATATGCAAAAATTATAAGATATATGGTAAGAGAGAAGCTACAAATGTTTTATGCAGAATAATCCATGTTTCTTTTCATTATTTCATTCAAATACATTTTACATATTTATAGGATTCCTCACATCCTATTTCTTAGGGAATAATCCAAACAACCTCCCTATTAATATTGAGTTGTTTTTAACAACTCAAACGTACCACTAATAAGATGACAAAATATAACAAACCTCGTGACTAATTATATTATTAAGTTGTTTCTCAACAACTTAATAATAATGACACATATTTTCAACACATATACAGACACCCCCCTAATTATTTTATGCTTAATTATTTATGCATCCTATGATGCAATATTATCACCTATGTGAACACTAATTCCCAACAAAAGTAGTAGAGTTGCATTGGAAGACAACCCAAAAAATGGGCTAGTGAAATAGAAAAACTTTTCATTTGTCTTTCTTATTTGGTGTAGGTTTTGTTTATACCAATTTTTTTAAAAAAAATTGCATTAATGAAGTTTCTTTAAGTTAAATTTGGGAAGATTTTATGTCAAATTTTTTAAAAATCCAATCACATAGTATTTGGCATGGTTGGAAAATCAAGTTTTTTTGGGCACACATGGGTAAAATATTCAACCTGCATCCAGGCTGTATCAGATACGTTTCCAAATTTGATACGGGGATATGTGCACCCGAGGAGGGACAAAGGAGTTTCCAGCTACTATGGACTATTTTTTTAATAATAAGTTAAGTTACTTGTTTCTTTCTGATCTTATCTGACTCTGCCTTGATACTTCTGCTATGATTGATGGCCTTTTTGTCGGCTCCAATGTGTCTTAGAACAGGGGACACTTAAGGATTTTGTTTGCTCACCTAGATGATTTTCCCTTTTTTAAATCTTATTATGGTACTTGCTTGAGGATTTGCCTTTCTAAGGTTAGCTTCTGTTTGTGTTTAATTTTTGTCTAGGGTCTCTCTTTTTGCTTTAGTCCTTTGCTATTGTTCCTGCTGTATGTTCCAATCCTGTTGATATAGTTTTGGTCATTTGTGGATATTTATGTTTTACCTTTTTCAAACAGTGCTCAATTCCTTCTTTATGATCTGCATCCCTCGTTAGCTGCCATGTACTAAGTTCATTCTGAGATTTAACCATCCCTAACTTGCCAAATCTGCTCCGTTCTTTCTTTATGATCTTCATCTCTCTCACCAAGCTCTGCTTAATCCTTATTTTTGATATTCATAACTCTTATGTATCACTTAGAAGTTTCCTAGATTTCCTTTTCAATCTTTCTAGCTTACCAAACACTATCCAATTCCTTTATTTTTTTATTCTATACCTCTAGCTTGCCAATCATTATATAAATTGCTTATTTGTCATCTGAACATCTCTCTAGCTATCTTAATGCTACTTAGTTATTTTCTATATTCATCTCTCATCTCACCAAATGGTATTCTGTTTCTGTTTTAGCATGTCATTTGTTTAAATTGTACTATTTCTGCCCAATTCTATAGTTCACTTGGTATGCCATTTATGTTGTAATACCATTCACCAAAATTAATTAATGCCAATGGTCTTTTCAGATGTGATGTGACCATTTGGAACAGAACAGCGAGTAAATGTGAATCGCTTCTTCATATTGGTGCAAAGTAAGTTCTTCAATTACAGTAAAAATATTGTTATTTTCTTACAGATAGATCTCCTCTGTTTTCCAATCAAATTTATTTTTTGATTTATATGCCAGTATTGATCTTCATTCTTCAACCTTCACACACTTCATGTATTGATATCATGTTTTCTCTAGATATGGATCATCTCCAGCGAATGTTGCATCAACATGTGACATCACTTTTTCCATGCTCGCTGAACCCAGAAGTGCAGTTGGGTTCCCATATTTACTGGATTCTACATTCTCCAGGAAGCTGCTTTCCATAACTGTTTTTGCCTGAAAATATGTACCTTTTACTAACAATAGCTGTTTCTGTTAAACCTTTAGATGGAAGTTGCTTGTGGAAAGCAAGGCGTTACTCATGGACTAGGTCCTGGAAAAGGGTACATGCTATCACACCCTTTGAATTCTTCTCTTTTACTGTTTTTTATTTTCTGTATAATTTTTTTTTCACAAACTTTTCCCTAGTATAACTATTGTACTGCACTTGGACCTTATTTTTATGTATTGAAATCTTCTAGTCATTTAAAACAAAAAGAAAATGAATGTCATGGATACGTTGATTTAGCTTAATTAAAGTAACATTTTCAAGAAATTTTTATTTAATGGTAAAAGTTGGTATACCACCTATACATTCTATTTTATTTCAAGAAAATTACTTTTTCTTTTCATGGTAATGCCTAGCAGGACACTAACCCATGTACATTTCACCTTATCAAAATAATTAAGAATTGGCCATTTTAGAGGCACGTCTTTCATATCTGAAATGTCCCAAGAACTGAAATGGACAAAATTACAGAATTGACACAAATTGAGAGCCAAAAATTAGAGTTTATTTTATTATCAGAATGCAGATTACAATGCGATTAGCCTTCCAACAATCAGTATCTGCGTTGGAAGGTGTGGATACAAGTCAATATACTACTGGAGGGCCGATTATAGTATGAATGTTGAAGAGATGACCGACTATGTTGCTGACTGTGAGGTATCAATCTGAGTTATCTTTTGTAACAGCGATGTCAATCTGAGGTATGTTTTTGACTGTCGGATTGCTAGTGCCGATCCCGTGATAATGTTATCAATTGCAAGATATCTGATATGGATAATTGAATCACAATGAGGAATGAGCATATCATTGCTGTCTGATATAACGATGCTGCCCAATCAACCTTGTTGAAGGATGAATTCGTTATGCACTCTCTGATTGGCAAATGAGGATATCAAACTAGCAGTGCCGTGACTCGATAATGTGACTGATAATGGAATGCCGGGACTCTGAAATGTATCATGTGAATGTCAATATTGGAATCACAGAGTGTGACAGAATGTTGTCGGAGATGTATGATATTGTCTCCAAATGTTAATATGATGGCTTTGTTGGAATCTCAAGTTGGCGGTCCCAAAAAGTGGGCGCCCAAATTTAAATTATAAAAATAGGTCCTAACTAACACAAGGTGGGTGTTGAATGGGCCCCCTTGTGTGGCTAACTAGCTTTCGGGGGACCATAAGAGCCAATAGCAAAACAGTACAAGTACGGCCTAAAGAGGGGACATGACAATATCATAGACCCAAAATGCATTAAAGACAAAATGCTAAAGACTAGTTGGCTGACTGCCATTGGAACTACAACTATCCTCCATAGCTAAATGAGATGGAACATAAGCAGTGAGTAGAGCAGTAGCCACAACTGCAACATGAACATTAGAAGGTGTGGAATAGGAGTTCTTCTAACTTGTCACAGATTTGGTAGCTTTCTCAGTTGATATGTCCTTGGGAGTACGATGCAGCAAAAGTCAAAAAACCTTGAATGGGAGCTTAATTTTGTAGTCCATCATTCCCCTCAAGGTTGTGTTGTATGTGTTAATTGCTGTCATGAAAACTTTACAACAATTACTTTGGAGACCTTCCTGCGTAGCATTATAGACGCATCTCCTACTTGGACAAAAAGCTAGCTAACTACTGGAGAATATGCCTCCAATAAACATAGATCCATCACTTACACGTATTCTGCCATAGCTTGATTGAACTTTTCTTTTGGAAGTAGATAATTCTGAACTTATCGATAAGCCAAAGGACCAAAAAAAAAACCAGACCAGCTCATGTAGGATATCCATTGCATAGATGCACTTATCGCCGATTTATCGGTGATAAGTCAATTTATCGCAATAAATTTCATGTGGTGATAAAATGCCACACTTTATTGCCGAACTTTGTTGTCAACTTATCGCCCATAAATTGGTGATAAGTACTTTATTTATCGGCCGCAGTTGCATAATAGGCGTTAATGGCAAAACGAAAGTCCATTATGCATTTTGAGACTTGTATGTTGCTGTTTGGGTTAAAAAAAACTTCAAAGATTTTGAAAGGTGATTTGTAAGGATCTAGAGTGATTTTTAGTGGATTTGAGGTGGATTTGAAGAGGTTTTTGAAGCAAAATCATATTCACAGGCAAGTTTTCAAATTTAAAAAAAAAACATTTTATTTTCTCTTCGTTGCATCTAGGTTTATAAAAACTCTATAACAACATTTCCTAAGGGAAAAACAAGATTTTTAATTGGGGAAACAAATTCCTATCTTTATTATTATGCATTGCGATGTCACGGACTGCGAGCGCAAAGGGTTTGAATCCCGCCTCCCGCCTTGGCATTTCAAAAGCCAGAGAGCCTGCTCAGGGTTTTGTAGCCGTCTTCCCTATTGCAACGTCTGTGTGCGGGAGTACTCCTCCCGTGGGCGTCGTTTGGGTACTTCTGGCTTGCGGGCTCCTTTTTCTCTAGTTGCTGGTCCTGATGCCTCTTTTGTTGCTGCTTCCTCTGATCTGTCTGCCTTTGCTAGAGACCATAAAGTGGAGGGTTCTTATGCTAAGGCTGCTTCCAAAGCTCTGCATGGGCCTGGGGGTTCTTCTCGTAGCGCGCCTTCCACTGCTCCGATTGTTGTAAGTGGCTCTCTCTCTATCAAGCTTTTTGCTGTTGCCGAAGGGGAGTTGGATAGTAGATCTGAGGTCTTTAAGGAACAGGCTTTGATATATCCTTTTCGGGGATTCTGGCATAGTCTCCCCCAACTGCATGATTGGGTGTCCTGAAAATGGGAACCAATAATATCAGATAATGTTCATATTTTTCCTTTAACTAAAGGATTCTTTGTAGCCAAATTTGATAGATCTAAGATTTTGTGTCAAAATTTCTTCAGCTGGGAGGAGGATAAATTTTTGCTTATGGTAAAACCCTGGCACCTGGATTTCAATCCCTCCACTGAAGTCTTCAACAAGATACCCATTTGGGTTAGGCTCCCCAATCTCCCTCTTCATCTTTGGCATGATTCCGTCCTGGCTGAAGTGGGGGAGGCTTTGGGGGAGTTTTTGATAGTGGATCATGACTCTTCTAATATCTTCTATTCTACCCTTGCCCGCATTTTGGTAGAATTGATACTTCGCTGGGTCTTCCAGCTGAAATTAAGATTGAATCATCTAAAGGTTATTGGATGCAACAACTGGACTATGAGGGCATCCCTTTTAGGTACAAGAAATGCTTTAAAATAGGTCATACTGCTACTCATTGCAGCACTAAATTTAAAAAGAAGAAATTCTCTCATAATTGGTGGAAGGGTTCTTCCATCTAGCATTATACAGTTTTGAAAAGTTCTCAGGTTTTGAAGGAGTTTGATCCTGTTTTGGGTTCTCAGATGCTTACGGTTGAAGTAGATGGTTTACGCCTTGTTTTGCCTCTTGTTGATCCTATTGGGATTGTTGATGATGTTGTTTCTGATCATCCTGTTGATCATGGACCTACTCTTCCTTTGCTGGCGGAAGCCAGTCTATCTGTTGGCGGTTCTGTGGTTGTTGTTTCTGCCGGCTCTGTTGGTGTGTTGGTTGCTGAGGGTTCTGGTGATCCTGTCCCTCTTGTTGGGGTTAATTCTGGCCTTGTGCCGGAAGTCATGCTGGTTAGTCCAACTCCTTTGCTGGGTGCTGGTTCTTCTGTCTTGAATTCATTGTGCTGGCAAGAAGAGGCGGCAAGAGTTGAGTTGAAGATGGTTGGATCACTGTTAAAGGTAAACAATCTAAGAAGTCCTCCTGTTCTTTTGACATGACCCTTCGATCCCATAAAAAGGGGACAAATGGATAGCATTGTTGCTATCTTCTTTGGACTGCTGCTTCTCATGGTTCTATTTTGCAGTGTTCTTGGTTCAATGTAAGGGCTTTTTGCCTTTTGTTTTGTTTGGTCTGTTTCGTTTTGGGAGCTTTTAATGTTCTATATTAAGTTTTATTTGTTAAAGGGTTGCGGTGCCCCTTCAAAACCTATTGTTACCTTAATCAAAAATATTTCCTAAGCACTCTAAATTGTTTTAGAGCCTAATGAACAATTTTTAATACCAATTTTTAACAATTTTTTATGATTCTTTCATTGTTTTCTCAAGAATCTCATATTTTCTTAAAAATTTCAAACCTTCAACACTTTTTTTTTCAAGTGTTAACTATGTTCAAATAATTTGAACTAATTTAGTTTGTTTGCTAATTTTTTTATTAAAATATAATATATTAATTTGTGGTTTCAATTTGTATGTGTAGGTTGAAATTTGATTGAAATGACAAATAGAGATTCATCCACAATTGGGTCAGCTGTAGGGTCTGCCAATGCCTCAGTAGATGCATGTCCATATGGATATGTAGGCATGTGTCCTAAAGGTGTGATGTCCCCGTTTTTGAAATAGGATTTAATAAGTAAATAATAATTAGACAATAGAATTTTATTAAATAAAGAATAATAATAGAAGGAAAATTTAATAAGATAATCCTATATTATATAACTACATAAATATAATAATATTATTGAAATGATGATATATTATCTTTTGATATAATAATATAATACATCATATAAATTATAAATAATCAATAAAAAATAATAAATTGTAAACATATGAATTAATAATATTAAATAAATAAAAATAATGATAATATAATATAATATATCATCAATATAATAATAATATAAATATAAATATAAATTATTTAATAAATTAAATAACAAATAAATATTTTAATATCATATAACCTTTGTTCATGTAATAATAATACCATAATTATAATATTAATATCAATTGTTCGAGCAAATACAATATGAAACTTTCCCAGCAATAGAAATTGGTACTGCTAAGCCAAAATTATGGAAACTAAGTGCATCGAACATCGAGAGGAAGAAGATTAAACAAAAACACGCATAGTCATCAAACATTGAAGGATATAATTGTTAGTGGAATTACTGGTATCAATGATGGAGGTTATCAAGAATATAATCCTAATTGGCTAAGGCAAGAACCGATAACAATAAGAAATAATCATTGGACAAACATCTTAATAAATTATTGATTACAAACCACAAATCAGCTTAGTTGCCGTTTCGGGTTTGGGGACGGATTCAGGTTCGAGAATCCGGTTCGTGGATTCGTGAATTTTTTTTTCCCGTTTTCGATTCGTGAGTATATATATATATATATATATATATATATATATATATATATATATGCATTATATATCCAAAAATATAAGAGAAATATACATAATTCTAAAACTAAATCATTTCATACTATGAATCTATGATGCGTGATCAATTCATTGATCAATGCCAAATGTCAAAGTCTTCATAACTAGGTCTTAGGTAGTCTTTGTTGGTGGTTGTTTTCAAGTCCTTAGGTCTGGCAAATGAGGTTTGAGTGATTTTGGCCTATTGGAAAGTCATGTCTGACTGGGATTTGGGCAAGAGCTAAGCTTAGTTTGTCATAGAGATGGGGTCAAAACCAAGTGATTTGTGATAAAACGAGTTAAAACCCTTTGAGAATCCTTTTGCCAGCTTCAGTTTGACCTTAGAAAGCATGATGGATTGTGGGAGGTAACCCTGCTGAAGGCTTGCTGAATCCTGAAATTTGGCTAAGTCTGGAATTTTTCGAATCTAGAATTTGCATCTTAACTCCTATGAAGGTGAAACCTATCTCAAACATCCTGGAATGTATTTAACTTGTATTTATACAAATATAAATTAAAGTATAAGAAATTAAATAAATCAAACTTATACTTAAATGTTATATTTGTATAAATCCTCCTGTCAATTTAGGGTTAGATGAAAAAAAATAATAAAATAGACATATTAAGTGCTTTATGCCTTCATAGGCCGCGGGTCCCTAGGGATTCGCAGGATCCGCATGCGATCCTCAAGGATTCGTGGTGGATCCCCTCGGGTCCATGATGGATCCGGGCAGGGTCCTCGCAAAAGCCTCGCAAAAGCCTGTGGATTCGTCTGGATCCGCGGGCTGGATCCACAGGCTTTTGCAAGGACCCTGCCCGGATCCATCACTAATTTGACGCGAATCCGGACCCAGATCGGACCCGGACCTGGATCCGGGCCTATACAGGCGAATCCGACAACTAAGCAAATCAGTATCATAGGAAGAAATGCAACATAAACAACTAACCATTACTAATTTAATCCATGTCTACGATTCTGATTGATTACCATCATATGTTTATGCAAACCGATCTGTTTTGGAGCGTTTAGTTATTGTTACTGAGGGAGGCGATTTCAAAGGGGCATTAAACATGTCTATTCAACGTGTCCTCTCATCCCAAGCGCAATGTATAAGAGGGCTTTTAGAACCTCTTAAACGGCACTCAACATCGGATAGAAAGGAAAAGAATCAGATTAATTATATCGGAAAGCCATAATAGAAATAATAAGATATATAAATTGTATCGGAGAGAGATTGTAGATCTGTTCAATATCTACCAGAGATAACGAAGAGGGAAACTGGAACCAAAAGAATACGAAACCCATTTGATATTATGTATAGAAAGAAATCACTATTATCATATTATTAGATCGATTGGAGAGCTATCAAAGTTAATCATAAGAAAGATATCATAAATGAATTAAATATATATTATTATTGCTGAATCGGTTTATATGCATAGTATACATATCAAAGGTAATCATAGCACAATCCACATAGCTAGATCAGGGGAAGCAACACATATTCCATCGTATCAAATCAATAAGAATCATATGTTGCAGAGCTGAACATAAAAGATATCCACTACTTCAATATAGTTGAGCATCCCATATTAATTGAGACATCAATTGTGAGACACAAGATTATATTATTTTTAAAATATAACAGTTCATAAGTTAAAAGGTTATCATTCTACAATAATTGGTATCTTCAATATAAGTCTAGCATTTAGTATTAAGATATTGTATCTTCTTTATAAGTGAAGTACTTAATTAGAAAGGAGCCTCTTGAAGTTGAATTATTACTGAATAACCTCATAATTCCAAGAGTTTACATAAGGGGACATTACAAGTGGTATCAAAGCATCATTCCTGCCATCCTATGAGAGGAAGTTGATGCAAACCAGTGAAAAGGCTCTAAGAGCATTAGAGAGGGAGAAGAGGAAGCTTACTACCACCATGAGTGACCAAATGAGCAATGAATTGAGGGCTTTCATGGAACATACAGCCCAAACCACTCAAGCTCTCATGGAGCAAAGTGAGAGGAATGAAAGAACCAATCAACTCCTCCAAGCCATCCAAAACATGAGTAACAATGGGAGGGATACAAATTCTAACCATTCTGAAAATAATAATAATAGCCATCCTAGGGTATCAAATTCTAGACCAACAAGGCCCCTCTTCCTACCTAGGGAGGAACTTGGGGAAGAAGAGGAAACAAACGACCCTCCTATGAATGTTGTTGATGGAATTGTAGATGCCTATTTTAGAATTGACCTTGAACATAGGAAGGAAATTTTGAGTGGTGGCACCATGGCCTTATCACCCAAGGTCATCAACAAATAAACAACTATGAGGAATTTACACGACTCATAAAAAGATTTGATCGAACCCACCCACAAGGGTACTTCAAGAAATTAAATCAACTTAAGCAAGAGGGGTTAGTGGAAGAGTTTGCCACCGAATTTGAGAGATTGTCAAACATGGTACCAGAAATTTCTCAAGAAAGACTCACCTACCTATTTGTAGAAGGATTGAAAGAATCAATCAGGAGTACAGTAAGTGCCCTAGACCCAACAAACTTGGAAGAAGCAATCCAAAAGGGACTGAAGTTTGACACACCTTGCAAAGGATAGACCCAAGAACTATACATCAAACACACACTTCAAGCATCCTCATAAAGAAGACAATTATAGGAGGGAATCCCAGAAAAAGGAGTCATGCTACCATTGCAAAGAACCATGGGAACACGACCATAAATGCAAAGGAGGAGAATTCAAGAGACAACTTGACGAATTGAAGAGGAAGAATTTATGCTTCAAGTGCAAAGAACTATGGGAGCTGGGACATATATGTGGAAAAAGGAGCCAAGCTCGCAGATTAGAGGCTATTTTGGACGAGGAAATAGAAGAAATGTCGAACAAGAGAACAAAGTATGATCACAAAGACATCTAAAAGAATAATGAAGAGGTGAAAGACCAATGGAGTTTTGAAGAGTTGCAACTTTAGCATTAACAATATAAATCAACACCAATTTTTTTTTTTTTTGTAAAAACTTCATGCATTCATATGTATATTCTACGTTCAAATACACGTCCTTGTTTTGATCTAAGGAATGTGAATTTGATGTAGAAGAAGATGTAGGCAAGGATTAAGGTTACCATCTAAGTAAACCACCTTGATGGATGCCAAAGTTCTGCCATCAAGGCCAAGAGGGTCAAAGTCCTGCTCTTGGGCTTAGATTGGACAAACCGAGAATCCCACTACACTCCCTATACCATTCTTATCAAAAGAGATATACATAAGAGGGTAAAATTGCCAAGTAGACCACCTTGATGGATGCCAAAGTTCTGCCATCAAGGCCAAGAGGGCCAAAGTTTTGCTCTTGGGCTTAGGTTGGACAATTAAAAGGAATAAGATTGCCATCTAAGTAGACCACCTTGATGGATGCCAAAGTTCTGCCATCAAGGCCAAGAGGACCAAAGTTCCACTCTTGGGCTTAGGTTGGACAATTAAAAGGAATAAGATTGCCATCTAAGTAGACCACCTTGATGGATGCCAAAGTTTTGCCATCAAGGCCAAGAGGGCCAAAGTTCCGTTCTTGGGCTTACGTTGGATAAGCTAAAAGAGTTAAGGTTGCCACCTAAGTAGGCCACCTTGATGGATGCCTAAGTTCTGCAATCAAGGCGAAGAGGGCCGAAGTTCCGCTCTTGGGCTTAGGTTGGACAAACCTAGAGGGTTAAGATTACCATCTAAGTAGACCACCTCGTGTGGATGCCTAATACTTGCCATTGAGGCCAAGGGGGCCAAAGTTCCGCTCTTGGGCTTAGATTGGTCAAGTTGAATCCAACTATGATTCACCCTGTTGTCGTAAATTTTTGTTTTTAAAATTTAGACAACTACACATGAATTTAATTGCATTTTCGATTAAATTAATTTTGGTTTTAAAATTCTAAGTATTTTTATTAAATAAATAAATTTATTTATTTATTTAAAGTTTTGAGTCATTAAATTTTAATGTTTAGTTTTTGCTTTAGTTTTATTTTATTTTTGTTTAATTTTTAATAATATATTAATAATATATTATTAAAAATTCTTAAATCACCTTTGGTCGGGCTTCATACATAATTTAAATAATATGTAATGTTATTTTGAAATCTCAAAATAAAATTTTCGACTTATATCTCAAATCGAATTTTTATTTATTTATGTATTTCATTGCATATTATTTGTAAGACTAAGAGAAATTTCGAAATTACCAAATCGGAGTTTTTAATGGCATCATGAATGTCATAATGCATGTATGTGAAGGTTTCCAAAAGTCTTGTTATGCAAAATGCTATCGGAAATTTTATTAAGTATTACATGTCATTTACATGTAATACTTAAAAGTGCACGAGACTCCCAAACTCCTGATCGTAATTGCTAAGGGGGACATTTTATTTGATGTTACATTTTCCTTTGCATATAAAATATCGATGGCTTAATATATGCAAAGGCTTTCAAAAATCCCGATAATATCATTAAAAAGTCGGACTTTTTAAATGACTTTGCATATCGCGTGGAAGAGTATTAGCCTTTGTTTTCCGAAAGTTATCAGGCTTTTATTTTACTGTTGAATGTTTGTAAGAAGTGCGCCAAATGGAGAAACTCCCAGTTCATCCTAAGTGCCGTGTGGGGATTCTTAGTCTTCAATACCACGCCGACTGGGAATTGCAGAGTTTTTGGGTTTTAAAAATCCTCATTCCACCTCTTTATTATTCTGCAAAACGTTTTGATTCAAGTCATTCTGTCTGCGGTTTTCACTTGGCTCGCATTCAACTTCAAAGAGCAAGTCCTCCTTCACGTTTTTGCATAAGCCAGGTATTCACGACTTTGTATTTTTCAATCCAATGATCATTTTTTGTAGAAAACAGTGCTTTCTTTTCCGTTTTTTTAATAAAAACGTGATTCAATATGAAACGTTTTAGCATTTCTCTTCATTTACCATCGCGTCTAGGGTTTTATTTGATCATTTTTCATTTTTGTGTTTGTTATTGCTTCTTTTTTGCAAACGTTTTTATTTTCTTTAGTCACGTCTAGGGTTTTTGTATGTATTTCTATGTCAAAAACGGGTTTTTGCTGTACATATCTCCACAGTCTAGTTTATGAAAAATCAACATTGGATTTGTGTTGACAAAAATACAAGTTCCTTTTCAAATTTCTGTCATGGCCTTACATTTCAAAGCTTTAAATCTGCAAAAGGAAAGTAATAGTTCTTGCAGATTTCAATCTTCCTTATATAGTATGAGAAATCAAATTGCTCATAATTTGCAGTCATAGTTAAAAAATTTTACCCTGAGAAGAATGAAGTTCCTTATCTTTTCGTTCCCTTTCATTTCATACCTTGCCAAAATCAGTACCTCTCATTTTTATCATACAATGTTTCATTCCCTCCAAGAATTCCATTCTACATTTCGGGATTTTTCATATCCATTGCATATTTCATTGCATGTCATTTTACATGTAACGCAATTGATATGTAATCACTTCAAAAATCCCCGATTACATTTTTGCCCAAATCCATTATAATTCCAAAATCGGGATTTTTGAGACCCATTACATGTACTATTACATGTAATCAAAAGAGAAACTACCCCGGAAATCTCCACCCTAAGTTTTCCCAAATCGGAGATTTTTACACCAACTGCATGTACTGTTACATGCAGTCAAATGCGCAATCGTATCTAAAATCTCCTACAATACCCAAGTTGAAAAAGCAATTCCAAGTGCAAATCGGGGATTTTTGACCTGATTGCAAAATAAACTACATATGTAACTACACATGCAATCCTAAGTGCAGTTGGGTCCAAAAATGCTGATTTCACTTAAAGTCCTATGTTTTTCCCTTGTAGTAGGAACTTTTTGGACCAACTACATAAAATGTTACAAGTTGAACTACATGCAGTCAAATCTGCAGTTTATCCAAAAATCCCCGAAATACAATGTTTTCCACTTTTTGCTTTATCCAGTTTCAAAATCGGAGTGAGCCTTAACGCCAACACTTTCTTGATCTTTTCATCTTGATAAAATAGGTGTTCATCAGATGACAGAAGATCCAACCACTACACTAGGGAAAATAATGAAATTCAAATTTCATAAATACCTAACTTCTGTTGTTCCTACCTCAGTGGTCTCAAATTTGGATGAGATCAAAGATACAGAAGTTGGGCATGTGGATATGACTTAATTTGTTAAAAGAACAGAGGTTGCAAATCCAAAGGATGAAATGCAGAAAATTCTCAGAAGTCATATACACCTACTCTCAACTTTTCCTGTAGCAATTTTGGAACCTGAGTTCATTATGGCATGTGCAACACATTTTGACAAAGAAACTCGAACAATCAAGGATTCTAAAGGTCAGATTGTTATCAGGTTAGATGTAGAAGCCATTGACAAAGTTTTCCATGTTCCTTCCGCTCTGGTATATGTAGATATTACCCATGAGAAGGCTTTAGAGTACTACAATAAAATGGAATATGATTGCAAAAGAGAGATCAATACTGTTTGGTTCACTAAACCGAGGCAATCAATCTCAACCCGATGGCCTGCAACTTTGTACAGAACTGAGTTCAAAGAAGATATCAATGATATGATTAGTCTTCTTGGCAGAATGCAGGGGTTGAAGAAGTCCAATGTTTTCGAGCCTTGGATGTTTCAGTATATTGCTATTGTCAAAAAAGGAAAGCAAAAGATTTTCTGGGCAGAATTGATCAGTGATTCATTGTGTGAACAATTGACAGAGGTACCTACTACTCATACATTTTATATGAATTCATGTCTTGTGTATATTGCTGCATCCTTCCGAGCATTACCAGGGTTATCCTATGAGGGAGATAGAAGCAGGTTGCCAGTATGGGGATACTACAGTCAATTACCCATGGTTACAGGGAGACATCATTATCGTAGACTTCAGGATGCCTTCTTCGGAAATTTCATGTGTTTGTTTGATAAAACACTTGAGAATAGAAGGGTTTCAGAGGCAGCGTGGAGGAAGGTCAATGAATATGGATGTATGTTCTTACAATTTTCAACTTTCACCTACATAAGAGTCAGATGTTTTGATGATCATCCTTATATGTTGCCAAGGTATCCGACTGATAAGATTGTTCTAATGGAGTTGGGAAGACAGCTAATGTATGTACATGCTAAACAATCTGCATCTCGTAAAGCCGGATTTGCAATTTCTACTTAGCATCCCTTGGTAATTGGTAGGTATTCACTTACTTCCACGGTAAAGGCTAAAGCAATGGAAACTGAATTGCAGGAGATCAAACTGAAAAGGTTCAAGATCAGAGCTGACTTTGATTATCGGGGCATGAGGGATAAAATCAGAAGATCTTTTACTCATGTTCATCGTATTGAAGATGTTTGGATAGATCTTCGTACAGATAAGCATATTAGAAGGATGGACTATAGCAGGTTATCCGTAGAACAAATCATTGATATGGATCTTGCTGACATTCCAGAAGGAATGGAAGATGATGGAGACATATTAGATCCAGAATACCAGGTAGCAAAGGTTGCATCTCAGGACCTCCCTTCAATCCAATGGTCGTTAAAAGAAAATTTCTCCATAATCGACAAATTTCAGTCAATCATGGCTAATACTCACGCTTGGCTCAAGCGTTATGGTATTAAGATGAAAAGATTTAAATCAGGATCAAATGATGATACAATTGGACCTGTGGGCTGGAAATCAGAAGTGAAAGGTAAGAACAAAGATAATGCATCTTCTTCAGGGACCACAGTAAAATTGAAATTGAAATCAAAGGAGAAAACCCGAGAAAGTTCAGGTAAAGAAAAGGTGGTAATACAAGAAAATCTTGAAGTTGAAGATGATCAACAAGAGGATGAAGTACAAGTACTTCTAGAAATACCAGATACACGATCTACCCTCGTTGAGACTACACAAGAATTCATTCTTGCAGGTACGCATGGTTTCATGCTTGATCCCGACGTTGATTCATTTTCAACAGTGTTGACTCCTCCCATTCAGAATACGCCACATGACAACATGGCCAGTGTTTTCTCTTATGTTTCTCGCCCAGGTACACCCATGATTCCTTCAATGGAAGGATATTCTTCTCTTAGTGACTTTGATAGGTTCATGTCAGAATCAATGCCACACGTCACTACAAGACCTACTCCTATTGCCAGACAAACTGAGGCACCAGTCATTGTAAGCATCACAACATGTGCTCAATCTAACATATCACAAGTTACGTTTGAAGGAACTCCTACTATTTTATCTGATCTTCCTTCGTGGCTCAGTGCTGCTGTTCCAAAGAGAAAGAAGCAGGAAGTTTTACCAGATATTTTTGACTTTGAGCAACTGAAACAGGTTAAGGCCAAGGGTATTAAGGAAGCTAAGAGGGTTTCAAGGGTTAGAATGGACACGAATAAAACTAAATATGTGGAGATTGCGGAACCTCTTATAGAAAAACCCCGTGATGAGATGCAGTTGGCTGATTTTAAGATCACCAGGGTAGATTTGGGTAAACAGACACATGCTGGATTGATCAACGATGCTCAAGAGTCTGTAGCATTGCTAGCACAGGAGTGTGATGAGCTTAAAAGGAAGAAAAATCAGCTCAAGGAACAGAATGAATTACTCATGGCAGTAATTCGAAAGGTTACTAGAGTTTCAGAGCAGGTTGATCCACTAGCGTCTTCTATTGCAGAAGAATCTGTTAAACAAGTTGAGAGAGCTGGAGAAATGGCTATGGCCATTGATACATGGGTGAATCAAATGATGGCGGAAGGAACAAAGTTGATAAAAAGGGCACTCCAAATGATTACTTATGCCAGAATGGTGACATCTCAGTTGAATGAAGTTTTAAGAAATTTCAGTCAAAACTTGGAGTCACATGGAAAAGATTTGGAAATTTGGAATAAGTTTTCAGATCTGAAACTGGAGATGCTATGCAAGAATGGGGTAATACCTTCTCGTGAGAACTACATTAGATCTAAAGAGCTATTGGTGAATAGAGGCCAAGTCATTGAAAACCTTGTAGAAGATCTAGAGGTAGCCATAAAGACGTGTGTTGAAAAAGAGCAAGAAATTGCTACTCAATTTATGAAGATTTCATGCACATTGATAAACAATGATCAAAATGTGATGACAGAAGATGATACAGTCTCAAAATTCCTGTTAATGGTTCATCTTGAGCTTGAGGCGGATCATTTTACACTGGCTTCCATTCACAAGCTCGCGAATCATCAAAATTCACTCAATCTTCTTCAAACTGTTCTAGAGGAAAGTGATGCCGCAATTTCCAGATGCTCAGATACGATTCTCAAGACAACTGTGGTTGCAGACAATACCATTGTGCCAAATCCGAATGAAATTCAAGAGAGCATTCACAAGTTTCAGGTTTTCATGGCACTTAATGAAGAAGATTGAAAAGAAGAGTGCTTTAGGCACTCAAATAGGTTTCTCATTGCTTTCTAGGATTTTAGATGTGCATTGTTATTTTTAGTTTGATAAATTACATGTAAAGCATAAATTTGCAATTAAATATGTAATGAAACATGTAAAGCAAAAATTTGCAATTACATATCTTGCTACATGTAATCACATTACAGAGGACTGTAATGTTGAATAAGTCAACCTTAGGTAGTTAGTTTTCCATATTTTTCTCATAGCCTCTCTCCTATAAATACAAGAGGGCTCATTGTAAATATTTATCTTTATGCATTGCAAGAAAACTCTGGAGAAATTGTGCAAGTTCAAACTTTGCTTTAATTTGTGCAATCTGATTTTTGGAGTGAATAAAAAGCAAGTGTTTTTCAATCTTTGAATTGAGGAGACTTGTGATATTACTTGTGTTGATATAAAGAGATCCTTAAATCTGATTTAGTGTAGACTTTGTGCTATAATTATCAATTTGAGTTAGATAAGAGTGAATTCATAGTCTTTGAGCCATGATTCATACCATTATTAAGAATAGGAAAGAAGCTTCATGTGTTTAAGTCTTTGTGCTTGTCATATTGCTGCTTTATAGTTTAAAATCTCTTTAGGATAGTGTATAAGTCTGTGAGCTTATATATATTCCTTAGTTTATAGTTAATTGGTACGCTTAACAATTAATCTTTCGGTTAATTTTAAGTTTATTGGTATTATTGCTCCAACTAGTTCTTAAAGGTGAAATTATAAAAGTTTATCTTTGTGCAAGTGAAATCCTTCCTGAAGAAAGAGGAAGTGATACGTGGGACACCCAATTTAGATTAGATTTGAGTTTCTTGTTAAGTGTTAGTTGAATTAGTTGCAATAAGAAGGGTGCCTCCCCTAAGTTGAGAGGAGAGATTATTTCTCACACACTGTGCCTAAATATCCCATTTTGCAAGTAGTGTGTCTACGATTACCTACAAAATATTTAGCCAACACACCCTTCCCACCATTTGGGACGAGGCATAAATAGATAAGCAAAACAAGCATCCTGCTAAGTAGACCACCTCGGTGGATGCCTAATACCTGCCAAAGACGCCAAGGGGGCCAATGTTCTGCTCTTGGGCTTAGTATGGGATTGGCTTGGACTAACATATCATGACTAAATTTTTCTTTGAAACTAATATATACATATGTATGTACTTATGTTCACTTTGTGGTTGCAGGGTTCATAATCAAAAGCATACTGAAGAAGTAAATTTTGTAAATCATTTCCTTAACCGTGGCTCATTGCAAATTGTAAATTGCAGGGTTTAATCAAGAATGCGTGTATTATGTGTATACATCATGTATGCTTCATGTCTTCGTGCATTCATGTGTCTACCTCGTGTATGCTTCGTGCCTTCATGTGTATACTTTGTGTTTCCAAGTGAATGCTCAATGCCTTGCTCTGTATTTTTAGTTGTTCTAAGAAGAATAGAATAACTAGAAGTAAACCAAAGATATGAATTCATTTAAGATCATGAATATAAGTCATTTACAAGATGGCCTTATAACTCACACTTTGAATAAGATGCAGATTGAGATGGATCATGGATCAGACTCAATCTTTGCTTGAGGGCAAGCAAAATTTGAGAGGGGAGGACTGTGATGTCCCCGTTTTGAAATAGGATTTAATAAGTAAATAATAATTAGACAATAGAATTTTATTAAATAAAGAATAATAATAGAAGGGAAATTTAATAAGATAATCCTATATTATATAACTACATAAATATAATAATATTATTGAAATGATGATATAATATATTATTGATATAATAATATAATACATCATATAAATGATAAATAATCAATAAACAAATAATAAATTGTAAATATATGAATTAATAATATTAAAGAAATAAAAATAATGATAATATAATATAAATATAAATTAATTAATAAATTAAATTACAAATAAATATTTTAATATCATATAACCTTTGTTCATATAATAATAATATCATAATTATAATATTAATATCAACTGTTCGAGCAAATACAATATGAAACTTTCCCAGCAATAGAAATTGGCACCGCTAAGCCAAAATTATGGAAACTAAGTACATCGAACATTGAGAGGAAGAAGATTAAACAAAAACACACATAGTCATCAAACATTGAAGAATATAATTGTCAGCGGAATTACTGGTATCAATGATGGAGGTTATCAAGAATATAATCCTAATTGGCTAAGGCAAGAACCGATAACAATAAGAAATAATCCTTGGACAAACATCTTAATAAATTACCGATTACCAACCACAAATCAGTATCATAGGAAGAAATGCATCATAAACAACGAACCATTACTAATTTAATCTATGTCTACGATTCTGATCGATTACCATCATATGTTTATGCAAACTGATCTGTTTTGGAGCGTTTAGTTATTGTTACTGATGGAGGCGATTTCAAAGGGGCATTAAACATGTCTATTCAACGTGACCTCTCATCCCAAGCGCAATGTATAAGAGGGTTTTTAAAACCTCTTAAACGGCACTCAACATCGGATAGAAAGGAAAAGAATCAGATTAATTATATCGGAAAGCCATAATAGAAATAATAAGATATATAAATTGTATTGGAGAGAGATTGTAGATCTGTTCAATATCTACCAGAGATAACGAAGAGGGAAACTGGAACCAAAAGAATACGAAACCCATTTGATATTTTGTATAGAAAGAAATCACTATTATCATATTATCAGATCGATTGGAGAGCTATCAAAGTAAATCGTAAGAAAGATATCAGAAATGAATTAAATATATATTATTGTTGCTGAATCGGTTTATATGCATAGTATACATATCAGAGGTAACCAAAGCACAATCCACATAGCTAGATTAGGGGCAGCAACACATACTCCATCGTATCAAATCAATAAGAATCATACGTTGCAGAGCTGAACATAAAAGATATCCACTACTTCAATATAGTTGAGCATCCCATATTAATTGAGACATCAATTGTGAGATACAAGATTATTGTAATTTTAAAATATAACAGTTCATAAGTTGAAAGGTTATCCTTCTACAATAATTGGTATCATCAATATAAGTCTAGCATTTAGTATCAAGATATTGTACCTTCTTTATAAGTGAAGTACTTAATTAGAAAGGAGCCTCTTGAAGTTGAATTATTACTGAATAACCTCATAATTCCACGTGTTTACATAAGGGGACATTACAAAAGGGGCTAGAGATAAGGCTTGGACATATGCCTTTGAAGGACCCAAAATTAGTACCGTAATTTGCATAAAGTGTGATAAAATAATTAGTGGAGGCATATACCGCTTGAAATACTACCTTGCAGGCATCACAAAGCATGATACGAGGCTTTGTGAGGCAACCACAAAAGAAATATAACGAGAAATGAATGCATTGCTCGCTGCCCAAGAAGAGAAAAAATTGCAAAGGGAAAGGGAAAAACTAGCCATGAGGGCAGCCATTGCTAAATCTCAAGATATCATAGTCAACCTTGAAGAAGAGCACGTATCCGCAAATCCAGTATCCCCTAGGCCACTACTGCTTCTTTTAGTAGAGCACCACCATTAGTGCCACAGTCGTCTTCTATAGATAGATTTTTTGTGCACAGAAACACACTTGGAGCACAACCATCATTTGTAGGGTACTAGGTAGAATAGCGATGTGCATCGACAAGTAGACATTGCTAGTGCCAATTTCTGGTACTTCAACAACATCCTCTTCAATGTTGCAAAAAATCCATATTGGCTGAATTTTGTTATCAGAATTGTGGCGGGAAAAGGCTACAAGGCGCCTTCTCGTGTAGACTTGAGTGGGAGGTTAGTTCACTTGTTTTAGTTTTTAAACGTTTTACTTTTAACTTTTAACTTCTAGTTTCGAATCTTGATAGCTTATGTTGACTTTTAATTTTTAGAGTTTAAACTAATTTTTTTTTATAGTAATTACTTATTTTTATTGATGTAAGTTATTTTTTTAATCAAAATTGTGTGCTTAACATTAATTTTACTTCATACTTGTAGGTTGCTTACAGATGCAGTTTCTAGGGCTAAAGAAGTGGTAGAAGAGCAAAAAATACAATGGAAATAATGTGGATGCACCATTCTTTCAGATGAATGGACGAATGGCATAAACCACACCATCATTAATTTTTTGGTTTCTTGCAAGGATGATGTGGTGTTTTTGAAATCCGTGGATGCCTCCAACAAGGTAAAGATTGTTGAAACTTTGGCTCTAATGTTAGAGCAAGTTTTAATGGAGGTGGGAATTGATAATGTGGTGCAAATTATAACCGACAATGCAACGACATATGTGGCAGCAGGTAATATCCTCCAAGAAAAATATAGTATTCTTTTTTGGACTCCTTGTGCAGCATATGTCCTTGACCTTCTTTTGGAGGACATAGGAAAGCTAGATTGAGCGAGACTGGTTGTAGAGGATGCAAAAAAGATCACAAAATAAATCTACAATGGAAGGAGTTGGTAAGAGTGGGAGTTAGAAGGTTTGTAGTGATTTTCTTAATGTTGCAAAGTATTCTTACTTCTTTGATGGCTTTGAAGCAAATGTTTGTGAGTCAAGCATGACTAGACTCAAGTTATTCAAAGAAGCTTGATGGAGAAAGTGTTGCATACATTGTCTTCGACAACCAATTTGCACAAAGAGCTAAAAAAATTGTGAAGGTAACATGGAAACTTTAAAAGTTGAATATTTTTTTTTTTGTATTCTAGTCTTTCATTATTAATTCGTAACTCTAACTCTAATAATTAATGTTAATCTTTTTCTACTTTTCAATTGTAGGTGTTCAGCCCTTGGTTAGAGTTCTCCGTGTTGGGACTTCAATTTTTTGCAAAATTTGAATTGCCATTTATGGAAAAGGGCTATAAATATTTGAATTAATTTTTGAGCATGGCGGATCTCTATAAGTACTAGCTATGGCATCAACTCACCCTCAAATAGGATTAGTTCTTGCCTCTTATGGTTCTGCATAATGGCGACACACTTATTCAGTTATATCACAACTTTATTACGAAATTTGAAACAAAGATAATAGGGGATGAGGATTTAGTGACCTATCATAGCTACATTCAAACTTGAGCAAGGTGAACATAAAGAATGCAAAAGATTATGGCAGAAGCACTTTAGATAATATGACAGATATGGAAAAAGTGAGTTTCAAAAGACTCCAAAAAAACTTGGCAAGTGAACCTCATCAAAATTCGTGGAGCAAAAAGTTGTGTACTTGGTGATTCACCAAGTATGTAAACTATGATCAATAAAAAGCCTAAAAATTAGAACATACCCATGCTATTGGATCCGACTCTAGATAGGCTAGATATAGGTTTGGTTCAAATTAGATCTTTGTAAGGATATAGGTAAGATATGAGAGAGTGGGGTTGGGTTTGTTTGGGATGACTTTGGGTGAGTTTGGGAGAACGCAGGTAAATCCAGGGCGAATATATCCATTTTTTGCTTTTTTTTAAAAAAAATCCACCTTTGACGTTGCCTTGTAAATTTTTTGAAAACATGGTGTGCCATAAAGGTGTATGTAGTTTTGAAGGTATTCATTTGGACTTGGTATTGAGGGCATTGCCCCTCAAACCCATGCTACACTGCAACATTAAATGAGCTAGGGGTGTTGCCTTTGAACCCTAGAAGGGGTGCTATCCCTAAACCCCACTAAGGACACTGCACCTAGACTCCTTTAAGACCACCAGTCTCCTGTGAAGTTGTGTGATATGGAGCCAAAGTAAATTGATTTATATACTTATATTGTAATGTTCCCGTTTTTAGATTTATGGGATTAGCTTGGTTTGGTGACCCTCACAGGCTAATCAGGCTTTCAGAGGGGGTCAGATGGTGGAGTCAGCGTTGGGATTCCATTCTGGAGGTTCGACTTATCAGGTCTGCTATTCGTTTGGATCATTTTGGTCAACTTACTATTTTTAGTAAGTGGTATTTTGGGGTATGGCCAGGATTAGCAAGGTGTCTGCACGGAGCGTCAGATATCTCAGGATCGAGTTTTAGTGAATCTCTAGTTTGAGAGACTTACTATTTATAGTAAGTCTATTTTTAACAGTGGCTATTTCTGGCAGGGCAGTGCGTATTTCTAGCTAGGCAGTTGGACTTGGTGCTTTGTTAGAAGTTCATTGATTGCAGTCAGACAGTTCAGTGGCTTATATTTTAAATGTGTAATGAAATTAAATTATTTTGATTTAATTTAATAACTTATGACTTTATAACTTTATGTTATAAAGTGAGATTATTTTTAAAAGCCAATTAAGTGAAAATATTAAAAAGTGCTTTTTCCAAAAAGCCTATATATTCTACTCGAAAAAACACTTTTCTCATCTTATGCAATCATTATTATTTCTTGGACTTTGGGAAAAAGACAAAACCTGGCTAGGGTTTTGAGGACTGATTCCTCATTTCGTAATTTGAGCCATTAATTGATGATGGTGAATTTTACATGCTTATTATTACTGAGATCACAATTCGGTGCTGTTGTATATCGAAATTGTGAAAGTTTTAAATCTGAAGATTTGTGGGTTGCTGATGAAATTGTATTTGTTAATACAATGCAAAGTAATTCTGAAATTAATTGTTTGAAGGCTGAAGTATTAGTTATTTTGATTTTTTGAAAATAATTGGCAAGTGAAGGATTATCGAATTGTGAAGATTATTACGCCAATTTGTATGTGATCGAAATTTAATGAAGGATGTCTTTGGGTAGCTTGATTGTAAACTACCAAGCTGCGTCAAACTTCATAATTCCTAGCACGTGCCTGTAGGAATTGACGACAGCAACCTAGACAGGTAGTGTGGGATTTGCGGCAAAATTTGCTGGAGTCACGTCCATTCTAGCAGGGCCGTTAATCCATTTCTTGTATGCGGATTTCATTTACAAATTTGGTACGAGTTATCCAGTGCAATTACGTTCTGAATTGTTGCAGAGGGCAGCCATTATCAAGGGGCTGTAACAGCATGAAGGAAATTTGTAGAAGTACAGGTGCTTAGTATTTATTTGCTATGTGATTATTTTCCTAAATTGTTTGAAAAGTGATTTTAATTAGTGAATGTTATTCAGACATTACTTGATTGAATTGAATAATTAAATATTGGGGGAATTATCATTGGAATTTGCTCAATTTAAATATTATTGAGAAAAGTTGCAGTTGTCTTCAAATTTATTAATAAATATACAAGAAGAGCCAATTTGGGTTCTTCACATCTACTTTCCAACATTTTACAATTGAGTCCAAAAGTGAGTAATCGCTTGGAGATTTTCTTGAATTGGGAGGGACAAAAAAGAATGAAATCATTAAATTCTATTTCCTGTTAGAAATTTTCATATAGCTCTATTGCCTAAGAAAAGTTTGGAAATATTGATTTCTCATTGACAAATTACTCTGAAACATACATTCAAAATGTGATGTGAGGAATTAGTCTAATCATTAGTGACGAGGGCTTTGCCCTCGAGCCCGCCTAGTATTGTAACATAAAATGAGGTAGGGGTGTTGCCTTCAAACCCTACGAGGGGTGCTATCCCTCAATCTTACTATGTAGTATCCCCCAGGATATTTTCTCTCAATTTTCCCAAATGTTCCACAGAAGTTTAAACAAACATTTTTTGCATGCAAATGATTTCTATTTATCCAACAAAATTTATAAAAATACCTAGCTGAAATTTTAGAAATGAAGTATGAATATTACATTTAAATCTTCAGTAGAACAATAGAAATATCCAATTGTAATTACAAAACTTACAGTAGATTGGATAACCAAAAATATGGATTTGAAGCACGAGTCAGACACCGGAGTGATATCTCTAACAACAAACAATGGGTTTCTGTCCATTGCCTCCAAGCTCGAGGGTTTTCGTCCTCAAACTTGCTGAAAGAACCCCAAGGGTTTCTGTCTTTAGGAAATTGGAACTGAACAAGCTCTCAGAGCTCTACCAAAAGAAATGAATAAACCCAAAACATGTTGAAGAATGAGCCCTTCACTTAATTTATAACTTCTTCTTAGAGCCTACTCAACTGACTGGCGAATGTGGGATAAATCACTTTTTCCTTTTAAAATATCATAAGTCACTTAAGTGAATAAAGTGTTCTTTTAATAATAAAGTGACATATAATATGTACTTTAATTTAATAGTCACTTTATTAATAAATTATTTAATCTTCATGCATTAAAATTACTAATCAATCGGACTCGGATAATCAGGTGTGATAGCTCATTGGAAAGGTCTCGACGAGACGCTCCCAATCCAATCTTGAAATACCAACATCATTGAGCCCACTACTGACTTACCAAAAATAGAAGTTATTTGGAAACCCTGCTAAATCAACTCTAATTGGCTTGAAACTAGAATTGTCTAGGCCAAATCTCTCTCTGATCCCTGTAAAGTCTTAGCTCACGAGACTAAGGCACAATGGGCTAATGACACATCATGAATTGATAGGCTAGAAAGGGGACATTACGGTCCTCCCTTCCCCTAGAGATTGCTTGTCCTCAAGCAATCTTCACCTGTTTTCTGAAACCAAATGCTTGGATCCCATATCCGCCTTAAGAATGATGTTCTGCCAATCTTCTACGCTACACTAGTATAAACATTACCAAGCCCGGAGTTGTGAAGCAACTCATCATGAACTAATGCACCAGTCAACTGAATGCCTAGATCCCAAATCACCCCACGTGCATAATCATTTGAGTCAACCTTCCAAGGGCTGCTATCATGTATGAGAACATCCTCAATCCAACTAAGAACCTCTCTCCAACTGAAGCCATAAATACGTCTAACGTCAAATGATGGTTGGAGCTCAACATTATGCCGACTAGTTCCCGAAAACATAACTATCCATGAGAATGTTCCTTCCGAGTCCCACAAACAAAAGGGCCATCCACCTTTCCAACTATTTGTAATATCTTGTTGCTCCATACCAATTGTAGGTGGAATGTCCAAAATGTCCAATTGCCACAACACTGCCTCTCAACATGTATCCCAAATCGGTGACTGTACTGGAGAAGTAAACTGGCAACCCTGCAAGACATGGCTTCCTCCTTCCTAAAGGGAAGCATACCAAACCAATCACCCATCCCACACATATGCATCAGTCAGAATAGCAAGTCCTCAATAGGTGGGGTGAATGGAAAACAAAATGCATCTCACACAATGTAACCATAATGTGATGCACTAACTGACTCCTTTGGGAATCTTGAATCAACACTAGGATTCCATTGTACCAAGAGTCACACAATGCAAATCATTGTGTGAAAAATTCACACTAATAAGCACAATCAGCATACCAGGGTCATCAACTCCATACTGAATATACTCTAGCCAAGTGTCATCATAATGCTCAACTTCTGTGACGACAGAGCTACTAAAGGCTCTAGATAAATCTTCAGGATAATGTGGTAAAGTCCCATTTGCGTGAAGAGGAGAACGAATCAAGGAATACTCATCAACATTGTCTTCTCTCCTTATGTACTCCTTGGCCATACTGATAGGCAAGTCTTTATCCAAGGTTGATCTGTAATCAACATCATGTTCATCTGTTAAATGTGACAAGGCAGCTAACTCCTGGTTGCATTCAGCACCAATCTAAGAAGTACTCTCCTCCAAGATCAAGAGTTGGGACCCCTGATCAACTTAACTCAAAAAGTGGATTTCCAAATGTCCAATCAGCACTCATCTCAAAGAGTGAATTATCAATCAGCTTGATATCTACATTATCTGCTTCATCCAATCAATCTGCTCTCTAGAATAATTGGCCTTATGTTTGATTCTCAATTCTCGAGTGTCAACCTCATGCATAATCAAAGGATTACCATCATAACAGTGAATATCCTCATGCCTTTCCTTAATTGCTGCTACAAAATCAGATTGGGAGGAACCTGAATTTTCAATTTGTACCTCATACTCTTGAGTGTCCTTAATGCCTTGTTTTGATCTTTCTTCACGTGTAAGAGTTGTCTCATATCTTCGTGTTGTGTATTCAACATCCTCAAACTCCTCTTCCTTCCTTGATGCATGTTTCCCATCAAAAGTATCCTGGAATTTTGAAGCAATGTGCTCTTCTTCCTTTTCAAGAGTGTTGTCAATATCTTCATATGCCTCAAACTCTTTGTTGGTGATCTGAATGCCAAGCTAAGGTTGCTGCTATGCCATAATGGGAATCAACTATCATACTCGAAGATGCATTGTGATCACCCAAGAAATTTATACCTTCATGATCCATACCAATCTTATGCTCTATATCAAGGGAAGTCATGTTTATTTCTCCTTTAGTATCCTCTTTCGAATCTCCTCTCAAAGATGATGAAGCCTCGTGAGTCACTCTCCAATGCTATCATTTTGTTCTTGTGAGCTGACTTTGCATGTTTATCAAACTCTTCAAAAAGATTTTTGTTAATCCTAACTGGTTACCGAGAGGGGGGGTGAATTAGTAAATACAATTTCTACTTCAATTTATTCTTCTATATATATATTCTTGCAAACTTAAAATAATATAACACTCATAAACAAAAATTGAAATGCACAGGTCAACACACCATATATACGTGGAAACCCTCGGTTAGAAGGAGAAAACCACGGTGGGACAGAACCCACAACTTTACTACTGCAGTAATAAAGGTGCCCTATTAGATGCTTACAAAGCACTGGTAAGACTGCTACTCGGTTAAGGGATTTGGTAGAAGACCTGTTAGGATCTTGACCTTATTAGGAGTCGCCTTGTAAGAGGACTTTCAACACCAACAAAGATGTTACCTAGTAAAGGGATTTATACAAAGAACCTATTAGGGTTCACCCTGATTAAGGGATTTGAATATGCTTCACAATCTAAAACAATGATCTTATGATGACACTTTCTGTCTAATCAGATCATACGTGTTCCCCATTGCTCTGCTTGGTTGCTGAACCTTTTTTGTCTTTCACCTTTCGTGACTGTAGCTCTTCTCATAAGATATCGCTCTCCTGCTCTAGAAATTCAACAACACTTCTTTCATGTCTTATGACCTGTATTTATAAGAGATCAATCTTATAAAAATTACATCTCATAGATCCGCCAATCTGTAAATTCTATCATAAATCACGCATGCAAAACCCTAGAATAAAAAGCTTGCAAACTGATCCTGAGTTTACCTTGAAACACTCGTAGATAAAACAAATCTAACTCCAGTAAAACTAAAAAAGCTAACTCCAGTTTTAACTGTGAACGCTCTGCATAATCCGGTTTAGATTATCATGCATTTAACCGGTAAAGAGCTTGTGCTTGGTTAGTCATCACTTCCCTTTGTGTTTCCCATGATCGGTTGGAATAACCTAGACCGGTATAAGCGTGATTGGCAAAGTACACCGCTTAGTTGTTTAGTCTACCGGGATGTACCGGTGTTCCAGTGGGATTGATGTTTGCTAATGACTTTACCAATGACAACTCAGTTATGTCAACAATTTTTGCATACCTCCTTTGTATTTCCTTTTCTCTTAAGCCACTGGTTTGAATTTATAGATTCCAAATCATCATCATCCCCTTCTGGTACACCCATAAATTGTGCGAAGTATACATGGTTACGTATCTTCTGAGGAAGAGTGCAATACCTGTGGTGGCTTCTCATAATTCCATCTTGCACCTGTAGATGAAGATGAGACCTTAGGGGGTCCAAATTTCCTAGAAAGTGTCACTCAAACGCTGCAATTCACAACTGAGTTTTTGTTGTGTTTGTTCAAAGTCTTTCCATACTTGTGTGTTGCTAAACAATCCCTCCATCATGACCTATCCTACTGTTCAAACTAATAACCAATTCCAATTGTGATAACCATGGCCAAATCTGTTTTATGCTTCCCTTTACTTGGCAGTCATTCCCAGCACAACATAGATTTGGTAGATAGTTGAAGCAACAACAAGAAGATATAGTTTTTCTGATGTCCCAGAATATTAGTTTGTATGCAGAATTGACTATTTCAGATCCACCGAAAAGCCTCCTAATAGTAAGATTTTCAACAGTATATCCCACATTTCACTCTTTAATGTTGATTTCAGTTTCTAGGCATATTATCAAACAATTTGCTTGACACTGACAGTCCCAACCGGTGCTGAGAGGGGAGGGGTGAATCAACACCTCTAAAACTCTTCTTTTCAAATCTAGTGAAGTATACTTGTAACTATAAGCCAAAACAGATTTAAGCATATAATAACGGCAAACAAACAACCACACAATGACACCAGATTTATCACGCGAAAACCCGGTTAGTGTAAAAACCACGGTGAGGAGACCTCACAAATTCTGTACTCTTTTGGAGTACGCCCTATTAGGAGCCTTCCCGATTAAAGGATTACAACACACTATTAGATGCGACCCGGTTAAGGGATTTGTTACAATAAGGTTGGTTAGTGCTTGCCTGGTCTGAGGACTTAGAACACCTTTGAAAGATGTCACTCGGTTAAGGAATTTGATACAAGGGACCTGTTAGAGTCCACCCAAATACTGGGATTTAACTATTGTAATTGCTAGAAAACAATAGAAGGGTTGACCTTTTACAAGTGGCTTTGCATAGCCTGATAAGATCTTTGTTTATGCTCAACTAAGAAGCATCACCGGTTGCTACAGGTGTGTTCTCCTTTATTGTTTGTGCTTCTCTGCACACTCTTCTTTCTTTCTTCTTCTTACTTATTTTCACCCTAGCTTCTTAAGCATACAGGTTCACTCTTTTACTCAGCAGAATGAAGGCAACTCATATTCTCAACAGGCAGAAGAATATATAGTCTTTGCCCTAATTGCACTTCTTATGCATGACCTGACCTCAGATCTCTATCGGATACATCACTGAGTGAAGTATCAGTTCACAGAGAAAACATCCGATGCATGCTCTTGCTTTATTTGCTTTATGAAGAAAACAATAGATGCATGTCAATCACCTTTCCTTCACAAGAGATAACTCTTTGTTTTAAAACCACAGATCCCGGCTTTAAAACCTTCAGACATGCCTCAAAGCGATCACCATGTTAACTCAAAGTCCTCCGGATTTAGTGCAGAAAATCCCGGTCAAAGAGTTGGTTGGAATAGATAGTTGACTATGACTTCCTCGGTTCTTACCGGAGTCATTACTAGATCGGTTGAGATCCTCATGATGCGAACAGATAAGAGTCTTTGACCTGTCATAGTTCCTTTACTTTACTGGTCGCACATTCCACGGTTGTGTTATTGACACCGGTTTGTACTAATACTTTCTCTGTGCATGTCTACACCGGTGTTATCCTGGTCCTTGGTTGACAGATAAATCTTTCATTCCTTGACTATATACATTGCCCGGTTGTTGATGCTTTGTGTACTGACCGGTTGTATTTGAGTAAAGTCATTTCTTTCTTACATGTTGTCACCGGTTGCCAAACCAGCCTCTTTTGATACAGATGTTAGGACTAGAGAGAGATGACAAATCTCTATCCACTTTTGCCAATCAATGACAATACTGTTACCGGTAGCAGGCTTACTGGTTACCATTTCTTGATGCCAACAATCTCCCCCTTTGGCATTGATGGAAAAACCTTGATGGGCAATCATATCACCGGTTTTCTGTGCTTTCATCTTTGTATCACTGCAACTACCACTGTCGGTTTAACTACCGGTTATTGCCAAACTCTCCCCCTTTTTGACAATAATGCCAAAGGCTAGTCAGAAAGACTACCTTTATCTAATCTGCTCCCCCTACGAGCAACAATCCTTTTCATTAGTCCAGAAAAGATGAGGTGTAACCCTCTGTTGAAGCATAATGAACTAATGGTCTCCTGTACAGGTTTACTGAAGATCATGAAGGGGTATCACCCCTAGTTTACCTCTGAGATACTCAAAAATACTTTTTGGTAATGGCTTTGTGAAGATATTAGCAATTTGTTCCTTTGTGGGAACATACTCCAATCTCACCTCCTTGTCTTGTACGGATTCTCTCAAGTAATGATACTTGATGGCAATGTGCTTTGTCTTGGAGTGCATAACAGGGTTCTTGGATATGTTAATTGCACTGGTGCTATCACAATAGATAGCTATCGGTTTAGGTATCTGTTCTTTGATTCCTTCCAATAGTTGTTTGATCCAGATTACCTGTGTGCAATTGATTGCTGCAGCAACACATTCAGCCTTTGCAGTAGATAGTGAAATACAATTTTGTTTCTTACTTGTCCAAAAAATAATTCTAACACCGAGGAAATAATGCACCACCACTTGTGCTCTTTCTGTCATCAATGTTGCCAACCCAATTTGCATCAGTGTATACTTTTACTTTGAATCCTCCCTTGTGTGGAAACCACAAGCCATATTCCTCAGTTCCCTTTAGATATCTAAAGATTCTCTTCACTACTATTAGATGCGTCTCTTTGGGATTAGCAGAGAATCTTGCCACTATGCCAATTGCATGTGCAATGTCCGGTCTACTATGAACAACATACTGCAATTTTCCTACCATGGACCGATACATTGTTTCATTCACTTCTTTTGCATCATCCTCCTTTGATAACTTGAGGTTAGTTATCATTGGTGTTCCAGCCGGTTTAGATTCATCAAGTCCAAAGGTCTTAAGAATTTCTTTTATATACTTGGATTGAGAGATAAAAATACCTTCATTTAGCTGATGGACCTGAGGTCCAATGAAGAATTTAATGACGCCTATCATAGACATCTCAAATTCTTTCATCTCTTCAGCAAAGGCTTTGCTCATTCTTTCATCTCCTCCAAAGATGATGTCATCCACAAAGATCTTAGCAATCAGATTTCCATCTTTTCTGATCTTGAGATACATGTTGCTGTTGTCCCCAGTTCTTATGAATCCTATGGTTAGAAGGTAGGAGTGCAACCTCTCATACCAGGCCCTTCGAGCTTGCTTGAGCCCATAAAGAGCCTTTTTCAACTTACAGACCATACCATCACTTTGTGCAGATGTGAAGCCTTCCGGTTGTTCAATGTAGACTTCCTCTTCCAGTATTCCGTTCAAGAATGCAGACTTGACATCCATCTGATAGACTTTAAATTTCTTGTGTGCAGCATAGGCAAGAAGAATTCTTACTCCTTCCAATCTGGCCATTGGTGCAAAAGTTTCTCTATAGTCCAATCCAGCTTTCTGGGTATACCCTTTGCAGACTAGTCTTGCCTTATTTCTTATTACTTTCCCATCCTCATTTAGCTTGTTCTTGTAGACCCACTTGGTCCCTATGACATTCTTGTCCTTTGGTCTTGACACAAGCTCCCATGTGTCATTCTTCTCAATTTGCTCAATTTCTTCCTCCATGGCCTTGACCCAGTTTTCATCTTCTAGTGCTTTCCTTGTGGATTTAGGCTCTATACAAGAAAGTAAACAGATATTCTCTTTGGCCTTTTTCCTGGTTAAGACATTAGCATGTTTGTCACCAATAATGTTGTCAGTGGAATGATATGTGACATACCTTAGGAGAACCAGTCGCTGTTCTCGGTCAGGCTCTTCCAGTTGAACAACTTTATCATGGTTCTGAACAGCTTCTTTTTCACCATCCTGTGATGACCTGTTAGCTACAGGTACAGTCTCCTGCTCCAGATGTCTGTTCATATGTTGTTCTCTTTCATCTTCAGTTGTCGCTTCATTGAACTCAAAGACATGTCCTTCAATTTGACCTTCAGGATTGTCATGATATTTATGACCGGTCACCTTGATTGGCTCTGAAGATTCATCAAATTTTACATTGATGCTCTCAATTATTTTTCCCGTTCTCTTGTTCAAACACTGGTAGCCTTTGCTTTTGGTAGAGTAACCCAAAAATGTTCCTTTGTCGCTCTTGGGATCAAACTTCCCAGAGTACATATCTCTTTTGATGTAACATTTGCTACCAAAGATTTTGAAGTAGCCTACACTAGGAGTATGATTGAACCATATTTCATAAGGAGTCTTACCGGTTCCCTTTTTGACTTGAACTCGGTTCAGTGTGTAGACAGTAGTGCTGAAAGCTTCTCTCCAGAAGTGATGAGGAAGATCCTTCTGAATCAGCAGGGTTCTAGCACAATCGATCGGAGTCCTGTTCCTTCTTTCTGTTACTCCATTTTGTTGAGGAGTCCTTGGTGCAGAAAACTGTCTCTTTATTCGATGTTCCTCACAATAGTGAGTGAACTCCTGAGAGGTGTATTCACCTTCTCTGTCTGACCTCAGACACTTCAAGCTTTTACCGGTTTCCTTTTCCACTCTAGCTTTATAGATTTTAAACATGTGGAAGGCCTCTGATTTCTACCTAAGAAAGAGAGTCCACATCATTCTTGAGAAGTCATCTACAAAGATCATGAAGTACCGGTTTCCATAATAGCTCTTTGTCTTCATTGGTCCACACAAATCTGTGTGCAGAAGATCCAGAACATTTTCAGCAAAAAAAGACTTACTGTTGAAACTTGTTCCTGTCAGTTTTCCTAGCTGACAATCTTTACAAACACCTTTGATAGGTTTTGTAATCTCAGGGAGTCCTCTAATCGATTTCCTTTTGCTCACTTTGACAATACTATCAAAGTTTATGTGGCAGAGTCTCTTGTGCCATAACCAGCTATTGTCTTATTTGGAAATAAGATAGATTCTGCTTGTTTCTCCTTTGATTGAGGCTATGAAAAAAGCTCCTTCCATTGAGTCTAGGTAGAATAGATTACCTTTGCTTTGTCTACCAGTTGCAACATGGGCTCCAGACTGATTCTTGACTATACAGAAGCGTTGTCCGAATTCCAACAGGAATCCTTTGTTGTTCAATTGTGCAACACTCATTAAATTGTACTTGAGTCCTTCAACCCAATACACATCTTCACAGACAACATTGTTGCAGAGTGCAATGGAACCTTTACCTTTGATGGCACAAGGAGCATTGTTTCCAAAGGTAACTGATCCGCTGTCATTGAGCTCCAAGTTGATAAATTTGTTCTTATCACCGGTCATGTGGTGAGTGCAACCGCTATCAATGGTCCAATCATCATGCTGATGATATCTTGATATAAGTGCTATTTCACTTACCAGTGGGTTCTCTTCCTTTATATATTCTACTCTTGTTCTGTTCTTGATGTTCAAGGCACTTGCACACACTACAAGAAACTCACGCTACAAAAAATCTACACTCAACTTCATGAAAAACTTACATAAACCATGCCAAGAAATTTCAATTTGTTTTTGAACATTGGATTTGTTAAAGATACCAATGTCATTTAGCAATCTTAACACCATTATTCATTTCTTGCTAAGCTGGGTCATTCATGTCTTTAAGAAGAATAAATACAAAATTCACTACATCAATTTTGTTTCTTTCCACAAATGGAGGTGTTGACAATAGGTACAAGAAATAACTAATATCAGAATCTTTAACGAAATGCAATTTATCAATTCTGAATACCACACACACACACACACACACACATATGTATCTAACAGTCCCAACCGGCGCTGAGAGGGGAGGGGTGAATCAGAACCTCTAAAACTTTTCTCTTTAAATCTGGTGAAGTATACTTATAACTGTAAGCAAACAGATTCAAGCATATAATAACAACAAGCCAACAATCACACAGAGACACCAGATTTATCATGTGGAAACCCGATTAGGGTGAAAACCACGGTGTGAGGAGACCTCACAAATTTTGTACTCTTCTAGAGTACGCCTTGTTAGGAGCCTTCCCGGTTAAAAGATTACAACACACTGTTAGATGCGACCCGATTAAGGGATTTGTTACAATAAGGCCAATTAGTGCCTGCTTGGTCAGAGGACTTAGAACACCTTTGAAAGATGTCACCTGGTTAAGGGATTTGATACAAGGGATCTGTTAGAGTCCACCCAAATACTGAGATTTAACTATTATAATTGCTAGAAAACAATAGAAAGATTGGCCTTTTACAAATGGCTTTGCATAGCATGATAAGATCTCTGTTTGTTCTCAATTGAGAAGCATCACCGATCGCCGCAAGTGTGTTCTCCTCTACTGTTGTGCTTCTCTGCACACTCTTCTTTCTCTCTTCTTCTCTTCTCAATTTTTCCTAGCTTCTTTTAAGCTTTCACGTTCACTCTTTTTTGGCAGAATGAAGGCAACTCATTCTCAACAGGTAGAAGAGTATATAGAGTTTTTGCCCTAATTGCATTTCTCATACATGACCTGACTTCAGATCTCTTTCGGATACATCACTCTGTGAAGTATTAGTTCATAGACGAAACATCTGATGCATGCTCTTGCTTTATCTGCTTTATGAAGAAAATGATAGATGCGTGCCAAGCATCTTTCCTTCATAAGAGATAACGCTTTGTTTTAAAGCCACAGATTCCGGCTTTAAAACCTCCAGACGCGCCTCAAACCGATCACCATGTTAACTCAAAGTCTTTCGGATTTAGTGCAAGAAATCCCTGTCAAAGAGTTGGTTGAAACAGATAGTTGACTATGACTTCCATGGTTCATACCGGAGTCATTACTAGATTGGTTGAGATCCTCATGTTGTGAACAGGTAAGAGTCTTTGATCTGTCACTATCCCTTCCTTTGCTTTATCGGTCGCACATTCCTCGGTTGTGTTATTGATACAGGTTTAAACTTTTACTTTCTCTGTGCATATCTACACTAGTTGTATCCTGGTCCTTGGTTGACGGTTGAATCTTCCTTTCCCTGACTGTATACAGTACTCGGTTGCTGATGTTTTGTCTAGTGATCGGTTGCATTTGATTACAATCTTTCTTGTATGTTGCCACCGGTTGCCAAACCAGCCTTTTTTCATACAGATCTCCTTGGATCTTTAGGTTTTTAGAGAGATGACAAATCTCTATCCTCTTTTGCCAATCATTGGATCTTTAGGTTTTTAGAGAGATGACAAATCTCTATCCTTTTTTGTCAATCAATGACAATACTTGTACCAGTACCAGGCTTACCGGTTACCATTTCTTTATGCCAACAATCTCCCCCTTCGACATTTATGGAAAAACCTTGATGGGCAATCATATCATTATCATATCACCGATTTTCTATGCTTGCATCTCTGTATCACTGCTACTGCCACTGCCGGCCAGTTTATGTACTGGTTATTGCCAAACTCTCCCCCTTTTTGACAAGAATGCCAAAGGCTAGTCAGAAAGACTACTTTTATCTAATCTACTCCCCCTACGAGCAACAACCTTTTCATCAGTCCAGAAAAGATGAGGTGTAACCCTCTGTTGAAGCATAATGAACTAATGATCTCCTTTGTAGGTTTACTGAAGATCATGAAGGGGTATCACCCCTAGTTTACCTCTGAGATACTCAAAAGTACTCTTTGGTAATGGCTTTGTGAAGATATCAGCAATTTGTTCCTTTGTGGGAATATACTCCAATTTCACCTCCTTGTCTTTTACCAATTCTCTCAAGTAATGATACTTGATGGCAATATGCTTTGTCTTGGAGTGTATGATAGGGTTCTTGGATATGTTAATTCCACTGGTGCTATCAAAATAGATAGCTGTCGGTTCAGGTATCCGTTCTTTGATTCCTTTCAGAAGTTGTTTGATCCAGACTACTTGTGTGCAATTGATTGCAGCAGCAACATATTCAGCCTTTGCAGTAGATTGTGAAATGCGGTTCTGTTTCTTACTTGTCCAAGAGACAATTCTCCCACCGAGAAAGAATGCACCTCCACTTGTGCTCTTTCTGTCATCAATGTTGCCAGCCTAGTCTGCGTCAGTGTAAACTTTTACTTGAAATCCTCCCTTGTGTGGAAACCACATGTCATGCCCCAATCTGCTTCTGGCTTGGTTTCTGATTCTGCAGCTTCATATAGTTCTTTTAGTGTGAATTCATGTCTTGGTTCGGATTTATTTATGTCCAGACTCTTTTGGTTGTGATTTGGATTATAGCTTTGTCTAGATTTCGATCTATATCTCTGACAGTATATAGACATTTAACTTGGCAGGTAGTTGTTAATCTTTTGTTAGATTATGGTGTTGGATTTATTTGTTTTAATAAAGACAGTTGCAGATTCTGACTTTTTTGAACTATCGGTTTTCTTTGTTACTTTTAGGTACTAAGGAAATTTGTGTTATTATAGGAGGTGATTATTTATAAGGTTAAAAAAAAACTCATTCCTTTAATGAGAATAGGAATTCCTATGCTGCAATTAAGATTTCATTAATGGAATTTTCGATGTTAAGTGAGTCTGTATTTGTTAAGGAAAATATTATTAATTATATGGTTAATGTTAGTTGTTGAAATAATTTTATTATGATGATGTTAATTGTTATATGGAATTGAATTTTTAAAAATAATAAGTTAGTAGAATGAATGAATTAGTGGTAAAGTTATGTGTTAAAAGTTAGAAAGGGGCGTTAGTATTACCCTAACATTCTATGTTATTATGGTAAGACAGGCTTAGGGGTTAGTAATTTCTCTAACCTAGGCTTTGGCTTTGAGGCACTTCCTAAGGTTTTCGTGTCATATGACCTAATATGGTTTGACATACTAACCTCACTTTGTTTAAAATATTTGATTTGCAATGATTCGAATGTGCATTGGGATTTTGAATGTTTATCCATGTGCGATTTAATTTTAAAGCATGTCTTTGGGGGTTCTTGGTTAGGTACTGGTACTGCAGTGACAACTGTCGAATTGTTGAGTGGAAGTGGCAGTAAAGTTTGAAGTTAATGCAGCTACGACACGCATATTGGAATTGATTACTTCAGTTTGCTGTCTGCCATTTGTATTGGCAAGGGTTTTCAGTTATGAGGAAATGTGTTTGATACCTGGAATGGTTGCGAGAATGGGGTTATTCTGTTCAGCTTGGAGGGAAAAATGGTTGCATATCTGTACATTATTAATGAGATTTTCCATTATGTATATCACGGTTTCGTTTCTTATCCTCGAGCTTATAGTTTGGAAACACTATTTAAGTTTTGCGCTTGTGAACCAAGCTTTGTCACGGTGTGCTCTGTTCCATTGCTGCGCAAAGGTTGTTTCTGGTGTAGCTCGCCAGTTCAGGAGCGTGGATTGTGGATTTCTTTGTGCGAGTTTGAACACCCTCACTCTGTGTTTCAGGCAGGGGCATTCTCTAACTCAATCTCTTGTCTTCTTTATGAATTTTGTTTATAGAAGTTCATTGAATACAGTTTCTATTCATATCATTCATTGTGCTAGGAATGATTCACGTGTTACTGTGGAAGTATCTTTTAAAATGTTTGGTCTTTAAGCATTGTAGTGTTTATGTTCACTGTCAGAATTTGGGGAAATTCGGTTGTGTGTGATTTCTGTTCAGTAAATTAGAAATGTTGATTTAGGGTTTGTCGAATTCTGTGATACTGTTATGATAGGATTATGAGGATGTAGGGTTTCCTGAGCCTTGGGAGCAAAATGTATTTCACTGATTTGTGTAAGTTATCGTGATCTCGGTCAAAGGAACTGAAATGTGGTGCTTAAGGGAGTAGCATTTTGGGAGTTAGGACTGTGAAGTTTAATTCGCTTCTCTGCTACCAATTCTACCGAGCTTTTGGAATGATAAATTTGTGTTTCGGGGGTTAGATAATTATAGTGTTGGATTTTGGACTTATCGCTAGGCATTTGGGTGTCGAGACTTCTAAGTTTTATTGGATCCTCTGTTTTGTATGATTATTGGGTTCTGTGGATTCCTTGGTTTGGATTAGTGTTGTAACCATAGTGGAAAGGTTCTTATCAACCTTGGAACATCATGCGATTTCATATCTTGTACCTGACTTCATATTTCTAATTTTATAGCTCTTCCTGTTGAGTAATCACAGTTAATGTTTAAATTAGATTCTCACTGTTGAGTATTGTAGTCGATTTACCTGTCTTTGCCGAGCCTTGGAATGGGGATTATTGTTTGGTAAATTTCTGGTTCGCTTTCTCTGTACAGGAGCCTGTTGAGTTAGGTTTTCGAGAGTTGAGTTTTGGTTTGTACCATGGAATTTATGTTGAGTATAGCAGTGTATCGGTCTCAGGTGTTGGTTAATTAAATAGCCATTGGCAGTATTTATATGCTATAGGAAGAGGTGAACTAGATTTTGGTCATAAAATTCTGCAGTTGCTTGTCTAGAGGATAAGTTGGGTCTATCAGTAATTTTCATTAGGAATTCGTGTTTTGTTTGACGAACGTTCTGTAGCGGAATGTGGGAATATAGTTTATCTCTTCGCAGTATTTTGGAACTCTCGGTTATTATGGGGTTTATTATGGGAGCCACTGCGGTCACATTGTTTACCTTCGAAGACTTGGTTTTGGTTGTGGTCTGAAGACCATACGATTAGCTACTGTAGCAGATGATTTTCTGTCTGCGGAATGGATTGTGAGGATAGGTATGTAAGTCGATTTGGATTATGAGATTTTTCTAGTTCGTTGATTTAATAACCTCTATGTTATTGTTCGAAAATTTGAAACATAGTATCATTTGGTATAACGACAGTAATTGACAATAAATGTTTCGAATGAGTTATTTGATTTTGTATTATTTTGATAGGGTTATAAATACGATAATGTAGTGTTCAAAATTCTTTATATTTTACAAGGGTACATATATATATATACTTGTAGGAATGTATATATATATATATGTATATACACATACCGTGAGTGCATATACATATGTATATATATGTGTGTACGCCTATAAGTATATACATATGTGACTTTGTAACAGAGATGACAGAATTGAAACAAGTGCATTTTTATATGGATGGTAAATATGAAGATCATGTGTAATTCTGCATTAAACATTAGTATATGAAATTTGATTTTTTTATCTTCCATGGATTTACAAATAAACTCTGTTAGTTATAATGTGTCAGATTAATGGAATTGATTTTTAAGTATTAGCTGTATCGGTCAGTTGATAATAAAATTGGATATTTCAATCTTCAGATATAATATTGCAATTGGATGTTAGGAATTGGGTATTATTATTGTTTGAGTTTACTAATGATAGTATTGGAAATTCTTGCTTAAGTTATTCCTTCAGTTGATGAAAGGAAGATGCTTACTGTGGTTATTTTGAAAAGAGGATTCATGGGTGTATGAGGATATTTTAAATTGTTGATTCAGTATTTAAGATTTAAGTTATTAAGTAAACATTATTAGTTGGAATTTGATAATTCAGGTTTTATTATGGTATTGATAGTATGAAGTGTTTTGAGATAATGCAAGTGTGATCCTTAGTATGGGAAACTGACTTTTGTCTGGAGCCTTAAGGTGAAAGAATATCTGTCAGTTATTTTACTAAGTGATAATTTAATAATTCATGGGCTATGGGTTTCATTTAAAAAGATAAAATATGTTGCCCTGATTACTTGCACATGTTGGTGAAGTAAGGGTATGGATTTACCTTATTGCTTGTAAAGAATAAGGCTGACATAATGAATTATTCGAGTTTCCTATATGGTTACTGATCGTTGATTCTTATGTAGATACCCAAAGCTAGTGGATCATCACCTTGTCATTTTCTTTGCGAGTTTATTTCTGTTGAATAGAAATGAAATGCTTCCTGTTAATAATGAAATATATCTGTTTTTATATGTACGGTTCAGTTTATTTTGTTAAGGTTCTAACCTGTATGATGCAGATGCTTTGGAGGTATTCCACCATCTTAGTCTTTTTGACTAAGCCCTGTTTGTTTGTGGTTGTTTTCTTATTGGTGTTTTCAGGATTCTAGATGAGGAAAACAATGTTCTTGGGGGAATGGTTAGCTGCTGTTAAGATATACGGAAAACAGATTATTACCTGGTTACTTGTTATCAGAGCAGTGCTTAGGACAGATAAGGGCAATTAGAATCAATCTGGAACTCATAGAAAATATGTATTAAATATTGAGTATATTGTTATACTCTCATGTAATCATTTACCCTTGGATATTAAATAACTGATTAAGTCAGTTGAGTTGTATTTCGGTGCTAATTTGTATCTTGTTAATAAAAAAAAGTTGTGTTTTTTTCTGGTTAATTTATTTGGTTTATTTTTGGTTGTCATTTATATAGATTATTCATATGGGGTGTTACACCACAAGCCATATTTCTCAGCACCCTTTAGATATCTGAAGATTCTCTTCACTGCTATCAGATGTGTCTCTTTGGGATTTGCAGAAAATCTTGCCACTATGCCAACCGCATGTGCAATGTCTGGTCTACTGTGAACAACATACTGTAATTTTCCTATCATGGACCGATCTTTTGCATCATCCCCCTTTGATAACTTGAGGTTAGTTATCATTGGAGTTCCAATCGGTTTAGATTCTTCAAGTCCAAAAGTCTTAAGAATTTCTTTTATATACTTGGATTGAGAGATAAAAATGCCTTCTTTTAGCTGATGGACCTGAAGTCCAATGAAGAATTTAATGGTGCCTATGAGAGACATCTCAAATTCTTTCATCGCTTCAGCAAAGGCTTTGCTCATCCTATCATCTCCTCCAAAGATGATGTCATCTACAAAGATCTCAGCAATCAGATTTCCATCTTTTCCAATCTTGAGATACATGTTGTTGTTGTCCTTGGTTCTTGTGAATCCTATGGTCAGAAGATAAGAATGCAACCTCTCATACCAAGCCCTTGGAGCTTGCTTAAGCCCATAAAGAGCCTTTTTCAGTTACAGACCATACCATCATCTTGTGCAGATGTGAAGCCTTCTGGTTGTTCAATGTATACTTCCTCTTCCAGTATTCCGTTCAGGAATGCAGAGTTGACATCCATCTGATATACTTTGAATATTTTGTGAGCGGCATAGGCGAGAAGAATTCTCACTCCTTCCAATCTGGCCACTGGAGTAAAAGTTTCTCCATAGTCTAGTCCAGCTTCCTGGGCATACCCTTTGCAGACCAGTCTTGGCTTGTTTCTTATTACTTTCCCTTCCTCATTCAGCTTGTTCCTGTAGACCCACTTGGTCCCTATGACATTCTTGTCCTGTGGTCTTCGCACAAGCTCCCATGTATCATTCTTTTCAATTTGCTCAATTTCTTCCTACATGGCCTTGACCCAATTTTCATCTTCTAGAGCTTCCATGGTGGATTTGGGATCTATATAGGAAAATAAACAGATATTCTCTTTGGCCTTTTTCCTGGTCAAGACATTAGCATGTTTTTCACCAGTAATATTGTCAGTGGAGTGATATGTGACATACCTTGGGAGAATCGGTCGTTGTTCCCGGTTAGGCTCTTTCGGTTGAGCAATTTCTTCATCATGGTTCTGAACATCTTCTTGTTCACCATCCTGTGCTTCAGATACAGTCTCCTGCACTAGATGTCTGTTCATATGGTGTTCTCTTTCATCTTTAGGTTTTGCTTCGTTGAACTCAAAGGCATTTCCTTCAATTTGACCTTTAAGACTGTCATAAACATAATGACCGGTCTTCTTAATCGGTTCTGAAGATTCATCAACTTTTACATTGATTCTTACAATTATTTTGCCCGTTCTCTTGTTCAGACACCGGTAGGCCTTACTTTTAGTAGAGTAACCCAAAAATGTTCCTTCATCGCTCTTGGGATCAAACTTCCTAGAGTACATATTTCTTTTGATGTAACATTTACTACCAAAGATTTTGAAGTAACCTACACTAGGAGTATGTTTGAACCATAATTCATAATGAGTCTTACCGGTTCCCTTTTTTACTTGAACTTGGTTTATTGTGTTGACAACGGTGCTGAAGGCTTCTCTCCAGAAGTGATGAGGAAGGTACTTTTAAATCAGCAGGGTTCTACCACAGTTGATCAGAGTCCCGTTTCTTCTTTTTGCTACTCCATTTTGTTGAGGAGTCCTTGGTGCAGATAGCTGTCTCTTTATTCCATGTTCCTCACAATAGTGAGTGAACTCTTGAGAGGTGTATTCAACTCTTCTGTCTGATATCAGACACTTCAAGTTTTTACCAGTTTTCTTTTCCACTCTAGCCTTGTAGATTTTGAACATGTGGAAGGCCTTTGATTTCTCTCTAAGAAAGAGTGTTCACATCATTCTTGAGATTCATCTACAAAGAGCATGAAGTACCGATCTCCATAATAGATCTTTGTCTTCATTGGTCCACACAAATCTGTGTGCACAAGATCTAGAACATTTTCAGCAGAGAATGATTTACTGTTGAAACTTGTTCTTGTCAATTTTCCTAACTGACAATCTTTACAAACACCACTGATGAGTTTTGTAATCTCAGGGAGTCCTCTAACCGATTTCTTTTTACTCACCTTGACAATATTGTCAAAGTTTATGTGGCAGAGTCTCTTGTGCCATAACCAACTATTGGCTTCTTTGGAAATAAGACAGATTTTGCTTGATTCTCCTTTGACTGAAGCTATGAGACAAGCTCCTTCCACTGAGTCTAGGTAGAACAAATTACCTTTGCTTTGTCTACCAGTTGCAACATGGGTTCCAGACTAATTTTCGACTATACAGGAACCTTGTCCGAATTCCAACAAGAATCCTTTGTTATTCAGTTGTGCAACACTCATTAAATTGTACTTGAGTCCTTCAACCCAGTACACATCTTCACAGACAACACTGTTGCAGAGTGCAATAGAACGTTTTCCTTTAATGACACAAGGAGCATTTTTTCCAAAGGTTACTGATCCGCTATCGTTGAGCGCCAAGTTGATAAACATGTTCTTGTCACCGGTCATGTGGTGAGTGTAGCCGCTGTCAATGATCCAGTCATCATGCTGATGAGATATTGATAAAAGTGCCATTTCACTTACCACTGGGCTCTCCTCTTTTATTGCAACAAATGCAATTTTTGGATCCTTAGAGTCTTTAGATTCATTGTCTGTGACTCCTTCCTCTGCAAGATAGCATTCCTTCTTTGCTTTCTTTTTGAACTGGTCTCTCTTATCTTTATTATCATTATCTAGACATCTTGCAACAATATGTCATATCTTGTTGCAAGAGAAGCATTTCAGAGGAAGCTTACCTTTGTACTTCCCTTTCCCTCTAGGGAATCTCCTAGCGATGAGTTCTTCGAACTCATCTTGCTCCATCTCTTCTGAGAGCAGATTCTCAACAAGATTACCAATCTTACCGGTAGAGCAGTTACCGGTTTCTCTTCCCTTTTTGGTGGAAGAGATATTGACAGAGGACTTAAATGCTGCTTTCTGAATGGGTAAGCTATTATCAAAATTACTTAATTCGAAGGTAGCCAACTTACCAATTAGGGAGTCTAGGGTGACTTGATCTTTGGTCACCGATCTGAGCTCTTGAATAGCAGAGATCTTAATGGCATACTGAGGTCTGAGAGTTCTTAGTATTTTGCTAACCACCTCCTCTTCACTAAGCTTTCCTCCAGCGCTTTTGATGGAGTTGATCACCTCTTTGATTCGGTTGCTGTATTGCTCAATGTCTTCTCCTTCATTTATCCTCATGTCATCATACTTTCCTCTGAGGCTTTCAACCTTGGCTCTTTGAACATTTGGGTCCCCTCCATAAACCACTTGCAACTTGACCCACATTTTGAAGGCAGAATCAGGATGTTCTATCTCAGCATAGACATGATCAAATAGTGTGCTGGCTATCATATCCATAGCAGCCGTGTGCTCAGACTTGATCCTCTGTTCATTAGGTGTTAGAATGCCAGAGGGTTCAGTGTAATCAGTGGTTACATGATTCCAGTATTGATCTCCAGTGGTCTTCATATCGGCTTCATTCTACTACACCACAAAGTAAAGTTTTCCTTGGAAAAGTTTGGTCCTTCCTTTCTCATAATCTTGACTTTTTCTTTATGCAGTTAAGCAGTAAAGAAAATAAGACTCGGCTCTGATACCAATTGACAGTCCCAACCGGTGCTGAGAGGGGAGGGGTGAATGAGCACCTCTAAAACTTTTCTCTTTAAATCTGGTGAAGTATACTTATAAATGTAAGCCAAACAGATTTAAGCATATAATAACAACAAGCAAACAATCACACAGAGACACCAGATTTATCACGTGGAAAACCGATTAGGGTGAAAACCACAGTGTGAGGAGACCTCACAAATTCTGTACTCTTCTGGAGTATGCCTTGTTAGGAGCCTTTCCGGTTAAAGGATTACAACACACTATTAGATGCGACCCGGTTAAGGGATTTGTTACAATAAGGCCGGTTAGTGCTTGCCTGGTCAGAGGACTTAGAACATCTTTGAAAGATGTCACCCGGTTAAGGGATTTGATACAAGGGATTTGTTAGAGTCCACCTAAATACTGAGATTTAACTATTATAATTGCTAGAAAACAATAGAAAGATTGACCTTTTACAAATGGCTTTGCATAGCCTGATAAGATCTTTGTTTGTGCTCAACTGAGAAGTATCACCAGTCGCTGCAGGTGTGTTCTCCTCTACTATTGTGCTTCTTTGCACACTCTTCTTTCTCTTTTCTTCTCTTCTCAATTTTCCCTAGCTTCTTTTAAGCTTTCAGGTTCACTCTTTTCTTCGGCAGAATGAACGCAATTCATATTCTCAATAGGTAGAAGAATATATAGAGTTTTTGCCCTAATTGCACCTTTCATGCATGACCTGACTTCAGATCTCTTTCGGATACATCACTCTGTGAAGTATCAGTTCACAAAGGAAACATCCGATGCATGCTCTTGCTTTATCTACTTTATGAAGAAAACAATAGATGCGTGCCAAGCATCTTTCCTTCACAAGAGATAACGCTTTGTTTTAAAGCCACAGATTCTGGCTTTAAAACCTCCAGACGCGCCTCAAATCGATCACCATGTTAACTCAAAGTCTTTCGAATTTAGTGCAAGAAATCCCTGTCAAAGAGTTGGTTGAAACAGATAGTTGACTATGACTTCCATGGTTCATACCGGAGTCATTACTAGATCAATTGAGATCCTCATGTTGTGAACAGGTAAGAGTCTTTGAGCTATCATTGTCCCTTCCTTTGCTTTACCGGTCGCACATTCCTCGGTTGTGTTATTGACACCGGTTTGTACTTTTACTTTTTCTGTGCATGTCTACACTGGTTGTATCCTGGTCCTCGGTTGATGGTTGAATCCTCCTTTCCTTGACTGTATACATTACCCGGTTGCTGATGCTTTGTCTAGTGACTGGTTGCATTTAATTACAACCTTTCTTGTATGTTGCCACCGGTTGCCAAACCAGCCTCTTTTCATACAGATCTCCTTGGATCTTTAGGTTTTTAGAGATATGACAAATCTCTATCCTCTTTTGCCAATCATTGGATCTTTAGGTTTTTAGAGAGATGACAAATCTCTATCCTCTTTTGCCAATCAATGACAATACTTGTATCGGTAGCAGGCTTACCGGTTACCATTTCTTTATGCCAATAGTATCCCGTGATTTCCTTCAAATTTGTATAAAAGTTTGCACACATTGACAACAAGAAAGTAAATTTATGACCTGTACAAAAATAGTTTTGTACTCAAACTGGTTACTCAATTGCTTGGCTCTCGCAGATGTCAGTTGAGAATTCGATAGAAAGTACCTCCTCCTAAAGGTCCACACAACATAAACAATCTTTACATACATGGGAATATACTGCCTCCAATGTTATAGAAATGATTAACCTCCAGAAGAATGCGGTTCCTCCCAAAAGATACTGTTGGCAAAGCAATCTTCTACGGGTGCTAGCAATACAACAACCTCAATTCATCCTTTCTTCAATCTCAGCAATGCCCTGCTTTTCCAAAGCTTCCAGAGCTAGCCTCGTAGGCACCAGTAAACAGAATGACATAAGTTATTCATGGCAATATATAGAGTTCAGGCCCCTGTAGATATGAGGCAGACAATAATAGAGAAACATTCACTCACGGTAGACAGGAAAACACAAACTCTTCAGTCACGACAATAAATTTGTCTATTGTAGCTTCTCCAGCCAATAGAAACGCCTCTCCTTGAATATTTAATCCCCAACTATACACATTCCATAGTTTCTGTATGAATTTTGATTGCAGAATTCTAATTTGTCGTTCCCATATATATTTTGGATACACCAAAGTTTTTACACGAAAACAACCATAAATGTTTCATGCCAAAAAATATTAATAATGTTTCACCAAAATATTTTTAAGCTTGCTGCTGAAGGTGGGGTTATAATGGCCCGATATATATATATATTGTAACGTTGATATCAAACTATAGTGCCGATAAATATGAAGGTCGGATAATTTATATATATTCCTTTTGAATTTAGATATTAAACAATTGAAAAATCGCATATATAATTTTAAGCCATGCTCTCTTTAATAACAACAATAGCAAAAATAAAATGCCTTCAAATGGTTGCTTTCAAATATATCAATGTAACCTTTGCCGGTTCAATAATTTTTTCCCACCGCAATAAACTTTATCAGTACTCAAGAGATATAGCGCTCTCTATCTGCAACATTAATATTTTGCGCAACTACTATAAAATCCTAAATTTATTGGGTTGGCTGACCATATTCCACACGGCAATGAGATTTCAGTAATATGGTGGGGAATTAGTAAGGCCCGAACGAACTCTTTCAACTTGGAGTTTTAACTTCCACTTAGATTCTTGCCAACACAAATTGCAGGTAGGTTTCTTGGTGCCCAGTGAGAGGAACTGCATTACTAACAACAAGCCTTCGAAGATTCCTTCCAACTTTGCAATCTGAAGCGTTTACGGCAGAAACGACACTTGGAAACAGAGGCCCGATAATAATTTTTCAATCTCACAACCAAACATTAGTTTGGATATTGTAACGACTTCTTTATTATTTGAAAATAATAACAAAGGTTCTCCAGAATATTAATTTCATCATCGCAAAGCTTATAAAATATCAACTAAGTTCAGCTACACAGGTTATTATAAAGATGCTTGAAAATAAAAACCGGACCCACTTGCAACTCATAAAGTAATATAAAATATGTCCCTAGGTATTATTTCTTCAGATGGACATTTTAAAGAACTTCTGAATTAGATTCATAATAAAATATTTCGGCATTTCTCCAAATCAGATAAAAACTTCAGAACTGTAAATACCTTATTCTATGTTCTCATGAAATTTCATTGGTTGGTAGGAAAACCAGCTCTGATACCACTGTAGTATCCCCCAGGATATTTTCTCTTGATTTTCCCAAACATTCCACAAAAGTTTAAACAAACATTTTGTGCATGCAAATGATTTCTATCCATCCAACAAAATTTATAAAAATACCCAGCTGAAATTTTAGAAATGAAATATGAATATTGCATTTAAATCTTCAATAAAACAATATAAATATCCAATCTTAATTACAAAACTTACAATAGATTGGATAACCAGAAATATGGATTTGAAGCATGAGTCAGACACTTGAGTGATATCTCCAACAACAGACAGTGGGTCTTTGTCCATTGCCTCCAAGCTTGAGGGCTTCCGTCCTCAAACCTGCTGAAAGAATCCCAAGGGTTTCCGTCCTTAGGAATCTGGAACTAAACAAGAAGCTCTCAGAGCTTAGACAAAAGAAATGAATAAACCCAAAACATGCTGAAGAATGAGCCCTTCACTTAATTTATAACTTCTTAGATCCTTCTCAACTAACCAACGAATGTGAGATAAATAACTTTTTCCTTTTAAAATATCATTTACCACTTAAGTTAATAAAGTGTCTTTTAATAATAAAGTGACATATAATATGTACTTTAATTTAATAGTCACTTTATTAATAAATTATTTAATCTTCAGGCATTAAAATTACTGATCAATCGAACTCGGATAATTAGGTGTGATAGCTCGTTGGAAAGGTCTCGGCGAGATGCTCCGAGTGCAATTTTGAAATACCAACATCATTGAGTCCACTGTTGACTTAACTAAAAATAGCAAGTATCTGGAAACCCTACTAAATCAACTCCGATTGGCCTGAAACTAGAATTGCCTAGGCCAAATCTCTCTCCGATCCCTGTAAAGTCCTAGTTAGCCCACGAGACTAAGGCAAAATGGGCTAACGACACGTCATGAATTGATAGGCTAGAAAGGGGACATTACACGTGATAGGTACTGTGCCTAGACCCTTACAAAGGGCATTGCCCCTTTACACCACCAGGGGCATTGTTCACAAAACCCCACAGAGTTGTGCAATATGGAGCTTGAGCAAATTGATTTGGATACTTATACTTTCTAACATGTTATGCTTGAGCCCAAAAGGGAGTAATAGGGTGAAAGCTAATTATGTAGAGATTTTCTTAAGTTGGGAAGGACACAAAAGAATGAAATCACTAAATTATATTTGCTGTTGGAAATTTTCATATAGCTCTATTGCCTAAGTAAAGTGTGGAATTATTGATTTCCCATTGACAACTTACTCTGAAGCATAGAATCGAAATGTATTGTGAGAAATTGGTCTAATCATTGGTGATGAGGGCATTTCCCTTGAGCTCACCTTTTATTGTGACATGAAATGAGGTATGGGTGTTGCCTTAGAATGTGCGAGGACTGCCATCCCTCGCGCTAAGAGCATTGTACCTAGACTCTGCAAGGGGTTCTACCCATTTACTGCATTGGGGGCGTTGTTCATAAACCCCCATAGAGTTGTGCGATATGGAGCCTAAGTAATTGATTTGGATACTTCTACTTTGCAACATGTTACACTTGAGTCCAAAAGTGGGTAATAGGGTGAAAGCTAATTACTTAGAGATTTTCTTAAATTGAGAGGGACACAAAAGAGTGAAATTGCTAAATTATATTTGCTTTTGGAAAATTTCATATAGCTCTATTACCTAAGAAAAGTGTGGAATTATTAATTTCCCATTGATAACTTACTTTGAAACATACATTCAAAAACGTATCATGAGAAATTGGTCTTCTTGTTGGTTCACACAAGTGTAGATTTAAGGAAAGAAAATGATTGATCAATTAATATTAGAAGCCAATTGTGACTTTAGCTATGCATGTCAAAGCTTGCAAGCTATTATTATTGAATGGGGTGTAAGAATGAAATTGGAGACTTTTGTGAAGCATTTGATCATGTCATTTTGATTGGGGACGGCTCTTTTAGGATTTGTCATGCACACATTAATTGAAAATTTAAATTATCCGCATCTCTTTGCAAGAATATCATTTAGGGAAAGATGATCAGCAAAATTAACGAGTTCTAGGAACCTTGGCTGGTTAATCTAAGATGTCTTAACTGTGAGATCAATGTGGAGTCTTCTTATTAGAAAAGCTTTCAACATAAGAAATGGTTGTTTCAAAAATGAGATTTTAATTAAGGGAGATCCTGGTGGTTGCATTACCCAATAATATGATGCACACTGTTTAGGTAAGCATATGGCTCACACAATTTTCTTTTAATACTTGTACTACCTTCAAGAAGTTTCTAAAAATTTGACATCTGAGCACTGTTTTTGCACAGGTTCCTCATTTGGAATGTATCGATTCAACTTGGACATTTCCTTCAAATTGTATTATAGATCACAAACATCATACAACCTAGATATTTGAACATCTCCATGCTATTGAAATGCCTTCCAATTAAAAAACAAGAACTTCTCCCTTTTTCTACATTTTTTAAGATCCAATTTTTCCTGTTTAAATCCCAAGTTTAAAAAATCTTATACTTTTGGTTTACCAATTTTTTCCCAAAATATTTTTGCTGCTATGCTATAGAGAATTTGGTTTTTTGGAAGAAATTCCTTGTTGAAGATGCTACTTGGGAAGGATCAAAGATCTTTGAATACCCAAATTTTACATTGCTTGAGGCCAAGCAATATTGGGATCGACGGACTTGCAATGTCCTTACTTTGAGTTTGAGGGTATTTGAGTCATTTTTTATCATTGGGTAAGATTTTAAACATTTTATACTGTCATACCTTTTTGCTGTTCCTTGTTTCCTTACTAGTTTTAGAGATCCCAAAACCTTGATCCTCGGCCTCTTGTTCCCTTGCTGTTAGTGGATTCATGGAATTTCACTTCCTTGTGCACTCAATATTGCTGACCCTGTTTGAGGATGTTTGAGTCATTTTTTATCCTTTGGTAGGATTTTAAAACTTTTTTAATTATCACACCATTTTGCCATTCCTTGGCTCCTTACTAGTTGCAGGGATCCCAAAACCTTGATCCTTGGCCTCTTGTTCCCTGCTGTTTGTGGATTCGTGGAATTTCACTTCATGCACTCAATATTGCTGACCTTTGATCACTACTCCCTCAAAACATTGCATCCTTTGGGTATGAATTTCCCTAGACCTTGGCACTTGGGCATGCACTGTCATAGAACCCCGTCATTCAATCTAAGGACTCTACCCACCATGAGGACTGAATAGGATGCTATTACTGGGGTCAAATTTGAATGTGATGAAATGGCAGGAACCTCTGGGCCTGTGCTAGGCCTTGAACCTGTATATAAGGTAGACAACTTCATCAATTTGAAATATCTTGTAACATCGTGTCAACAATTACTAAATTACAAAGTCAAGCACTTGTGTTTATTTGTTGGATTTGAGGATGAAAACCCTTAGGTCTTGGAGATGAGTGGATGAAACCCATTGGTTTCCAAGAGTTTGAAGGATGAAATCCCTTTTGAATAATTGAGAGAACCTTCACATGTAGGTTGTATGTGCACTTCAAGTTGGAGACTTTCAGTAGTTGTAAAGATATTAGCATTTCAACTATTTTTTGAATATATTTGTGACACTTGTATTCTTTTTTATCAACAAATATTTAAAGCAGCATTTTTTTGTAATCGTTGAATCAGTAGTTTGAATTTTGAACTAAACACTTCGTTCCAGCTAGTATGTATGAGCAATCCATATGAATGTGTTGATGTTTTGTAGCTTTAGTCGGATAAACACTATGAGTCAATACTAGTGAAGATATGTATATATATATTTATTATATATGAGATATATATATATATATATATATATTATGTAAATATTAGAGAAATTAATATAATAACGACTCAAGAGATATTATGTATGTATATATATATATATATATATAATCATAATTGTCATTATATTGATTACATAATAATGAATAGACATGTCCCATGAAGGGACATGTCTCTTCTCGGCTCATTCTCAATATAAATGCAAGAGATTGCTGCATTTGGAAAACACATACATCACAGGCAGTGCTATTCCATTTGCAGCGATCCTAAAACTTAACATTATGTGTTAATCATTTTTGTTGACACTCATTACAATATTTCAGATATGACTATTATGCATAAATATTTTAGCTAAGGGTCATTATATACGTTGTTCGAGCTCTCTTTTTCATCTTTGTTTTGCAAATATGCAGCAAACCCTACTGCAAATTCGGCTGGTTGGTTTTGTAATGCTATTCATATTTCCTCCTGTTTTGCATGGTGAGATATTCCTTGTAAATCTCTAGATGCTTCTGATCGTTGAAGCTGGCTCAATTTTGTTCCTCACAGGTCCGGTCTAATTATCTTTTTTCAATATTTATATAATCCTTGCTAATATATATTAAAAAAAATAGTTATGGACAAATGGAAGGTCTACTTGGGAGCTATGTCCATTGTAAATTCTGCTAAAAACTGCCATAACCTGTATGAATCAGAAACTCTGAAGTCCACCTAGAGAAGTTTTAAAAGGTGGTCAAATGAAGATATGGTAAATGTAGCATCAGAGTTGCGTTCGAGATTCCTGAACTGTGTTCAAGCTATTATATTCTGAATTCTGACATACCTTTAGTTTTGATGGGCAAAACTCTTTATTTTAAACGAAGATGATAGTTCTTAAATTAAATGGGATCAACACATAATTTAGTTCAAGGATCATAATGCCTACAAGCTACTCAATATTAAAAGCAATGGATTATAAAGTTTAAGAGATTTGAGTTGGCAATGAAAAAATTATGACCTATGTTGACTTAGCTAATTGTATTATCCAATGAAAATAATATTTGATGTGATCTTGCAAACATATATGGTCCCTTCTAATATCAGTTCTTGATGAAAATTAGGTATGTTGATGTCTCCACAGTTGATGGAGTCACTTCTAAAGCTATAAGTGTAGCTGTCAAAGCTACCGGTGCTCAGTTTCTTGAGGTAATCCATATTTCCCTTAAATTGTATAATATTACTGGTAGTACTCTACTTGGATGCTTTTCAATTCTTGGACACAAATGAGAGAGGATAGTTGCGAATGTCAATTTCAGCAGTCTCTTGAATGTATTACTGAAGCATGTAAGTTGTATATGGGCTAGGCTCCAGTTTCAGGTTCAAAAAAGCCAGCAGAAGAAGGAAACTTGATCTTTCTCACAGCAGGTAAGTCCTTGTTCTTGATTGGAATTTCTTTCTTTTATCAAACAATAGACATATGTTAGTATGCCATTTATTACTTCTTTCATTAATTGTATTTCACAGACAATAGTATTACTTTAACTAAGCAAAACTCAAGAGGTTCTTCTAGTGCAAGAAACAATGAAAAGCAAGAAAATGAAAAGAGGTTCATAGCAGATCATTTGAATGGAGAAAGTGCCTTGGTAGATAAAGACTATGTGACAGAGTTCCAAAAAGACTATTTGGACATGCATGTAATTACTGTTGGTAAGTTTGTGCATGAAGGGAAAGACAAAACAACAGTCTTGGGTTTGAGTTCAGATATTTTCAGTGATGATGGTCTAGATAGATACATGTTGGATGATCATACAAAGCCTTTGGAGAGAAGCGTTTAGGAAGATATCAGTACTAGTGAGTTTGGGAGTGACTCTTTCACAAAGGTAGCCATTCATGAGAAGGACAATGAGCACTTTATTTTTTAACAAAGCAATTGACCCTTTGACACATGGAATTTGGGTGTGTTGGCACCTAATTATGATGAACATCCTACACAAGATGAATTTTGTTTTGATTGTGATAATGTTCTTATTTTTAATCAGAATGCATGCACAGAAGATGAAGACATATTCACAAATTCACTTCAGACACAAGGATATGAGCAAGCAGGAGTCAACAACTGCACCTTCAAGTGGAGAACATATAAGTCTTAATGGAAGCAGCAAGGTCGTAGAAAATGGTTCCAGGGAGTCTACCAAGACAACATTGATTGATCAGTTACATAGAGACATGGATTCTATCAATATTCCCTTGTATGAACCAGCTCTACAACTGATTGGTAAGAAATCAATTTGTGATGTGGATAGTGATGATATTTGGCCATGTAGTAAGATTGATATCCCTTGTTTCATACACATGACTAAATTGGAATACTTGTTGAGATCATATGAGGCATTTTGTCTTAGAAAGCTAATTGTGAAGACTAAGAGATTGCCTAACAATAAGGTCCTACAATATGAAAATGTTTGGTTTGTCATGGATGCTTCACCATAGAATTGGTTTGAGGCAAAGAACATAACAACTATGCAGATTTGGATCAATCCAATGACAGCTATGGCAACATGTGACTTTTAGTATCATCGACCAACACTTGTTAAAGACACAATAAGAGAGGACAAAAACACTTCAAGGGGACATGAATCTGATTCTAATTTTCTAAATTAAACCAGCAGTCCCTTGGTGTCACATGAGGAGTGGTTTGAGGACAGCCATGAGAGGGTTGATAAACACATGGTGAGAGTTGGAGATGTTGATTGCCCCCGGTCTGATTTCAAAACAACAGTTGAAGGGGAGCATGAGGTAAAAAATCCTATTCATAATCATGTTGATAATCAATTGTTTAAGAATGAGTATGGTGGAAGAAATGTTGTGGATGAAGCTGTAGACAAATCAGAACGTTTGCTTCAGAAGTCACATCCTTTGGACGGACAGTTGAGGCTAAATGAAGACATGATTGTTGCATTTCTCACTCACATTGATGATACCCAACGAATAATGTCAAAATACTAGTGGAAAGTGCAAGAAGAAGAGCTATTTCTTGCAGATTTGCAGGTTCTTAGAGAAGCTATGGTGGTGATGAAATCAGATTTCTTACACCTACGTGCTTATACAGATCATCTCCTCCAACTCAATGAGATGTATTCTGATACATTAAGGAGAAGAGAAGATGAAATAGACAAGCTCACTTATGAGCTTAAGGTTGCCATGGATTCCTTGAAGGGTACTCAAATAACCCTTCAAAAATCAAAAGATCAAGTTGATGAGATTTTCTTAACACATTCTTGGTCATGCATATTAGACATTCAGTCATTTTTGGCAGCCACACCTAAGGTAGGGGAACAAAATGCAAGAATGGTTGTCATTGAGCAAATAGTTGAACTACTCGCCAAAACCAAAAACTCGTGAAGGCCTGTAAAAAAAATCTTAGGAAAACCTCAGCCAGTTCTCGGCAAGAACTTGGCAAAAAACTTAGGAACTTAAAAATTGCTTAAATTTAATTAGAAATGCATTAAGGAGAAGAGAAGATGAAATAGACAAGCTCACTTATGAGCTTAAGGTTGCTATGGATTCCTTGAAGGATACTCAAATGACCCTTCAAAAATCAAAAGATCAAGTTGATGAGATTTTCTTAACACATTCTTGGTCATGCAGATTAGACATTCAGTCATTTTTGGCAGCCACACCTAAGGTAGGGGAACAAAATGCAAGAATGGTTGTCATTGAGCAAATAGTTGGACTACTCGCCAAAACCAAAAACTCGCGAAGGCCTGAAAAAAAAATCTCAGGAAAACCTCAGCCAGTTCTCGGCAAGAACTTGGCAAAAAACTCGGGAACTTAAAAATTATTTAAATTTAATTAGAAATGCATTTTTTTTGCAAAATTCAATGAGAAGATGCATCTAATGAAGCAATAAATGAGAACACAAAAGAAACGAGGTGAGTCTAGATATATTTAAATGCGAAGTGGGTACAAAATCACTCCCTCATGAGGAATGTTGATGGATGGAAGAAAAATAGCTAATAGTTTTTGTAAAACTAAAAGTAAATACATCATTACAATTACATTTTCCTCTTCCCATCTCTAGTAAAAACTAAGGGAGAGGTAGAACTAGAGGGTCTAGTCCTAGAAGTGTGCACTGGGTGTGATTGTGTCTCCTCGCTCGGTATGTCTAACTTAGGTTGTGGCTCATTCTCCATCCTAGATGTAGCTTTGTGTAATTTCCCCTTTTTATGTTTAGTAGGACACTACCGGAATTTCTAATTCCTGCAAATGTGAGCGATTAACAATGCAATAATGATAAAGATATGACTGGTAATTCCAAATGCTTTAAAGAATTAAGAGAACTAATTGATTTGATACAATATGTAGCAATATGAGATGTTTATGCACTGACGATTATTAATGTATGCAATGTATTATGATGCAGATAATGGGATATGTAATGACTGCATATGGCGATGAACAATGTATATGTAACAATGGTAATTCCAATGCCAATGGAATACAAGTTACATAATATGTTTGCAATAATAGTTCAAACCTTAATGTGATTCTATGGGCTATTTGATATACCAATAAGACTCATGTACATTCCCTGCTAGCTGTCTCTGATAATCTATAGATTGTATGCTGCCGTTTATAGGGGTGATCACAGGCAGTATGCTGTCTGTGATATAATCTGTGTATATGCAATCTGCTAATCCTTGAGCCATCTCTGATATGGAGATATATATATGCTCGATATGGTGCCGTCTCTGATGTAACTGTTATGATGTGTGCACTTTGATTATAGAGGTTGCGTTAGCAACCGATCACTGTTCAAATAGAGTGATAAATCCACAAAGGGAATAAGTTTAATAATTATTCTTTAATTGACATCTTTCATAGCCAATTGGCATGGAATATAAATATATCTATGAGTGGACATGGTGAACTGTCGCAACACATTGCTATTTGCTGCTTTGATTAATTAACATGTGATCGGTTATCATAAACCGATAGTATAATGTGATTCAATATTAATCGCATGAAATGATAAAATGATCAAGTGCTGATAATCATCATTGTTGTATATAATTTAATTACTCCTAATAATCATTATGATTATTATGAGTAATCATGATAATCATGATTCACTCCTTTTTCCATAGATCGACAGTGACACCCGATTATGGATTGATAATTCCATCTCTGAAGATGATACTGAGCATGTTTCTGTATGGATACATCCATACATGTTAGAATGATCAGAGAATCAATCATTATAGCATGTATGCATCTATTCATATATCAATGGTGCCATATGAATGCCATCACATATATCAGTGATCAACATGGTATGCTGATGCATGCTGTAGTCATGTAGATGGGCATGGATGCATGTATGTGTATGCTCATGTATGTATGTATGTATGTATATGCATGTGTACATGTATATGGAGGAGTATGTATGCATATACCTATGTTAATGCATGTGTATGAATGTGGATATATGTATGTATACGAGTATGCATGTATATAGGTATGTAGATGCATGAGTATATGGATGCATGTATGTGACAATGCATCGTGAATGAATGTACTATGGAATTATTCCTAAGAATGCATATGCAATGATGTGCTAACTACTATGCAGGTGCTATATATACATGACAAGGTATGTTTTTATTTCCTTGCCTTTCTTATTTACATTTTTTTTCTTGATTAAAATTAAGGGATATCACACTCTGCCTCTAGCTTCTCCTGGCACTGGCAATGACTACTCATCTGACTCATCCTCCTCAATATCATCTAGTGTGAAACCAAATCCACCAACTCCTCCATAGCCTGCCTTTCCAAATCATTGATGTCATCCTCTGTAAACAATGGAGGCTGCTCTTGTGAACAACAACACTTCAGTTGGGATAGACGGCATCAGTGAGAAGGATAGTCTTCGGTGGAGTCCACACTTTGGGACAACAAAAATCAGTGGCACACCTATGTACATGACAGCTAAGAGGTTGGAAGTTCGAATCAAGCTTGAGGCATGTGATCTTTAGTTAGAGACACCTCTTGGAGCAGTACTAAGAAGGAAGGAGTGTTTGAGGTTCATGGGAACTCTAAGAACATGTATGACTGCTATTTTGATTGGTTGTTTGGTAACAACCATCCCTCGCGTCTGCATAATCATAAGATAGCAGCCACTTTATATGAGGATGATGGTATTGAGGAATCTCTCAACATGGGAACTCAAATTTTTTGTGAAGAAGGTACTGATGATTCTGATTTTGTACATCAGACCTTGGAGGATGTGAGTAAGTCACAAGGAACATGTGATAGATGGCTACAAAGAGAGTGGAGGGTTAATTGTTTGACTACCCAGGGAAGACAACACTTACAAGAGGAATATTCAAATTTGTGTCAATGTGCAGAGAGGTACGATTCAAACATTTTTGTTGGGATAACTACCCTGCATCAAGAGGCTCACGAGTTTCCTCTTTTAGAGAGCCCATTGAAGGATCAAATCTTAGATAAGGTGAGTTGGTTGAGCACACACTTGGTGGATCAACCATTAGTGTGATATCCATACCAGTGTTCCAAGCCTCGGACTCGCCTCGGACTCGGCAAGCTCAAAATGGACTCAGACTCGGACTCGGCGCCCGGACTCAGCAAATCAAAAAACCCATGAAATGCAAAGATTTTTAAGGATTTTAAGTTTTTTTCCTGCAACATTTAGTCAATTAACATCTAATACACAATAATTGAGATAAATAGAAACTCCTTTGCACACATACACAACTTTGCATAAATCACATAAGTAAAAATACGGATTTCTAAAGAAAATTAGTTAAGGTTAAACCAAATAACATATAGAAATCTGAAATATAGTGTCATTGTCAAATCAAAATGTCTACAATATTCATGGAATATGAAATCCATGGAATCAGAAGTTCAAAACATATATCAAAGATTCAAAATAAAGGCTCATAGCCTCATAGCAGCCTATGTCCTCCTACGAGTACGCCTAAAATGACTCATGGAAGACTCTAGAGCCATCCTCTCTCCCTGTGTCTGAGGCTGAACCGAAACAGGATCCTCAGTGACATGCTCATCAGCACCCTCCTCCTCATCATCACCCTCCTCATAATCCTCATCATCAGACTCAGATCCACCACTCTCAGCCTCAGGGTCCTGCACTGGGTCTCCTCGTGCTCTAGCCTCCTCCTGTGCCATCGCTACTGCCTTTGCCTCTCGATCCACCTGATCAACCCACTCCAAGTCTCTATCACTGAAGACAGGATCATTCATCTCAGTGTTCCACTCTTCTTGTGGATCAATGTTCTCTAATAGAATTGGAGATGTGTCAGTGCCCAAGATATGTTTGTGACGAAGGTGAAGGTTGTAGTGAACAAACACAAGATCATTCATCTTTCTCACGGCCAACCTGTTGCGCTTCTTGGAGTGTATATGCTCAAACATACTCCAATTGCGTTCGCATCTTGAAGCACTAGATGGCTGGCTCAAGATACGAATGGCAATCCTCTGTAGATTTGGCACCTTATTACCAAACATCTCCCACCATGCATCTGAAACAAGAAAATTTCAAATCAGTTCTATAACTTTAACTTTATCAATCTAGATTCTAAAGTGGTAAATCGTAATAGAATTAGAAATTAGAAATTAGAATTTGGAATCATAGATTCTTACCAGGCATCAATGCAGTTCGATTTTTTTTGCATCTCTCATGCAAATAAGTCCCCTTGTGCTTTGGTGTACATCTCTATCTCACGGACTATACTTGTGGAAATTGCATCATTAGGTGACATCCTCTCTATAACATCATAGAGGCGAGTCCTTCCCTGACTCGGCGAGTCCTTCCCTGATAGAATTGGAGATGTGTCGGTGCCCAAGAGATGTTTGTGACAACAAAGTTGAACAAACAATCAGCAATCCTTGAATGAGAGCCAACCGGTTTTCTTCCTAAAACCCCAATCCTCTTCTCTCAAGCCTTTTTTCTCTCGTCTTTCCTTATGCAAGTGATAGAATGACCTTTTTAGGTCAAAGACATAATATAAATGCCAAGTCAAACATTAAAAATGACTTAAAATAATTAAAAAATGCTTTTTTAAGGCGCTTTTTAATGCTGCCAGCCGGCCGAGTCTTGGCCTCGGGACTTGCCGAGTCAGGTGAGTCCATGGACTTGGCGAGTCCCGAGTCCAGAGTCAGAAAAACTCGCCTAGGTGGACTCGGCCTCGGACTCGCCGAGTCCTGTAACTATGATCCATACATGTTGAGGGAGACATAAGTTGTTTGGATTTGGTTGGCTCCTTGGTCTTTCATGGAGAGTTTGTGGAGTTATCTCTTCTAGAGGCTCTTATGGTGAAGCTTAAATCCTTTGGACTAGCCTATGAGGGAGTATGCATTGATGGTGGCATGGTTGGTTCATCTCTGTTTGAGGGCACTCTTGGAGAAGCCATTGGTATACTTCTCCCTTTTGATGCATTGGAGTATGAAATTTTTCACTTTTTAGAACATGAGGCATGCATGATCATTTCCTTTTAGGGAGAGTGCCATCTTCGTAAAGGAAACAAGTTGTAGTAGAGCTTTGAGATTTCAGATTACCGTCTTTTGATAGCAGCTAATTGGTATGATAGCATGATTTGGAAGCTTGGCATTGGTATGTTTAATGCTTCATTTCAGTGGGATCATTATGAGTTGTTTCACAATTCCAGACAATGCAACGTTTATATCAAAGTAGAGCAGCGAAAGCTTGATGGAGATTTGCACAACATCGGAAGATTTATTTGGTCTCCTTCCAGGAGATCTAAGAAGGTAACACGTGGTCTTGATGCATCATAGGAACTTCAATCAATATGCATGCCAACATCTACGGTTGGTTTGGGAGCAAGGTATTGTTATCTATGGTGCATTATTACACATGGATCCTAGTGGCCTGCTTCACAATTTGTGGTGTTTTGACATTAATATCAAAGTAGTGCAGTAGGGTAATATAGTGTTCTTCGTGCGATTGATATGCAGCCCTGGAATCATTTGGGTTTGCAATTTAGCATTTGAGGATGAGGAAGCCAATGTTGGCTTACTTGAGTTTACTCCCATGGTTTTCTAGTTTAGTTCTTTTGGAGAGCAGTTTCCTGAGGAGTTGATAGAATTGGTGCAATATTTGATTGCTCTTCTTTTGAGAGGTTTTCAAGAGATCACTTTTTTGAGTGCCTTGTTGGACAATGTTTTCAAAAGATGGTACTAGAGATCTCCTAGGTTCACTTGGTACCTTGGGATCATTCTTGGCTACATTCTTGATGAGTTTGACAATTGTGGAGTTGCTTTGACATTGCTCGAGGACAAGCAATATTTGGTAAAGGCGGACCTTAATGTCCCCATTTTCTGGTTCTCTTGTACTAGAGCAGGTGTTAATTTTCTGGGTTGGTGCTAGCAGGATCCAAGGGGTATTTTGATGTTGCTAGTTTCTTCAGATGTGTGTAATGAGCGTAAATCTTTATCAGGAGACTTTTCAAACACTTTCTCCTATAGTTACTATTTTTAGTTAGTAGTGACGAGCACCAACAAAATCAGTTGTTGTTTTTAGTAATATCGATGGAGTTGGTTTTGATTTTTATCTTGATATTTGATATAGTTTGGAGTTATTAAATTAAATGATGATAAATTACTGATTTATAAAGTTAAATTAAGTATGTAATTTTATTGTTATTTTAATTTATTTTTTAAGAGACTATGGAAAGGCCAAATATTTAAAATAAAGTGTTAAAGTTCAAAGTGGTCTTTTATTTAAAAGCGACATGGGGGAAAATATTAAATGGAAACATTTGTAGAAAAATATTTGCAGAAAACTAGTGAAAAAACATTCGTGAAAAAATAGCAAAAAAGCATCTGTGAAAAAATAACAAAAAAATTCATGAATAATGCAAGGGTTTGCAGGGTTTGCCCTATTATGACCTGTTTTTTTTTTCGTTTGTTTGTTTTGGTAATTATGAAATAGATATTTGAACCCAACCAATATATTAAACAAGCAACATCAATACAAGTAACAACATTTATAAAATAAACCAAACACTTAATTGCAACCGCTAAACTATAGACAGCAGTATGAACAAATTACTTATATTCCAAGTCTGGTACACATTGTCATTATTATATATGGATACAATAGAATGGCATACAATGCTCAAAATACTATGAAATGGCATACCAATTTCTCTGTCCAACACAGTTCAGACCTGATACGGCACTCTCCAAGCATGTACATCATACTTTAATTACTGCAGACTTATTCAGCACCTCTTCCCACCATTCTCAGACCTGACAACACTATGCTGCTATTAATAACTCTGTACAACACCCTAGAATGCATTCTTAGAAAGTTCAATGTATTCTTAGACAGTTCAATGCAACTACAGATGTTCCTGGGCATGTACAACACTGCTGCAGCTGAGTCTGGGCCTGTATGACATTTCTTCAACCTGATATGGCTCACAAAAATCACCCAGAAAACTCAGATTGGTATGACCAGCAAAGTAAGAGTGATTTACAACAACTTGCACACAAATTCATCTTCAAACCCTCAAAATTGATCCACTAAAAAATGACACACTTTTCAAATGAAGTAGCAAGAATTTGATTTTTGCCTTGATGCCTAATCAAATCCCCTGGCTGTATCTTCCAACAGCAAAGAGATTGTCATTCATGAGTGATTCTATCCTCACAAACCCTTGAAGAAGAATTCTCTAATATTTCATCAATTTCATACAATTTCCAGTATGCTCAAAAGAGCTCTTCAATCTCTTTTATAACTTTCTCAAGAGAACTCATTCATTCACCTTGCCAATGTGGGATAAACAAAATCAATTTTTGCCTTTCCTTATTTTTTCAGGTTTTTTCCCTTATTTTTCCGTGATTGCTTTCCCCCCTATTTTATTGTGATTCCTATTTTCCCACTATGTTTTTCCTTTATTCTGAAGTCCCCAAACATTTTATATCACCAATGAGTTATTAAATCAAGGGATTTAAAATATTTTCCTCTTAACTACAGTACCACATTAATAAAGTTAAATATTTATATTTAACTTTAATAATGCATAAATAAATCATATCAATGATAATATAATTCTTTTGTCAATATTAGACATTTACCATCGATATGTCAACATCACTGAAGGTTCTGACCATGCCCAAATGACTTACTATAAATAGTAAGTATACTAAAAACTGCGTCTAAACTCCTCAAAATGACTTGCAATTGAAATTGCCTCGACCAAATGGCCCCAAAGTCCCTTAAATGTCCTAGTTAGCCTATAGGACCATGGGGAAATAGGCTAACAACCATATCATGCAATAAGTACTAGAAAGGGGACAATATAGTCTGCCCTTCCTAAAATTGTTTGTCAAGCAATGTCAAAGAAACTCGACAATTATCAAACTGATCAAGAATGTAGCCAAGAATGATCCCATGGTCCCAAGTCAACCTAGATCTATAGTACCATCTTTTGAAAACACCATCCTGCAAGGTATCCAAACAAGCGATCTCTTGAAAACCTCTCGAAATCAAATATTGCACCAACTCTATCAACTCCTCAGGAAACTACTCTCCAAAAGAACTAAACTAGAAAACCAGAGGAGTAAACTCCAGTAAGTCATCATTGGCTTCCTCATCCTCAACTGCTAAATTGCAAACACAAGTGATCCCAGGGTTCCATATCAATCTCATAAAGGAATTGCCATGCTGACATTGCACCTCTCTGATCACAACTAGGAAACCAACATAATCAAAGTGCACTCTCCTCCCATGTAACCTAGAAAAGTAATCATCATCAACACTCATACTGAAAAACCCGAGAGTGCTAAACTCAATGCCATGTAATATATCTTGCCAAGGCATCTTAATGAAAACCACATCAACTAACTCATTGCCAATCACAATCCTGGGCAATAGAGAAAAGAATCTGCTTTGCCATAAAGAACGAAATCTAGATATCCCTTAATGACATTCAAAAAATGAAGCAAATCAATCATCATCACAACTCTGCAATCTACCAACCAGAGAATCCCTTTGTGGTTGCCAACTGAGATCATAACATTGACACTCGACCTCCAAGTGTCAAAGGAAGAGTTCCAAGCACAACAACACACCCAAACTATTGCAATCAATGAGACACCATCCAAAATAGTGCACATCATCTCCATGTAGTGTTTGTAGTGACCGCTACTTACCAAAGAGGAAGTGACAAATAAATAAATTACATTTAGAACACTCACAACCATCTGCCTTATAGTCTGCCAAGGCTTAACAACCATTTGCTTATGAAAAAATGTCTACATAACCTACATGAAAATGTAAGGGCAACAATAATCAATTTGAAGACCTACTAAAAATATAGGAGATATGAATATGGTAGCAACTAAAGAGACATCTCCTATGATCAAATCATATTTACCAACCAGCCACAACCATAAAGTACTCATCTGCTTGTCTAGTGAAGTCATCCAACTTATATTCAACCAATGAACTAAAGTCATCCTAAGGCTAATCAAAAAGTGGATAGTAGTATTAACACTAGGATTTTGCCCACAACTAGAATCCTCAATGTATCTCCTCAATGTGTCACATAGAGTCATACCAACAAATGCAAATTCCTCCACTCTTCTTGCTAAAAGGAAAACAATCCTTTGCAAGAGTTCAACAAGCTCATCACCAAATGAACTAAAAAATCTAACGTGCCTCCATTGTACTTGTTGTCCTGCATTTTGTCACCACAAAATGTAGGTAACAGTACGAAACTTTTGAACTTAGTTTCGTGTTTCTCTATGTTGATTTGCTATTTAATTAGCCGATGTTGATCGATCAATTGATCTCAATATGTTTAGTGAATCCTTTTGCTGAAGGTTTTCGTTAAGTCTTTTTCGTTTTTTCAGTTTGTTTTCCTATACTTGATTTTTGAATCCTTCAGCATCCTTTGGTGTGGTTTTGAGTGTATTTTTAGTTGCTTTTAGTCTTTTTGTTTTGTCCAATCTCTTGCTTTTGGTTTTCCCTTTGATTTGATCTATCTTAGGGCTTAATCGGACTTATCAGTCAAAAGATATGATCATATAAGTGCCCAAAAAGTGGACTCTCCAAGCGTAATTGCATATTTAAAAAACAGATGTTATTTTCTTTAATTGAGTTGCACTTTTGAAAAATATAACATAAATTTAATTTATGTTATGTTTTTAAGTTACTTTATCACTTAAATTTATCACTTAAGTGATTATAGTACACTTTATGTTATATTTTGATGTTGAGTTGCTTTTAATTTTTCACGTGACTTTATCACTTTATAGTTCTATTTTAATGTTGAGATTTACTTCATGTTTTAAATCAACATATAAGTTAATATTGCTTTATGAAATAATTTTTGCACATTACATATTCAAATATATAGTGTAAATAGTTATTTTTGACCCCTTAAGTGATATTAGACTCAACATTTAATTAGACATGTGCTAAATTGATCACTTAAGTTGTGTATTGCAACATGTTTTAAATCTCCTACTCTTTTATGCAATTGCATCTCTAGAATCCACTTTGCATGTAAAAAGAAGCTAAGACTAGTTAAAAAACATGTCTTTGCATATATGCAATCTCTTCCCAAGAGTGCGATTTGCATTTAGAGTAAAAAATAACTTATGTCTTTGCACTCCTAGAGTGTGATTTGCTTGTAAAGACACAAGTTAAGTCAAAACTCATGTAAATGCAAGTTTTAAAATACATGTAAAAGCACTTCTAGAGTGCGATTTACATGTAAAAAACTCTCTTTCAAATACAGCACATGCAAACACCCTTCAAGAGTGCGATTTGCATTTGGGAGTCTTCTACATGCCAAAACGTGGCATGTAAATGCACTCCTAGAGTGCGACTTGGCTGGGAGTTTCATTTAAGTCTTTTACATGTCAAAAATAAACTATGTAAATGCACCTCTAGAGTGCGACTTGGATCAGAGGTTGCTTTTAAGACCAAAACATGTCAAAAATAAACTATGTAAATGCACCTCTAGAGTGCGACTTGGCTGGGAGTTTCATTTAAGTCTTTTACATGTCAAAAATAAACTATGTAAATGCACCTCTAGAGTGCAACTTGGATCAGAGGTTGCATTTAAGACCAATAAATGTCAAAACAAAGTATGTGTATGCCTTCCTAGACCCCGATTTGGCTTGAAGACTTCATACAAGTCTTCTACAAGCCAAAACATCACATTTAGATGCACTTCTAGAGTGCGATTTGGCTGGGAAACTCTTTTCAAGTGTTTTACATGCCAAAACGTTACATGTCTTTGCATCATTAGAGTGCGATTTGCACTAAGGGCATCATTCCATGCCAAAATGTTACATGTCATAGCATTGGGAGGATGCATTTTTTCTTGGAGATATTACCCAAGTCATTTGCCCTCAAAAATTAACTTATGTTATTGCATCTTGAGAGTGTGACTTGGCTGGAAGTCTTCATTCAAGCTAAGAACACTTAAAAACATTGTATGTATATGCATTGGGAGGCTGCGTTTTTGGTTGAGAGTCTCTTTTAGAAGTTTTTGCTTGCAAAATAACTCATGCACATTGTTGTGAGGTTTCACACCATCGCCCCAAAGAATTCGGGGACGCCCCAATTTTTTGAGCAAGCCTTGGCAATTTTTCCTGGATCCGGGAGTTTGGGTGCCTTAGTGAATTTTGGTAGATCAAAAGGTTTTGAAACGAAAATTTTACACCTTGGATGTTTCGGAGCGCCTAGGAGGGTGTATCTTGTTTTCACTTTGTGTAGAACTTGGCTTTCTTAAACGGTTGATTTTGTCCCTAGGTCAAACTAAATTCAATGAGAACTTTTTTTTTTCGATCATTAGAATAATATATGGCAGGACAAATTGGCAAATTTTGGACTTAAATGAATTTTGAAAATTGGTGTAATTGAATAACTTGAATATTTTCAAAATATGATTGTAAATTTGGATATTTTGGGAAAGTCTTAAATTTCTGGTGGTGAAAATGGAAATTAAAAAAATAAAAATTAAATTGCCAAATGGAAATTAAATTGCAAAATGATTTTTGGGTTGCAAAATAATAAAAATTAATTTTGGTTGTCATGATTAAATGCATTAAAATCATATTTTTGGGCTGAGTGTTTGTAATTTAGAAATTTAATTTGGGCCCCTTTGTGTGTTAGAGGCAATGTATTTTAAGGTCTAAGAGGTGTGAAATTCAAGGTAAGTTATTGGGTCCACAATGGGGAAAGTTTAAAGCTATATTAGAGGCCTACATGACTTTTTTTCAAAATTTCAATTTTAGGGCCTATGATAATTTCGGATTTGACTAATTTAAACCCATAATTTTGCACTAGGTTAGCCCAATTTTAAATTAAAATTAAATCCCCTAGGGCTGTGCAATTTATTTCATTTAATTCATGTTAAACTTGGCCATTTTAATTTATTTTTTTCCCTCCTATAAAGTCGGCCCTATAATTAAGGAGGCAAAAAATTCATATAAGAGGAGGACTTCCCCCCCTCATTTCTCATTCCTCTCTTGTCTTGTGTGCTTGGCAGCGAATTGGGGAGAGCAGCAAAGAGGAGCGAAAATCTGGAAGGCAGTGAATTTAGGATGGCTGCAAGTCTGGGCTTGCTAGCGAAAATTATCCAAGGGCAGCGAATTTCAAAGAGGCAGCATATTCTGGGCAGATCTGCAAAAATTTTGGGCAGGCCTGCTATTTTGGAGGTAGCAGACCCACAAATCTGGGCAAAGGAGGCAGCAAATTGTGGGCAGCATTTGCGAAAATCTAAGGCAGCATTTGCAAAATCTGGGCATAGCACTTGCGAAAATTTTGGGCAGGCTACTGTTTGGGAGGCAGGGAAATTTTTTTTAGAGGGAGGTTGCAATTTTGTGCCCTAGTTGCTATCTTGGAGCTGTTTATTAAAGAGGACTACTGTTAGAAGGGCAGATTTGCGAAATTTTGGTAAGGGGATTGCAGATTTTCTTGATCTTTTTCTTCTTTGGATAGAGTTTGTTGGTTGTAAAGGAAGATTTCGATTTTGAGTAAAGGTTGGTTGATAAAGCAAAATTCTTCCTTGTTCTTATTTGGTTCTTTCTTCCATTTCTTGCTTGCATCATCCATCCATCACTTCATCATTTCATCTAGGGCTTGAAGTTGAGAGATATAAGTGTAGTTTCCATCTAGGATTTGGAGAAAGGAGATATAAGTGGTAGTCCCACCCCTAGGAATGAAGTTGGGAGATATAAGTGTAGTCCATCTCATAAGTTTTCGAAGAGGCAGAAATAAGTGGTAGTTCCATCCCTAGGCGAAGAGGCAGAGATAAGTGTAGTGTGATGGGAATTGAAGAGACAGAAATAAGTGGTAGTTCCATCCCTAGGATTGGAGGGGCATAGATAAGTGTAGTCCCATCTCATTGTAGAAAGAAGAGGCAGAAATAAGGGTTAGGATGGTGGATGCTAGTGCAAGCAAGAACCCAAGGGGAATGTATACCAAGAAAGACAAGGAAGACACGATGCCCAAGACCACCTTCTCAAAATTGAAGTGAGTGGGAGACACCAACATTGGCATAGTGGACATGATACAGTTGAGAGATAGGTTGAAAGAAGGCCACTTCTCCATGGAAAAGAAGATCTACAAGTGTGGAATTGTGCAAGCTGCCTCCTTCCCTCCTACCTTGCCTTGTCCGGAGTTGGTGATGGAGTGTGCATCTCGGTTAGATATTGTGACTAAGTCCATCATCTTTGGTGAAGGAAAGAGGGTGTTGGGCTAATATCAGTGGGCAGGTGGTAGAGGAAGTGTTCAATATACCCCAGCACAAGGGCATGATAGTGGTGTTGATGGATCAGGTGGCCAAGTTCTTTCAAGATAGCCAGGATTCCTATCTCACTCTACTAAAGCAAAATTGGTTGCACGAAGGCAAGAAGGGAGTTACCAAGTCGTCAAGGCTCACCATGTCAGATTTCAAAGTAGAGTATGACAACCTTATTGTGCTTCTCAACCGAGTCATGGGCTCCGCTCAAGGTACACAGTTTGATCCTTGGTTGTACTATTTTATTGAAGGAGTTGAAAATGGAAAAAGAAAGTTTGATTGGGCTAGGATCATTAGCAAGAATTTAGAGTTGCAACTTAGGATAGTGCAAAATCAGAAGCAATTCTACATGGGATCCTACCTCTTCTATTTGATTGCAAGGCTATTGGTGATGCTTTGCTAGTCGAACCAAATCCAGATTTGGGGAGATGCATTGCACCACTATGGTTGAGGCAGATGCTTATGCCAAGGGGCGAGGTTGTGGCAGTCCAAACAATTGAAGACATTCAAGGGTTAGCCAAAGAGGAAAACATTAGTGAGGAGGCAGGTTTCATTGCAGATTGGAAGAGATTTGAAGATATTTGAGGCTAGGCAAGGCTTGGCTATTCGTGCAAGCTAGTTTGGTTAGATTTGAGAAGGGAGGTATGGCCAAGGCGGGTGCCCCCAAAACCCAAGAGTATTGAAGCAAAGGGGGGTGCATGCAAACCAAATTCGAGTAGGAAGGAAGGTTAAGGAAGGCAAGGATAATGAAGGAGGAAAGCGAGACGAAAGGTTGAAAGAGGTCAAGTTCGATTTCAAGGGGGTGGCCAAGAGCAAGGCTCTCAAATTGCAAGAAGGTTCACATCCAGGCAAGCCACCGAGGCCAAGGCAAGATTACCCCAAGTGCATAGAGACCTCACCCTTTCAAGGTCAGGACATCAGGTACAAGCAAGTTCAAGTGGTGATGAGAAAGTTTCTAAGGACGAGCTCAAGCATCAAGGCTTCACCTCATCTCAAGGATTAAATAAATTTATAAGATAAGGTTGATGAGGTGGCAATTTCATGTGCATGCAATCAAATCATGCCAAGTGTCCTATGTTCTCATTAGTTGATAGATTATTGTAATTTTCTCATTGGCCCACAAAGTTGGTGCCCTCGTGTAATTGGTTGAAAGATGGTAACTCTAATTAGGGTTTGTAAGGTTTAATCTTGGCCCTTGATTTTGCCCCTTAATCTTGGCCACTCGTAATTTTGAGCCTCTATATAAGGCCATTTGTTCTCATTTGTAAGAGAGTTATGTTGGAGAATTGTTGCCAAAATACTATCAAAATTGTTCTCTATTCATTGTTGTGGTTTGCATGGTGGATTTACATGATCATTTTGGTGTATTGCATGGTTCTTCTCATCTCTCAATTAAAATAGGATTTTATTTCAAAGTTGTTAAAGTAAGAATAGAAGTAGATGGCTAGTTGTATGGTGATGTTAGTGAATGTTTGATAGGGATCTATATACTAGGCCACTAGCATCCTAGCGGCTTGTTAGGAAGCCTTGTGTGGTAATCTAGTCCAATCGCTCCCAAGTTCTACTTGCATTTCATCTTTCTGCTTGTACTTTAAGTTGGGTTGGGAGATAGGTGTTAGTGTGAAAATTCTAAGAGTATCCCTTTGAATCATTGCACCAATGGAGGTAGCGCCGCAGGCAAGCTCTCATTTGGTTGGATCCCCGTCCATTTGCTAATTTCTTCATTCATAGGAGTAGTAGTAGAGCAGTAAGTAGTTAGTGGTAGGAGTAGTTGAAAGTGAAAGTGATCAAGGAGAAAAGAGCAAGTCAAGCAAGCAAAGTACCACCAAGTTGTCTTTGAATGAACAACGTAAGCCCGCCTACATGATTAACCAGCAAATCACATTAATATAACTGAGTTAGTATCCATAGGTGTAAGGAACCTTGGAGTTTTCTCATGTTCTTCATGAGTAATTACTTTTCAAGAGAGGGTTGAGTGTTTGGTATGCTATATCAATTATTCAATTGCTATATGTTATGTAGTGGTACAAAACTGACATCAACACATGCACTTCTAGAGTCCGTTTTTCCTCCATATGCATGTTTCATTCTTCCAAGGGCAAGTTTTGTGCATTCTCAGCCCAAAACACTTCATGCAAGGGCATCATTTGAATGCATTTCTCATCAAAAACGCCCAGCAAGCTTGTTCTTGGTAAAACGTTTGGCATTGAAAAGTTTTTGAAAGTTGTTTTTGATCAAATGCATGTAAAAACGTGGCATGTTGCAAAATATCCACCCAATAGTACTATTTTAATACAATCATCAAGACTTGCAAAACCTCTAGCTGTTCCAACTCCAAGGATTTCTAAAAGATGAACCAAAGCATGTAGAAATTCACTATAGTGAACAATCACTAACAGTAGGCTACGAAAGTTCACAACACAAACTTTCATAAGGTGAACTCTTTTAGTTTGGAAGATTTGAAGTAAATAAAAAGCACTATTGCTTAAAATTGAAATTAGCAAAGTACAATCTGATTTGTTGCTCTACACAAAGAACAACAGAAATACCAATGAGTTTTCCAAGTATAAGCATGTGTGATAAACATTGCGTTGTACCAAATCAACTCCAAAGTGCTTCGAAAATACCTCCAAGTAATTACCAACTGAAAATCCTCACTACCTTGACAAAGAATAGTGTGCCAACTCCCCTAAATGAGAGCAACCCATAAAATGATGTGACTGCCCTGCAACGAAACAACAAACTCCAAACTGAAAAAACGATCTAGTATTTGCCAAGGATTACTCCTAAGAGTGGTCATACCAGTGTTCCAAGCCTCGGACTCGGCAAGCTCAAAATGGACTCGGACTCGGACTCGACGCCCAGACTCGGCAAGGACTCGGCAAATAAAAAAACCCATGAAATGCAAAGATTTTTAAGGATTTTAAGTTTTTTTCCTGCAACATTTAGTCAATTAACATCTAAAACACAATAATTGAGATAAATAGAAACTCCTTTGCACACATACACAACTTTGCATAGATCACATAAGTAAAAATACGGATTTCTAAAGAAAATTAGTTAAAGTTAAACCAAATAACATATAGAAATCTGAAATATAGTGTCACTGTCAAATCAAAATGTCTACAATATTCATGGAATATAAAATCCATAGAATCAGAAGTTCAAAACATATATCAAAGATTCAAAATAAAGGCTCATAGCCTCATAGTAGCCTATGTCCTCCTACGAGTATGCCTAAAATGACGCATGGAAGACTCTAGAGCCATCCTCTCTCCTTGTGTCTGAGGCTGAACCGAAATAGGATCCTCAGTGACATGCTCATCGGCAGATTCGGCACCCTCTTGATCCTCCTCATCATCATCCTCCTCATCATCACCCTCCTCATAATCCTCATCATCAGACTCGGATCCACCACTCTCAGCCTTAGGGTCCTGCATTGGGTCTCCTCGTACTCTAGCCTCCTGTGCCATCGCTACTGCCTCTACCTCTTGATCCACCTGATCAACCCACTCCAAGTCTCTATCATTGAAGACAGGATCATTCATCTCAATGTTCCACTCTTCTTGTGGATCAATGTTCTCTAATACAATTGGAGATGTGTCGGTGCCCAAGATATGTTTGTGATGAAGGCAAAGGTTGTAGTGAACAAACACAAGATCATTCATCTTTTTCACGGCCAACCTGTTGCGCTTCTTGGAGTGTATATGCTCAAACATACTCCAATTGCGTTCGCATCCTGAAGCACTAGATGGCTGGCTCAAGATACGAATGACAATCCTCTATAGATTTGGCACCTTAGTACCAAACATCTCCCACCATGCATTTGAAACAAGAAAATTTCAAATCAGTTCTATAACTTTAACTTTATCAATCTAGATTCTAAAGTGGTAAACCGTAATAGAATTAGAAATTAGAAATTAGAATTTGGAATCATAGATTCTTACCAGGCATCAATGCAGTTCGATTTTTTTTGCATATCTCTCGTGCAAATAAGTCCTCTTGTGCCTTGGTGTACATCTCTACCTCACGGACTATACTTGTGGAAATTGCATCATCAGGTGACATCCTCTCTATATCATCATAGAGGCCACTCCACACCTCCTCATCAGCCTTGAAACTTGCGCTGAATTGGTATGCTGGATTAAGGAAGTAGGCAGCTGCATGTATAGGCCTATGAAGTAGATTGTGCCATCGCCTATCAATAACATCCTCTTCTCTCAAGCCTTTTTTCTCTCTTCTTTCCTTATGCAAGTGATAGAATGACCTTTTTAGGTCAAAGACATAATATAAATGCCAAGTCAAACATTAAAAATGACTTAAAATAATTTAAAAATGTTTTTTTAAAGCGCCTTTTAACGCTGCCAGCCGGCCGAGTCCTGGCCTCGGGACTCGCCCAGTCAGGCGAGTCCATGGACTCGGCGAATCCAAGCGAGTCCTTCCCTGACTCGGCGAGTCCCGAGTCCAGAGTCCGAAAAACTCGCCTGGGTGGACTCGGCCTCGAACTCGCCGAGTCCTGTAACACTAGGTCATACTATCAATGCTCCAATATCTACTTAAAATCTCTTTGCAATCCATTTGGAGTAGCAATATAGCTGGTAAGAAACAGATTACCATTATCAATTTTGAAATTTAGACCAACATTCCACCAACACTCACTCCAACCATCTGCAATGAGCTCCATCATTTCTTGTTGAAAATCCAAGGCATGAATACCCAACCAAGAATGATTTCTGACATCCCTAGAAAGGTGCACAACATAACTTCAAGTGTGTAATGTCCCCTTTTTATGTTTAGTAGGACACTACCAGAATTATCTAATTCCTCCAATTCCTCCTACAAATGTGAGCAATTAACAATGCAATAATAATAAAGATATGACTGGTCATTCCAAATGCTTTAATGAATTATGAGAACTAACTGGTTTAATACAATATGAGATGTTTATGCACTGACGATTATTAATGTATGCAATGTATTATGATGCAGATAATGGGATATGTAATGACTGCAAATGGAGATGAACAATGTATATGTATTTACAATGGTAATTCCAATGCCAATGGAATATAAGTTACATAATATGTCTGCAATAATAGTTCGAACCTTAATGTGATTCTATGGGCTGTATCAGATATGCCAATAAGACTCACACACATTCCCTGCTAGCCGTCTCTGATAATCAATAGATTGTATGCTGCTGGTTTTGTTGCTGAGCTCTTTGTTCTGCTTGTTGATGTATCTAAAACAATGCATCCCACAAGTTCAGAAATCTCTCCTCCTAAATCCCTTTTTTCACCCATATTGCCTATGTTCTGTTTACTTGTGTCTAAGTGCTCTTCTGGATCCTCTTGTCCTTCTAACCCTCTCCTGTTTCTGCGTGAAGTATAATGATAAGTCCACGGTTACATACTCCAATCTGTCATATCACTGTCCAATCATTTTGTACCCACCAGGAAGGCAGGATACACTGCTCTGATACCATTGTAAGGGTTTGCCCTATTATGACCAGTTTGTTTTCTTCATTTGTTTGTTTTGGCAATTATGAAATAGATATAACAAGTAACAACAATACAAGTAACATGTATAAATGAAATCATACACTTAATTGCAACCACTAAACTATAGACAACATTATGAACAAATTACTTATACTCCAAGTCTAGTACACATTGTTATTATTATCAATGGATACAATAGAATGACATGCAATGCTCAAAATACTATGAAATGGCATACCAATTTTGCTGTCCAACACAGTTCAGACCTGATACTCGCTGTCCAACACAGTTTATACCTGATACAACACTCCCCAAGCTTGTACGACATACTTTAATTACTGCAGACTTATTCAACACCTCTTCCTACCATTCTCAGACCTGTGCAGCACTATGCTGTTGTTCCTAACTCTGTATGACACCCTAGATTGTATTCTCAGACAGTTCAATGCAACTACAAATGTTCCTAGGCATGTACAATACTGCTGCGGCTAAGTCGGGGCCTGTACGACACTTCTTCAACCTGGTATTGCTCACACAAATCTCCTAGCAAACTCAAATTGGTACAGCCAGCAAGGTAAGAGTGATTGACAGCAACTTGCACTCAACTTCACCTTCAAACCCTCAAAATTGATCCACTAAAAATGACAAACACTTTTCAAATGAAGTAACGATAATCTGATGTTTACTTTGATGCCTAATCAAATATCCTGGCTGTGTCTTCCTATTTTTCCACTATCCTATTTTTTCATGATGTTTTTCACTTTAATCTTAAGTCCCCAAACATTTTATATCACCATTGGGGTATCAAATAAAGAGGCTTATAATATTTTCCACTTAACTATAGTCCCACATTAATAAAGTTAAATATTTATATTTAACTTTATAAATTAACTTTATTAATGCATAAATAAATCCTGTCAATGATAATATAATTCTTCTATTGATATAAGACATTTACCATTGAAATGTCAACGTCACTGAAGGTTCTGACCATGTTAAAATGACTTAGTATAAATACTAAGTATGCCCAAAACTGTAATGTCCCCTTCTCCATGATAGGCCATTATGGCGCTCGATTAGTCTATCTCCCCATCCGGATAGACTAATGGCTTCTTTCAGAGGATGCCAGTCAGTCACAGGCTTCAGTGTCCGAATATTTATTATTTGGGATCCCTTTTCTATAGTTAAGTCACTTTATTTTATAAAGTGAGATTATAAAGGTTAGTTTATGACTTAAGTCGTTTTATATTAAAAAGTAACTTAAGTGAGTTTATGTGAGTGCACTTTATCCCACATTGCTTAGTTTTCCGTGCTTTCCCTCATATCGAGGTTATAAAAGCATAAAGTACGCCTTGGGATCAACACCATGAATTTTATAAATCAAAGAAACAAAACAGGTTACTCATGTGACTGGTTATTATTTTCTTGAGGATGGAAACCCTTGAGGAAAAATTCGAGGAGTTGGACGCAACCCTAGCATCTCGACAACAGTGGAATCATTCAGATTTCATTTCAGAATTTAATGAATTGGTAAGAGAGGAGAACTCCATTCTCAGCATCACTTTCAGATAAAGGATCAAATGCATGTGTATTTTCAGTTCGAGTCAGGTGTTGTGTGTGACAACAATAGGAAGGCCCAAGGAGTGGTGATTATCAAGCTAGTACTGGATTTTGCATTACATTTGATGTTGGGCATCAATCCCAGGTGTGATACAAAGGATTGGGCGCATTGTTAAGAAGTTATCTGGCATGCGACTGATAGACGTCCATACTGCAGTGTGACTGTATAACCGAAGCTCACCTCTTAAAAATGGCGGGACATCACACAGCCTGTGATACACATTGTTATCGCGTGACTCCCTTGGCACGCACGGTTGTGCTAATACGAACACCCTTGGACTCGGGGTAGCGCAGGGGATTGGTTATTACGTGAGCTTCCTCGTCCCTCATGGCTGGGTAGAAGCGACACCTCCAGACTTCGGGCGGCAGTGCTGTAGGTAGCATCGGGTGTACACCAGCGCTTGGGAGAGCATTACATCTGGACATAGGTTGGGTGCTTTAGCATCATTGGTTGCTAGCAGCCGCAACACTCATCTCTCTACAATCAACCTTGGATTCGCATCAAGCCACAATATTCTTTCACTCCTGTCATTTCTGAATTCGTGTCAAGGTATTCCTAGAACAATAAACTCAGAATATATTCTTAGTATTAATTTTTGGATTGGTATAATGTATGACTGGCTTGTATAATGGAAGTTATTCGGCAATAGAAATACTCTTGAAGTTGGCATATTGTATCTCTTTTCTTACACTAATAAAATCGCACAGATTAAGTTACATACACCATGTGGAAAACAAATAAATAGCACACTTCCAGAAATTAGAAATCTTGCAGCTCTTTTTCTTAAAAAACTACCGGTCAAGATCATTACAAAAACTGTCTCTAAACTCCTCAAAATGATCTACTATTCGAAATTGCCTAGGCCAAATGGCCTCAAAGTTCCTTAAATGTCCTGGTTAGCTTATGGGACCATGGGGAAATAGGCTAATGACTATATCATGCAATAAGTGCTCGAAAAGGGACATTACAAATAAATAGGAGAAAAAAGCCAAGTCTTGAAAAAATAGGAAAGGCAAATAGAGAGTTTTTTCTTTTGAAATAAAAACAAGTTAACAAAGTGACGGGGAAAAAGTGATTTTATTTAGTCCCACATGCATTGGTGAAGAGGGTCAAACTTCTTGGGAGTGATCTAAAAGCAATTTTGTGGAGCTCATTTCTCATGCTTGGTTGAATATTGTTATTGCTTATGCTTTGGTTCTTGAAGGAGATTGTGCTTCTTCTTGCTAGTTTGTGAGGTTGAAACCCCTTGTAGGTGACATTCTTCACATCGTTGAGAGATTTGTGTTCCACGGCGATGCATCCCCTGTCATGGAACCCCCACTCTCGTCCCAGGAACAAAACAGGGCCCTTTTTTGCCAAAAAATTGGGACATTTCCCAAACGGATTTTTGGGGGAGTTAGGAAACTCGGGGATGGCATTAGGTAACTTGGGGACGGCCACTCCCAATGCTCCAGATAGTATTTGCTGATTATAATTGTTGCAGATATTCATATTAATTTCTAGCAAATGGGTATGTTGAATTTGTGCTTGTAATCTGATTTAATTATCTGGGTATTCAGTGTGTAATATTGCTTCAATTTCAGATTTGTATCAGATTTTGAGTGAATAAGTTAAAGTTTTCAACATATAATTTCCATTCTTAATTTGCAATATAAATCTGCCTTCTATTCTATCTTCTCACTTCAAGCAAAAAAAACATATATATCAGACCAGAACAGGGATGGATATTACACAGAATTACATCTTGTCATTACAAATGGTATTTTTACTTAATCATTCTTCTTTTAAAATATCAAAATATAAATGAAGCTATATATAATATCAGGCCATGATAGGCTAACTGCTTCTCTATTATTTGACTGTGTAGATTGAGATTTTCTATTATTATGCAGGTGATAAATCTCTTTATGATGAGGTTGGTCCACTATTAGACATAATGGGAAAGGTAAAAGTAAAACTATCTTCTAGCATTATACAGCACCTTTAGTAAAGAACTTTTATATTGGTGATATTTACAGTTTGGTTATCAATGGTTATTGTAGTCACGATTTTACCTTGGTGATGTGGGTAATGGTGCTGCAATGAAGCTTATTGTCAATATGATAATGGGAAGGTTAGAACTTAGTATATTGCATAAAGATTATGATTATAAATCTTGTATCATCTATTGCTTTATTTTTTAACATTGCTAACATTTTTAATATCTTCCAAGATTGATTTGGTGATTATTGCAGTATGATGGCTTCATTCTCAGAGGGATTGGTTCTTGGTCAAAAAGTGGGACTAGATCCCAATATTCTACTTGAGGTGCCATTTCATGCCGAGCATCTTCATTTGTCTGATTAGTGCTAATTAATGACTTGCTTTGTGCTAAAAAGGTATACATTTTAGAGGAATTGGCTGACCATGCTTTTTTTCTTCTCAGGTAATATCACAGGGTGCTATAAATTCACCCATGTTTTCATTGAAGGGCCCAGCTATGGTAAAATCCAGTTACAGCCCAGCATTCCCTCTCCAACACCAGCAGAAGGTAAACTTATCATTCAGATTTACTTCTGAAGTTACTGTTGAATACGAAGTAATGTTGATGGATATTCAGGATCTGCGGTTAGCTTTGGCAATGGCAGAAGAAGTGTCGCAGCCCACTCCAATTGCAGCAGCTGCAAATGAATTATATAAGGTGGCAAAAGCTCATGGTCTAGGCGAAGAGGATTTTTCAGCAATTATTGAAGCACTCAAAGTTTTGAAGAAATAAAGTACATTTATTTTTCGGATTATCTTCTACTGACTGCAGATTTGATAGTCTATTTGGGGCTTCATTAAGAACTTCTGAAAGAGTTTACTGATTTTTTTTTATATGGAGAGAGTGTCCTCAAATCAAATTAATCCATAGAATATTAAAAATCAATGTAGAAAATCACTTATTGATGTCAAACATGGCAGTTTTATCCTATAGTTAAATTAGTTCCTGTGCAAAACTTCCATTGAGGCATACACTATTGATTCACAAAAATGTTAAACAAGAGCATCATTAGCAAAGACTCTAATGCAAATTTGTGTTCAAACTTCAAACTAAACATTGTCTTATTTGTTCCGTGCCAAGATTTACCATATGCTTTTAACTCATGCCAGTGCACACTGTAATAGTTGTGACAATGATTTTCAGGAGAGCGGACATCTTCCCTATATTCTCTTTGTCGACCAGAAAATAACCAGAATGTGTATGAATTGTAAAGGCAACCACGAAACCTAAATTACAATGCAAATCCCTAATCAAATCAATGGACATACAAAATTAAATGCACATAAATGAAATCAAACGCAAACCACTATGCATCCACTTCACAATTCCTTCATTGCCCTTAGCAAATTAAAAGTGCTCTCAGAAATTATGTGTTCACAAAGCAATTAAAGCTCAAAATGATGCGATAATGATGAATCGAAAATGCTATCAAAGATGTGCTTATCTTCAAAATAAGGAAGAAGGGTTGAATCTATAGATTCTTGAAGATGACAAGACGAAGATAGGAAGAATCAAGAATGGCAGCTTTCATTGAGGAAATAGATATAAAGCTTCTGATTTTCAAATGTGCACTTCTTTCTTCCTGTTTTGAAATTGAGAAAAGCTGATAAGTTGTCAAAGTGATTAATTTCGAAAATCAATATTACTAAATAAAGATATTTGTTTCCATTTTTGAAATTGGAAAGGAAGTTGGTAGAATTGTCATTTTTCGAAAATTAACAAAACAGATAAAGATATTTGTTTCTATTTTTGAATTTGAGGAAAGATTTGAGGATTGATTTTTAATTAACTAATTTCAACATTTCTTTAATTAATGCGTATGAACAAATAAAAGATATTTGTTTCCATTTTCGAATATAAGGAAAGATTTGAGGATTTATTAATGAAAAATGTCGTTTGTGGGCGTTGAACAACACTGTTCATTCCATGGATTACTTATACCTGGAAAAAATAAAACCAGTTATGTAATCTGAAATATCCCTTACTATTATTGAACCCAAACTTTCCCTCTTTCATCGCTAATCACAAGTTCATAGAGCAGGCATTTATTCAAACAGTTTGTTTCCTTCACTGGTTTGTTTATTATATGGACATTTGACAAACAAGTGGCCTGTAAACTGTATGTGATTGTATTGTTTACAGAGTTTCATTTCCAAGGATATTGAATCAAAACAATCATAAGCTTTGAAGAACTGAGAGAACATTGAGAGATTACTGGCTTCTAATTGTATGAACAGTATTACTGGTACGGATACCAATGTAAAATCCCTAATTATTTTGTTTGCAATCTTTGAAGTTATTTGCCAGAACTCTTGTTTGACTCTCACCGTATTTACAGGAAATGAAAGAAATCCACAAGTTCCTTTTTAATTTGCAACTCAAAATAATTATCAGAACGTTGATGCCTTTATTTTAGAACAAATTATATTATTATATTCTCGTAAAGGAAAATATTTGGTGCACCTGTTTTGATGCACCCATATCCCCTACTGGCCGCTATTAGTGGAATAGATAGGATGTGGTAATTCCCCTGCGGTTCAAACTTTCAAAGTAACTGCATCCGTGTCATACTGAGACCGACGACAACCACCCAGAAGAAGACAACATCAAAGCTCCTGTTCCCGTGTTATTCTGAAGACTGACGACATTCATATTGGAAGGAAGCGACGTTCATACTTGTCCAACTCCGATACGAACTCTGGGAATAGTAATACCCTGATTGGGAGAAACGACACATAGGAATATGCAGTGAGCCGACCTGAAGGACACGTCACTCTGCTAGAAGACAAATGATGTTCTTCCGTGTGTGACCCTGATGTGTGAACAACGTTCTGACTTTGGTTGGCATGCTAATACTTTACCATTATACACTAGCACATATCCCAGAAGTCCTCGATACCCATCTTATGGGAAATGGCTAAACAGCCAACTAAAACGTAATAATATATAGGAAGAGTTTGGAAAAAAAACTAAGTGTCCCCTTTTGTAAGATATACGTTTTAGTTTGCTATTTAGACGTTGCTCATCTTAGGTTCGAAATGAGTGAAAGGCGCTGACTTGGCTCCCCTTATGATGTCTACTTCTTTGAGCATCGCCCAACACATTCATTCATTTGATGATCAATCTTAGATATAACCTTCGACAGGGAGGTCTTCTGTTTCGTTTCATTGATAAATACTGACAAAATAATCTCCATAGCGCTGTGTATATTTGTTTGTCAAATCATACATGGACGACACTCCAGCGTGACCATAAGAGTGCTATAGAATAGGTATATGTAAATTGACAATAAACTTCTTGTTGCTATAACCCGTCACCCATCTGATACTCAGCAACTATATTAACCATTAGACCAGATCTCTCACTGGTGAAATGATTTCTCGGACAATCCCAATGAATTCATCAACAATCATGAAATTTCAGCCTGTTTTCCTTACTCACAGGAATGCTTCTTTAAGGGAAGAAATTGCCCTAAATCAACTTACTTCCAAAACTGAAACATAACAAAGCTTAATTATTTAAATATTAGTTTACGATTTATTACTATTGTTTAAATCTTTAACTTATTTATTATAATTAATTATTTAATATTAGTCTGTAATGCACTTAACTAATATTAACATTATTTATTTAATATCTCAATTGAAGAATTATTTAGGGGACAATACATAATCATAGTCGGAGATTGAACTCCATAGCTATCAGTGCCTTTTATCAGCAGATATACAAAACTTTCTTTGTCAACCTTGAACAAGAGTTCCAAGGTGGCTGGCTATTGATAATACGACTCACTGACAACAGTTCGTTATGAATTAACTCTAGAAAGGATAAAGCTCTTGACACTAGTTTGTGAACATCTACATTATGGGGCTAAGTCAATGTAAAAATAATTGCAGTTACAAACATCGGCTGGATACCCCAGAAATAAGACAATTTCTTACAAAAGAAAAACAGACCAAAAAGTACTTCATGTGTAATTTAGCTGATTGCATATTTATACAAAGATGGTATCGTTTTGCAGTCAACATAGAACGTGTTGTGATTAGTCGAAGACTCATAGATGAAGAATGGGCTGTGCGTGGAGGCCAAAAAGGGTAAAATAAAACCAGTTTCTCCGCATACAAATAAAATCGGTCACAGCAATGACAATACACTCGGCAGAAAAAACTAATCTTGCCATTCGGACGTACCATAAAAGTCTGGCCAAGACATGACTTACAAGAGTAACAAAACAGAAAGATGGAAACACCGAATGCCAAGGAAATATAATGAAGATTCTTTAAAGAGAAATTCGAGATAGTCAAAGATAGTATCTGGGCGATGCGTGCTATTTAGAGTTGTGTGCGTAAAATTGTTATATAAACAACCATCCAATAACGCAGTCCAATTTTACAGATATAGATGTCGCGATAAACATTTATTTGGCAGAACAAGGAAGTATGATAAAATTGAGGACAATATAAAGAGTTTCACACCAGTAAACCTGCTTTAGAGTAGCTTGCAGTATAAGTTGTTTAATTCTGAGTTATGCACAAAGAAAGCTAAACATTACAAACTTTAGTAGTATTTTATTTCGAAGTTCTGAAAATTTAACAAGGTATCTCGTAATCTAATCTTCATTGAAGAAGAAAAATAGCAAAAATATGAATTTGCTCGTTTAATAGCAAACACTCATCTTTAATTTGTATAATGTAAATTATATTAGCATACAAAGATTATTAAATATAAGATTACATAATAATATACAATTAAAACATTATATATGTTGGTTGATTCCGAGTTCTGCACAAAGGAAGGTGAACATTACAAACTTTAGTAGTATTTTATGTGTAAACTAAAAAACAAATCTAATGCAATATATGTTGAGGTTAAAGAATGCAGATAAATTTAAAATAGAGCAAAATGCCAGAGAGGAAAAATACATAGAGAAAAAAGACCAGAATTTATAATGGCTCGTTTAGAATGAACTACATCCACTTTTCAAGCTGAGGGACTCTTTTTCTATTAATTCAAAATCATATTACAGTGAGCAGCAATAAATCATATTCATACAGTTCCAAGAATAACTGAATAATCCATTTTTAGCCAACACAACACCAAAGGGTTGAAACGGTTTTGCGAAAGAAGGAAATGACAGTTACAAGGAGAAGCAATGATTGGGCTTCAGTAATCAGAAATGTTACAATCTCCTACTTGAAGTCTAATCAATGTTGTGAAAAGTGCTACACAAAGATATCCCCCAGCTTGGATCTTATGGCAATGTCATCACAATGTCGAGAGAAGCTCTACAGAACTCAAACTTCTCCCGAGATACAACCTTTGTTAATACATCTGCCGGATTGACTTTGGTGTCAATTTTCGCTAATTGTAACTTGCCTTCCTCAAGAGCATGACGAATGAAATGATATATAATCTCTATGTGCTTTGTGCGACTATGTAAAGCTGAATTTTTAGCCAAATGAATAGCACTATTACTATCACAAAACAGAGGAAAATCAAATTGCGTACACCCCAACTCTCCTATTAGTCATTGTAGCCATATCATCTCCTTGGCTCCCTTAGTGAGTGCAATGTATCTAGCCTTGGCGGAGGACAGAGCAACCACCTATTGCTTACGAGAGGCCCAACTGATTGCTGCCTTGACAAAAGTAAACACATAACTAGTAGTAGATCTCCTCTTATCTAAATCCCTAGCCATATCAGAATCAACATAACCACAGAGGTGAATATCCTTACCATTAAAACATAAGACATAATTAGAGGTACCTTTCATGTATCAAAGAATCCATTGGACTTCTTGCCAATGAGTTTTTCCTGGATTACTCCTAAAACTATTCACAACTCCCACTGCATGAGCAATGTTCGGACAAGTACAAACCATGGCATACATGAGGCTGCCAACTGCAGATGAGTACGCAATATTATCCATTTCAGATTCTTCTTCCAAATTCGAAGGACACATAGCGGAAGACAAATGTAAGTGATCAGCCAATGGAGTAGAAACAAGCTTGGCATTTGACATACTAAACTTGTCCAGAACTTTTAAAATATATTGTTCTTGAGATAATCTAATTTCCCCTTTTTGTCTATTTCGAAATATATCAAACCCAAGAATCCTCTTCGTTGCCCCTAAATCTTTCATGGCAAAGCAAAGAGCCAAATGCATCTTCAATTCTCTGACAATCCGCACACTATTACCAACAACCAACATATCATCAACATAAAGCAAAAGAATAACAAATTCACCATTTGGAATCCGCTTGTAGTAAACACATGGGTATGATTCATAGTGAATAAATTTTTGTTGAGTCATAAAACTATTGAATTTTAAATACCATAGTCTTGGGGTTTGCTTCAACCCATACAAACTTCACTTCAATCTGCAATACAAGTGTTCTTCACCCTTTTTAATAAAGCTCTCAGGTTGTTAGATGTACAGTTCCTCTTCAATATCTCCATGAAGAAACATTGTTTTAACATCAAGTTGCTCAAGCTTGAGATCCCAAACAACTGCCATACCCAAAACCAAATGAATTGTTTGCATTTTCACAATTGGAGAAAAAATTTCATTAAAATCCACACCCTTTTGTTGAGCAAAACCTTCTACCACCAATTTGGCCCTGTATCTTTTTCGTCCTCCATCTTCTTTCAACCGATAAACTCATTTTTTTTTTTTTAAAATTCAGTTTGGTGGAGCAGGGACTAAATCACAAGTATCATTGATGCACAAGGACTCCAATTCATCCTTCATAGCATCCATCCAGTGAATTGAATTTATATCATTGTAGGCTTGTTTAAAGGTTTGAGGCTCTGCTCGATCATAACACAGAGAAAATAATAATTCATAATCATCGAATTTCCTCAGACGTTTTCTTTCTTGTAGACCTTCGCAGTGGAATGTTCTGATTATTGTCTTGACTGTAATCTTGATCAAATCCCTCTGTATTTCCAACAGTAGATTGATTTCCAATTGCTTGTAGATGAGTCACATTTGGCTTCTGTGTATCATGTGGTTTATTACCACTCATTTGTTCTCGTGGCTGAGAACCTTTTGCCACAAAAGGCTCATGGTGAGGACGCACCATGGGTTGGGAGTGAGCCAGTGCATCAAGGGGAGACTGCGGGTGAGATTGGTTAAAGGGAAGCCTCAATTGTTACAGCTTGGTTGTCCAAGCTAGAAGCCGGTCTCATAGACGTAGGAGGAGGCAGCGTTAATGATTAAGGGGCTAGCAGTGTAGGAAATAGAGGATTCTCCTCTACGCTAGATAGAGGTTGACCACGCAAGCTGGCTAGAGGAATCATCATGGCCAATAGAGACATAGGAGGTAAGGGTTGCGATGAAGTAAGAGCAAGTTGTGCAGTGGGTAAAACGGGTTGTGTGGGTATAATGCAAGGTAGGGGTCGAGCATTAGTAATAGTCCCTGAAGGTACAACAATGGTAGTCGGGTGAAATGTGACTCGAGGAACTCGCTGTATATGACTTCCATTTTTAAATAAATCAAATTTAATAGAACCATCAGAAGTTGTGTTCTGATTGTGCAAACCGGAGAAAGACTTTTCATTGAAAACATCCCGGCTATGGATAACCTTCTTTGCAATGGGATCCCATAGTCTAAAACCAAATTGATCCTCACCATTCCCCAAAAAATGCATCTCTTGGATTTAAAATCCAATTTCATTCTCTGCTCTTTAGGAACATGCACATAAGCATCACAACCAAAAACACACGATTAAATGAAATCTGTTTCCCAAGCCACCTCTCTTCTGGAATGTCAAAATCAAGACGAGATGAAGGAGCTCAGTTAATAAAAAAAACAACAATATTACATGCCTCTGCCCAAAATTCTTTCTCCAAACCGGCATTAGAGAGCATGCATCAAGCTCTTTCCAAAATAGTCTAATTTAACCTCTCAGCTACGGTATTTTTCTGAGGTGTAAAGATGACTATTTTAATCCTTCGAATACCATTATCTACACAAAAATTATTGAATTCGGAAGAGAAAAATTTGCCATCGTTACCAGTAGTTAGTAGGCATTTAATCTTCTTTCCAGTTTGGTTTTCAGCCATAGCCTTAAAATTTTTGAATTTGGAAAACACCTCAGACTTTTTATTCAACATATTTTATAAACCCACACTTTACGAGTGCAATCATCAAGAAATGTAACAAAATAATTGGCACCATCGATAGAAGTTACCTCTGTAGGACCGAAAACATCAGAATGCACAAGTTCCAGTGGAGAAGATTTCTTCTCATGACCGATTCACACGAAGTTGGTTTGATTTTGTTTGCCATAAAGACAATGCTCACATATATCCAAGTCAATTGATTTAAGACCCGAAAGTTGATCTTGTTGAAGCATAACTTCAAGACCCTTCTTGCTCATATGCTTGAGCCTCTTGTGCCAAAGTTCAATGTTACTATCTATAACAACCATGGCAACTCCCACTTCAGCATTGCACTCTAAAACATATAAACTTCCTAATTTCTTCCCCTTTGCTAGAACCAACACACCTTTGGTTACTTTCCATGAATCCAAGGAAAAATTAACATTGCAGCCTTGAGCATAAAGCTGGCTAACAGAAATCAAATTTCTTTTGAGAGTAGGAACATGTCGATCAAAACCCATTGTTTACCATTTTTTAGTGACATTAAGACATCACCCCTGTCCACAATGTCACATTCTTTGTTATCTCCAAGATAAACTTTTCCAAACGAACCGTTTGATAGTTTGTGAAAGCACTCTGACATGGAGTAGCATGGAAAGAGGCACTAGAATCTAGAACCCATGAACTTGCATTCATGTCACTAGCTGCAAGAACCGATACACCATCATCCTTAACAACTGCAGTATTTACTCCATCATTGATCACTTTATCTTGGGCCTTTTTTGTATTTCAACATTTTTTTTTTCGTGTGTCTTGATTTACCACAAAATCAACATGTACCATTTTTGCCTCTTGATTGTGATCGATGTGTAGATTGAGATCTTCCATGGTTGTTATGTCTTCCTCTTTCTTGACCCCTACCCCGATTGCTAGTGCTAACTGTTGTTAATGCATCACTTGAGGAAGACTCATGATTCTTCCTACGCATGTCTTCGCTGAGAAGTGTAGCAACAACCTCATCAAATTGAAGTTTAGTTTTGGCAGCCACCGAAGTGCTAACTGCCATTACCACCCCTTCCCAGCTATTCGACAATGAACATAGGAACAAAACAACTTTCATTTCATCATCTAATGCTATGCCTACGAAAATCAATTCAGAAAGTAAGGTATTTAACTCATTAAGGTGATTCGACATAACTCCTTTCATTTTCAGATTGTATAATTTTTTCATTATGAATACCTTGTTCGATGCTGAAGCTATCTCATATAATGAAGATAATTTATCCCAAGACTCTTTCGTTGTCTTCTCTATTGAAACATTGAAGAGCACGTTGCTTGAGAGTGATAGAGCACGTTGCTCTTGCTTTTTGATCAAGCTTCTCCCAGTCTTCATCTGATAAAGATCCTTTACCCTTGGTTTTTCCAAGCAATGGGAGTGATAGATCCTGCTTGATCTGTAGTGACTCTATCTGCACTTTCCATAACCTAAAATTTTGCCTAGCAAACTTCTCGATTTTCCATTTGTCTTCTTCATCCATGATCCTGAGAAATCTTCACTGATTTCCAGAAAATCAAATTGAACTTTCCTAGCTCTGATACCAATTGTTGAGGTTAAAGAATGCAGATATTAAAATAGAGAAAAATGCCAGAGAGAAAAAATACATAGAGAAAAAAGACCAGAATTTATAGTGGTTCGTTGAGAATGAACTACATCCACTTTTCAAGTTGAGGGACTCTCTTTCTATTCATTCAAAATCACATTATAGTGAGCAGCAATAAAACATATTCATACAGTTCCAAGAAGAACTGAATAATCCATTTTTAGCCAACACAACACCCAAGAGGTTGAAACGGTTTTGCGGAAGAAGGAAACGATAGTTACAAGGAGAAGCAATGATTGGGCTTCAACAATCAGAACCGTTACAATATAATCAATATAATATGTAATATTATATAGTATTAATTCTTATAAAAATTAACAACTGCTTCAGTTATCAATAATGATTAATGCCTATTAATTTATTGTATATTATTTTAGTTTTTTTTCTCCAAAAAAGTCTGAGAATGAATGCAAGAAAATTACAGGTCATCATTTATCAAAGTGAAAAGTAATATTGTGAGTTCATCCCAAGACTCGGTCGGTTAAAATCATCTTTGCAATTTTTTTTTTAAACATACTAAATTTGAGTTTTGTATTAAGAATTTTTTTTAATGTTTTCTAAAGGATTTAAGTTACTTTTTTTTTTTATCGGTAAAAGGCCTAAGCCAAAGGTTTTATTAATAGATTGAATTATAGTACAAACATTCCATTCTGTGCGGGCACTGGTAGGAAAGAATGGAGAAGAAAACCTCCAGTCTAGCTTGGGACCATGGTCCAAATTTTTTTATTACAAACAATTTTATGAGGGCATTCCCTCATTTACATCAATGGATGAAGGCATTCCTTCATTTACAATTTCAGTTTAATTTATCTGCAAACTCGGTTCTGGCTTGGTGTTAAATATAATGATATATCTCTGTATCGATGGAAGGGAGATCGCCTCATATACATCAAGATTTTAAAGATGTCGCTTCGCTGATAGTTATGGTTTTAATTTCTTCCTCATACTCAGTTCTATCTTGTTGACAATTATCTTTATATAATTTTGTATCGATGAAATGAAGATCTTGTATTCTTTGATTCCTTTGCCTTTGCTATCCTGTATACAAACAAATACTATGCACCAAAAATACGCTTGTTATGTAGTTAGAAAAGAAGATTCCTACTAACTTAGAAGTTATATATATCTGATACTTCAAACTTGATATTGTTGCTATCATAAAGTGTAGCACATACCACTAATTTGTGACTTAAAACCTAGTGTACTTTTTGAAAATAAGAAGTGTTCAATCAGTAAAAAAGAATAGCCTGATTACTGAGAGATATGTTTAGTAAAGGGAAAAACCCATTTTCTTATTATCTATGCTTCTATGAGACCCTAACTTCCCCTAGAAGGATATTTCACTAATAGTCTATACACTAACATTAAGATCTACAAGTGCCTCTGAATCTCCATTGTTTCAAGGGATACCATCTTTATATCAAATTGCTATTCTTGAAATTATAAGGTGATGATTATTACAGGATCACCTTATGCACTTCATTTTTGGCGTATTGAGCAAAATAAAATCTCTAATCCAATTATAAACTAAAATGAAGTGATAAAAACTATGTTTATTTAAAACATTTTTCATGACTCATAGATTGATAGTTTAGAAAACAGAGCTATATACGATTAAGTTCTCAGCTTATTTAAACAGTCAATACTAAAGAAATTATGCAAAAGTAATACCATCCTCCTGACCATAAGCATTAATAGAATGAAAGCTATCAGTTAAGCATGAAGAAACTATTTAGTCAGATAAACCATTCTTAGCAAACAGATTCTGGAGGCGGGGAATCATCTGAAAACAAGCAAGTAAATCTATTAGACACAACATAGTCATACCTCTGATTATTAATGCAAGTGACATATGTATATCATCATTTTAACCTTACTAAAATCTTTGTTACCTGTATTACTAAGTGCGGGCTATTGATAGGATCCAGTTGCCATATATTCCTGGGATCAGATCCCTTTTAGATAAAGCTAATATATAAGCTTATGCTCAAGACTTATATAAATCTGATGAAATTAATAGCCTTATCCATTATCTTAAAAGATGTGATCATTTAGTTGTCTATAAAACTTATCTAAGCACTAAGAATTTCTAAGACACTTCTTTGCAGCGATATCCATATACTAGTCTAAAGAGATTCTAGACATAGCTTACTGATCATAACATATTCTATTAATTTGAATAGACATCTTTTCTAAACCATATTCATCCATGCTAAACTTAGTTTATCAATAAATAAAATACAATCCTATAACCCTTAAAACTATATGAGATCTATTAAGTATATTCAGTAATGTAAGTGTGGGTAAGTTGGAAGGTGTCAAGTTATCTTAGAAATTGCATCTATAATTAGAAAGTGAACTAAGCCTAGAGAAGAAATATGAACTTCACAAAAACATGATCAACCCTAAAGTTGTAGTAGACATAAAAACACAATTCATCATGAGATGTACCCTCGAATGATGATCCAGATAGTAATTTAAGGCTACCTAATTCATATGCCTTTTATTAATTGTTAACACTTATCTCGAAACAACCGATTGGGATAGTGTTGTCAGAGGATTTAAGTTACTTTTGTGTACGGTAGTTAAAAAGAATTTACTTAACTTTATTGTGATTAAAAATATTTAAGTTTTCTATTATAAATTTGATTTAAAAAAAAAAACATTTAGATTTTTTTCTTTCTTAAAAAAAATATTTTTACTTTATTTATCTATTTTTAAATATATTTAATTTTATTAAATATAATAATTAATCCACTAATTAGTTTATGATTAAAGCTAATAATCATATAAAGGTACATAAAATATAAATATTATATAAAAAATAAAAGTCATGAATGAATATATAAAAAATTATGGAGCAAAGGTAGAAAGTCTAATAATAAGAAAAGAGAGAAATACAAAATTATAGAAAAGAAAACGACAATCACATATAATGAGTTGAGTATCTTCTTGATTACCCAAACTTATAGAGAGTCCTCAAATCAAGCTTCCAACTGAGATACTGCTACTCCACCGAAGTCAAAGAAGCCAATTTGTTATCATTGTGGGAAACCTGGTCATATAGTTGATGTTTGCAGGAGCAAAAGAGATAAACCATTGAGCATTTCTAATTTTGATGGTTATTGTTATAATTGCAATAAGTATGGACATAAAGCATTTGAGTGTAGATCAAGGATTGCTAACAATACAAGGAAGCCAAAATTCAATGGTTATTGCAATACTTGCAATAGATATGGTCATAAATATGAAGAATGTAGGTCACAAAAAAAGAATGTCAAATGGGTATCTAACTGACACAATACTACAAACAATCGACAAAGCTCAACAATACCATGGGGCTACAACACAAGAATTTCATGTTCAACATGTGGGAGATTTGGACACATTGCAAAAAATTGTATTTTGATGCATGGAAGAAATAACAAAAGATCGTGGAGAAATCTTGGAATGACATTTTTTCACTATCATAAGGTAGGTCACCTAGCCAAAGACTGCAGGTACTGAGTTAAAGCTCCAACCGGGGAAAATATAAGTGAATATTGAAGAAATAAGAGATCAGATGAATAGAACATGGAGAAGGAAGTCTCTAGATGATGGAACAACACTTGGAACAATTGATGCCACCTCATCGTCTAGATTGGGTGCACCTATCTTCACCTAATAAGTTAAAGATATGTGGAGGAACTATAACTCCAATCTTAAATTGGTTCCTAACATTTGTGCAAAGATCCATATAAGCATAATAAGATGCATTTGGATATATGTTGTGAAGTTACTATTTCATGTTTGATCGATAAAAGATAAATTTATTTTGTTTCATTCGGTGAAAGGAAGTGTAATTTCTTATTCAGTGAAAAATGAGTCGGTGACTACATTAAATGCTAAAATTATATCCATTGGAAACCCTAATCAAGGAAAAGGTATAAATAGACCCTTTGATATTTTATTTTTACCTAATATTTTCAAAATCATTTGAGTGAATTGCAGAGACGAGTCTTCCAAGAGCATTCAAGCAATTGATTGAGCAAATCTAAGCATAAGAAAGCATATTCGAGTGATTTCTAGTGTTTTCCTGAGTTGTAGAAGTGTGACCAAGTTGATTTTCAAACATAACCCTACTTCAAGAAAGAAGATACATATTTGAAATCTATGACACCCAAAGTTCAGAAACTTGTTGTTGTTGAGACAATTGATCCAGTCAACCTGAAATACAAGCTACCTCTAGCTAAAGCCATTGAACCTAACAAGATGGGAGCTCTATCTTCTATTCCTCCACGAGTCATCTTAATTGAAAATATTTGTGCCTTTATTCACTGTAAGATTGAAGAAATTAGTCAAAATGAGATTGATACATCCTACCAGAGTCTGTGTGTGAATGGGAAATCGAAGGACGAGCACATCCATTTGGACATGCATGTACCGAGTGTGTTCAAGACTGAATGGATGAGAATTGTGTTAAGCCGAGTTCACAACCAATTTATGTGGCTCGATGCACCAGTCAAGATCATAAAAGATGTGTTACACATTGTGACTATATATCCAATCGATGATAGACTGAAGGCACATAAGCAAACCAACAAAAACAAGTTGTGTGAGTTGACTCAAGATAAATTGGATGGTAGAGGAATAAATTTGTCTACTGTGGAAGACCCCAAGTTAAGATTCACATGTAATGTCATTTCCTACCAAATCTTCCAATCCTCTCGAGTGGATAGTGTACTATGTGGAGTTGTGGACATTGCATACAAGATAGTCGAGAAGGATATGAAGATTGATCTATGTAAGATCCTATTGAATTAATTTGATGACAATATGAATACCATTTAGAAAACAAAGACCAACACATTGAAGTTCGATTCATTGTTGGTATGTATATTCTTTTACTTTCAAAACTTATTTCCATCAATTGGTAATGTAGTCTAGAATGTAAAGAAACTAATTATTTATCATATCAATAAATTCATTCAAAGTTTAGGAGATAACTTTAATATTTTAATGAATAACTATTTCACCAAGTTTCAAACTAGAATGCACAAGAAATTTAGAATTCCACCTCAGTTAGTGGAGAAGCACCAAGACACTATTTGTTTTGAAGTGGATACCAACACATGCATTGTGAAGGTTGTGGAGCCAAGGACTATCTAGCTATAGCCAATGGGATATGAAATTGATATCAACACAACTTCTCAACAAATAGAAGCCCTATTAGCTAAACCAGTTGATAAGAGAGCCAATCGGTATGGGACTTATGAAAGGTGAAGGAAAAGATAAAATTAGGTATATTGATACCTAAGGATCAGAGAAAAGCTAGTAGAATGATAAGTGACTTGTCAGAAAATCTAAGAGTTACCATTGAAGAAGATGATGCAGGTCTTTCTAAAGTTAAGGGGAAGAAAACAAGAATGAAAAAGGAAACATCGAGCCCCATAGGTTCAAGACCATTGACAAGGTCTACTTCCACACCAAGGGAAAAGAAGAAACTTGTGTTAGATCAACCAAAACCTAAAACATATGTGATTGAGATAAAAACATTTGGTAGACCAAGAAGAAAGCTTAAACTACAAGAAGATAGTGAGACAGAGTCCGGGGATTTGATAAAAATCAAAGTTGTACAAAATTGACCCTTTAAACTGAAAAACTTAGATGAGTTTATTGAAAATATTAAGAATTATGGAGGTTTTATAGGAATTCAATATGAAAAGTATGATAAGTACATGATCAACTCATATCAGCAACCACAACAATTTCATCCTCCTTTACCTTCTACATCTTCTTCATTTTCTAATCCACAATTCCACAAAAACCTACACCTATGCTTTCCTAATTGACCCCAGACATAAATAATAAAGTGGGTCAACCAATCTATAATAATGAAGTTGCAGGGGTCCTAATCTATCCTATCAATGCATTGGGGATTTATCGGGTATATATAAGGTTAGGAAAGAACCTCCAAGGATCCACCATCATGGAAGTTGAATATTCTCTAATAGAAATAGAGGAAGAGAAACCAAAACCTCCATTTCTAGAAAGGTTGCATGAGAAACCAAAATAAAAAGAAACATCTCTAACTAATTTTTATATTACGAATGAGTTACGTAATGTCAACATTAAAATTCCCTTGTTAAAGGCTTTTGAGACATCCCAATCTATACTAAAGTAGTCAAATAACTTTTTGGGAGAAAACAACAAAGGAAGCAGGTTCCCAAGATAATCCAAGTCATTGGAAAAATTCACTAGTACAATTGGCACCTATTTTTGATGAACAAATGGTCAAACTTTCTACCAAGATTTTTTGAATGATCTACGAATGGTCTTGTCACTATTTTCGTAGTCAAACTTTCAACATGTCGTTGTTAATGTAGAATGTTCTATGCCAATCTTGGTCGAAATTGACATATGCAATTGGTGGGTTTATTCGTCGAACTTTCGACCACCGTCGGTCGAAATGTTTGGCCTGCCCGACCAGGATGCCAAAACCACGACGCTAAATTTCAACCAAAATTATTCAAAATTTAGACAAATGTTGGTTGAAATATTTGGCCCGTTTGACCAGGATGCCAAACCCATGATGCTACATTTTGACACATAATGGTCGATATTTAGACCAGACTTGGTGAGAGTTTCAACTAAGGTTAGTCAAAATTTTGACCAAATATGGAATGTTAAAAAAAAATACCTGATAAGCGATGTCCTTATCACTCATCACCATACCACAAATCTCTCTCCATGACCTCTGATAAGCAATTTCGCTATATTTTTTTATCTCCAATTGCAACCCACGGTCGATAACAATCTATCGCTATAACATATGGCGAACCCTCTTCAAACCTTCCTTCTTTGTCGTTGTAGCATACAACGATCAACCCACCTTATCGTTGATCGCCGCAACACAATACTTCTTCTTTCAATCACTAAAATCCTTATCACCATTTCTATAGCGATCCAACCTTTTCATCTTTGGGACCACTCATCGTGAAAACCTATAGCGATGTAATGTTTTCATTGATAGTCGCTGTAATAAAATCTTATCCCTTTGATCTCCGATGACACATTTCGCCATAACATACAGCGAAGGTTTGACATCCCGCTTCCTTTACCTGTCGCCATGACTTACACCGACAATGTTATCGCTAATCGCCACAATCAGATCCGCAAGATCTTGCTCACCAATGATCGCTATAGGTTATAGTGATACACCATTCTTTATCGCTCATTGCCATGTTGATAATGAGTTTTCTCTGCACAACGATGAACCCGATCGCTATATGCTACAACGATACCATACTCAAGTTGAACTTACTACCTTTGTTGTAGCATACCCCGATATCCGATGTCTTATCGCAATAGCTATAGTGATATGTGAAAAAATCATATATATCATAGAATTTCAAGAAAATCAAAGCCAAGATTCATGGATAGAGATTTCCATGTGATAAGTAAGCCCTAGGGATGCACCTCGAGACCTGTGTCCTTGATATAGATGACAAATCATGATTTTCTTTGCAATAAAAAAGGGAGCACAGTAAGAGATTCTTTTATTGATCACAAATGTATAATAATTTTATGCTATAAAGAAAGTCTTTGAAATGAAAAACAACTTTTACATGAAAGTGTCAATATAATTAACTATAATCAAAGTAGTAATAGGTGGAAAATATTTGCAAAATATTGAGTTCCACCAATGGCTCTAGTTGGGGACATGTACCCCTTGTAGGTGTAGTGAGAATTCAAATATCTCTAGAAAAAGTAGACCCATTGTTAAAAGAAAAAAACAAAAACAAAAAGTAAAAGGGGAGTTAGTGATACACCTGATTTCAATTCTGAAAGAAAAAAACCCTTTAAATACTGAGCATGAGTGGACAATTATTGATCATGTCCATCGATATCCTACAAATAGTAAGAGTCCTTTCCATTCTTACCAATGATGACATATGGACCGAGCCATAAAGCTTCAAACTTTCCATGCTTTCCCTTGTCTTGATCCTTTGCATTCCATTTCAAAACCCAATCTCCTTCTTGGAATTTTATGCACTCTACCCTTTTGTCATGTAGTATTTTCACTTTCTGTTGTTGTCTTATATTTTTTTCATGAGTTTCTCTCTTGTTCTCCTCCAGTTCAACCAACGCATTCATCCTATCATTCAAAGGATCCAACTCTTTTGAATCTTCTTCATTAATAAATTTGTAAATTGGTAACAAATTATGCATCGACATTCTTTCTCTTTTTCCATATACTAATTCAAAAGGGGAGAAACCAGTAGCCCTTTTAATTGTCACCCTATCCGCCCATACAACCATGTTCAACTTGGAGTGCCATGCCTTTTTATTTTTATCTAGAAGCCTTTTGATAATTTTAAGGATATTCTTGTTGCTAGACTCTGCCTGTCCATTCGCTTGTAGATGATAAGGGGAAGAATATGGCACAGTAATACCATAAGCATATTGACTATCCATCATATTTAAAGGAAATGATCAATTGTAGACAACTATATGATACTATTATTATTGATACACAATCCATCAGATTAATCTGGTTAGCATCGACTAAAGCTACAACAGTGACCAGAAGAAATGACACCACTTAATAATATGATCAATGATAACCAAGAATGTTGAATTGACTCATTGAAGTAAGTCAACGATTAATAGTTATTAAGAAAGGATGCGATTACAACATAAAGCATGTATTCATCATAGAACTAATGTATCATTTGGACTTGAATAAAGATTAACAAATTAATAATTAAGTATGGAAGGTATTGCAGAATATTATATCTCAATTCTATATAGTATGATAATATATATATATATATATATATATATATATATATATATATATATATATATATATATATATATATATATATATATATATATATATATATATATATATATATATATATATATATATATATATATATATATATATATATATATATATATATATATATATATATATATATATATATATATATATATAACACACACGCTATTAAGGATTAGCATATTTGAATTAGATATTTATATATGTCATCACATGATCAAACTATGGAATTCATTCAATATTGTATCAAGTAAATGTTGAAGTCTGAAACTATGATTAAATATACAATGAAGTATTTATAATTATATATTGAGACCTTATTTAATCCTATATACTATTTGACTCAAGGAAGGAAGTTGTAATGTTACCAAGGAGGGGCTTGTGTAAATCCAAGTAATGGCTATCTGTCCCAAAGTAAGGTGGGGGTCAGTGTCCCAATAGTTTGGGCTTGGATTCCAAACTCTTTCAACAAGTAATCTCCTAATGGATTGTCAATGTCCCCTATAAAAATATCTTTAATCATACTTTTATCTTGAATAAAACATGACATCTTTAATCTTGAAAATATCTTTAATCAGACTCTTATCTTGAATAAAATAGTACATGATAAAACATGACATCTTTTCTGCCTTGTAGATTCCAATTGGTAAGAGATGTGACACGTTATAGTTCCAAATGACAGTGGCAAGGTACCTTTACTAGTGTAAGTCAATAAGATATGTTAGACCATGCTTGACATAGCACGTTTATCTACATTGGTCAAAGGTACATAACTTCTAGCATGTTATGGCATGTCACTACATTGAGATTCCATCACTAACATTGAAGACAAGGGCAGATGTGGTAAACAAAGAACATAAGGAAAAATATATGGCACCTAAAAGGATAAAAACTCCAAAATGTGTGACAATCCTATTGGAGGCTACATTTTTTGTTAGGACAATGCATAATTAGGATTTTTTACAGTCATTGAGACAAGATGAAAAAGGTAGCAAATGAAAATCTTTTACACTAAATAACAATTGCAAGTATTAAATGGAGAGTCTTCATGATGGCTCGCATCAAGCGAGCACACTAACCATTTGAGAAATGAGATAGCACTTTGTGGAGATTTTTAAACTATTCGATTAAATGTCAAAGGGAGTGAAATGCTACAGTCTATAACTTTGCACAAAGAATGCCAAATATAACTAGTTAAGATCTGCTATGAATAAATGTAGAGGAACTTTTCTTAAAACAATTCCAAAGAAATTAAGAAGATAGTGAACTACAACAACTTGAAATGCATGAATCTAGAAGGTGAAGGAATATGAAAGACAAACTTAGAGACAAGTAACTAGAGGACAATGAGCACAATGACAGTATATGATAAAACATGACATCTTTTATTCTTTGAAGGCTTCATTTGGCAAGTGATGTGACACATTACAATTCCAAATGACAGTGACAACATGCCTTTACTAGTCCAAGTCAAGAACACATGTTATGCCATGCTTGTCAAAGTGAGTTTATCTACATTGGCTAAAGGTACATAACATCAATGATATAATGATGCACTTGCCTAAAGATGATAGTTATGAATGAAGAATAGAAGATAGGAACCAATTTAACACTTCACCTACTCAAAAACACAAACCAATGAAATAATCCAGATTAGGCCAAGAGAGGTTGATGCATTCAATAAGAGAATACTTACACAAAATGAAGCTGAATCATGCCAAACAAGTTGATTATTGGCCCTTATAGTTTGTTATTTGATAGTTTCCTGACAATGACACATTCAAAATGCACTTATGAGCAAAGACCCAAAATGAATGAAATTGATTAAATAATGAAGGTATGTTAGTTTGAGCTTCACTTAGTTTCGAGAATACTTTAATATTCTCTACTTAACAAGGCCAACCAAGTGAAGGTGGAAGCTCATCTGACCTCACCCCCCCTCCCCCTAACATCAATCTAAATTCCCCATTAACATCTAATTACACACTTCATTCATCCATTTATGAACTATAACATTCAATCAATACAATCATATAACATTCATTAATATGATATAACATTCATTAATACGCAACACTAATCAAGAATTGATTAACACATAACAATATTCATTAACATGACATATAATTCAATATTAATACACAACATTCATAGATAATTACTTAAAACAACGTTCTTTCACTATCCAACAAAGTTAATCAAACAAGTTTTATCAAAGAGCATTTTTAAGAAATCATTTCTTTTTTGGGTTTTTCTTAGATTTCTTAAGGTAAAGGCTGAGAGGAGCATCAATATCTTCCTCCTCTTGTGGTTGTGATCTCAAATTGTGATGCTTCCTCATGTCTTGAGGAGCACGAGGTTGCTGCACTAAAGGGGGGTCTGCTGCAATAACAAGTAAATGGGTTAAATTTGCATACTTTTTTTTATTGTTACATGTATTTCATTAACCGGTAGAACATAACATGCATTTTTCTTTACCTAACAATGCCACATCATGTACAATAACATCATGTACAATAATTACGTAATTTATTTCCAATAGAAAATTAATGTTGGAAACTGCAATTGAAGCAATTGTTGTGTTTGTACACACTAGAATGTGCACTTCTCTAAGTCTTTGCTTTCAAGGGAATCCATGAATGGGAAACCTTGAAAAATGACCTAGAGCTCCCTAGGCATGGAGTGCAAGGAAATTAAGTGTGCTCTCAGCTAGAGCTATTTAAGCCTATGACCTTGCTAGTAAACCATGCAATGGGAGATTCAATGGAGACAAGGGCAAGAATACCAATATCCTCAAGAATCAAAAGGTGAATGAAATGCCATGCTAGAAATGAAGATGCAAGCTATATTAAGATGAATATGAAAGTTATGCTATGGAAAGGAAAGATGCAAGTATTACAAAACCCTCCTAATTAGACTATGTGAATCAATCTAAAGCATAAAGGAAACTAAGCTATGCATGCCATGATAATTAAACTAAAATGCAAGAATGGAACTAAGATAGAATGTGAATGCAAAAGCTAAGAATGCTTCAAATCTCCAAAGCTCCAAAGTCACCTAGAAAACCTACAACATAACATTAGTATTCAAAAGATGGATTCTAAAATGAGAAGAGAGCTCTCCTTTTATAAGAAATGAGAAAGAATGGACCATGGAGATTAAGAGGAAAAAGATTTAATCAACGGTGGAGCATCAAAGAGGAGCTATCCATGTGCACAAGTATCCTCCAATGAGAAAATAAGAGTTGACTTTTGTGTCCATATGAGATAAAAAGTGTTTTTTTCCCTTTTTATAAAATAAGAATAATGCTTTATTTGTGCAACTTAGGATAAGAGGAAAAGTGGGGGCTTTTTATTTATTAAAAGGGGAGGGAATTCCTTTTAAATAAATAAAGACTTAGGATAAGATGGTTAACCCATAGAATAAAATCAGATAAATGACAGAACTAGGATTTGATCAAGAATAAGCGATTGATGATTTAGCAAATGGGGCTAATAGTCTAGATGACCATTTTTGGATGATTACATTTTCCCCTCTTTGACTAATGTGTGATCGATCTGGGGACACATTATGTCAAAGAGTAGATCAACCAAGAAGGCAATATATAGAGATTTGACTCCAAAGAATGAAGTGCAAAGAGATAGAAAATCCTGCATGGTCAGCCTGGTAGCGACAGTACTGATCACTTAGGAAAGAGATGGACAGTATCAGAACTCAAGATGAGAACTAACATGTCAAGTGCAAAGATAGATCGATTAGAGAAAATGGAATGGTCAAGCATATGCTCTGGAGAATAGCCAATAGGATATGATGTGTCTTCCCCCTCAGGATCGAAAGTGAAATTAGGTAGAGGGAATGCAGAAGCAAGAGCAACATGATCAAATCACTAGAAATCATAGTCGAAGATGAAAGATAAGAGAATAACCATCAAGCAGTGAAGATATGCCCCAGTTAAGACCTCAGAGAGAGATGAATGAAATGAATGATAGACTAGAAGGGTGAGAGAGATGGAGATGAAGAAGGAAAGGTTGCTCCAATGAAGATCAAAGGATCAGGCCTCAAATGGTCAGCCAACTGCGCAGAAGAAGGGAAAATTTTGAAAAAGTGATTGTGATTATCAGGATGAACACGGATTTCAATTTTGATCCTGAAAATAAGAGGAAAGGATGTGATGTGAAAGACAAGAAGTGAAAGACATGATCAAGAAGAAGCGAAAGGTGAGCACAGTTGACTAATAAGTCCATGAAAGATGAAAGGAGAGCTCTCTCCATATGCAAGATGCAAAACTAACTATCATGAACTTAAAAAATGCAAGCTACTATGAAAATTGGTTTACTTGCAAGGTCACGAAGCTATTAGTCTCTAATATTCATCATCGAGCGTTGGTAGCATCACAAGTTCATACAATACACACTAGCATAACTATGGGTATATGAATATGATCTATATCAAATGAAATGTGGGAATCCCACCTAGGCATCAAAGACATGTAGGTCAAGATGACTAGTGCAGTGAGGTTCCCTAAGTTTAATATAGCAAGATTATACTTGCATCAAGACACAAGGAAAGTCAAGATGACTATAAGTATGCACTTGTGAAACAGTCAAGGATAATACCTTATAGGTCCCAATGTCAAGTGGAACAAGCATAAATGCTAATGATAGTTAGGACCAACAAAATATACCCACAAGCAAAAAAAGAAATAAAACATGTCCTCATGCCCCCAGTCTTCTAGCTATGCATCATCGAAAACCATTAGGGAGAGAACACTCAACAAAGAAATCATCATAGGCAACACAAAGAGAAAGAAAGTCCAACAAGTCTCAGCAAGTCAAGTGGTTTAAGTGAGTGTGTGTAGGTCATAGAGTCAATCTTTGAGTATCACCTCTGTCGGTGGAAATATCACATCATTTTGGACTGCAGGTAAACATCTGATAAGTGATGAAAAACACTTGATGCTAGGGTAGTGTTGAAAAACACAGTTGGCGTGGTGTTGAAAAACACCATTGGAACCAAGTGGCCCAAGAAACTTGAACACACAAAGAGACCCGAGATAAGCTAAGAACAACAGATGCCCCCTAGACTAAGATAAGAGTCAATTCCAAGCTAGGAGAGGCAAAGTGAGAAGTGGAGTGAAGGAGCACCACGCAAGACTGATAGACATAGGTGCAAGGGTCTCAAGCAGAGCCTGTTTCTAGGTTTTCACCACTTGATAGATTTTTTCAGGACTTTTTCAATTTTTTTTTTATTTTTGCTACCAAGGTGCCTGTTTCCAGGTTTTCACCAAGGCACTTTTTCTATTTTTTTGAATGTTTTTTTTTTTGCATTTTTTGATTTTTTTGGTGAGAGATCAAATGCCTATTGCTAGGTTTTCACTAGGATGCTCATTTTTTCAGAACTTTTTATGCTTTTTAGAATTTTTTCAACATCATATATGAACGTTTATGGAATTTTTTAGGATTAAATAAGGATGCCCCCAGACAGAATGGGCATCAAACTCTCAAGCAAGATCACATCGTGTAGTCCCAATGTCTAGTAAGGTGGGGAACGAGAGGGAGTAGCAAGCTGGTGGAAGAGATGAAAGACAAGAGAATGAAGGGATGAAATCCTCAAGGGAAAACTCCTCAAGAGTACCCAAGCTAGGGAAAAATTATCATGTAAAGCACATTTGGACAAGCAATGAAAGGCCAGCATAGGATAAGTCACAAAAGCATAATCCAAAAGAAGGAAAGGATGCAGTCCAAAGGAGTAGACATGTCAAGAGACTTCATTGCATCATGTTTTACTCTTTTTTATTAGATCAAGATCAGAGGGGAAAAGGATAGTGAAAGGCTAGAATGAATGGAGGAAAATAAATATGAAGGCTAAACATGAATGGAATGAAAGCAAGATCATCATAAGATAGCTCACAAGATAGCCAAATGTTCGTGTATAGGTTAACATTGTCAAGATCAAAGAGAGAAGACAGAATGGATGAAATATGTAGAAGAACTATGCATGATGCCTGATTGCCAGGTTTTCAGCACGGTACTTATCTAAGGTGCCACAAGGGAGTGGTTTTCACCATAAGATGAATTTATTTCTCTTTACTTTTGCTACCAAGGTGCCTGTTTCTAGGTTTCCACCAAGGCACATTTTCAATTTTCAATTTTTTATTTTTTATTTTTTATTTTTTTTGGAAGAAGGCAAGCTTTTTAGATAAGGCTCCTTGAAAGGAGAAACCATGATATGCCAAGGAATCAAAATCGTATGATCAAAGATGCTGATAGGGAAAGGAAGATGTAAAAGAAAAATGGAGGATAAGGTTTTATGTAAAGCGAGTGAAGTTGGAAGATAGGAGGAATAGGTAGATGAGGAAAAATGATAGAAGGTAGAAGGATAATGAATGGAAGGATTGTGAAAGGGTAGATGGAAAGGAAGGAAATATCAACGTCAACACACACCTTGAAGGTTGGTGAGAGGATGGAGGAAATGTGAATGAAGGAATACAAGAAGGAATATGGTGAATGTTTAGCAGAGGTTGCAGTTCAGGCGCATGGAATGGAAGAATAATTTTGGAAAAAGATGAGACAGAAGCTTTTGGAAGCTTGAATGTCAACCTCACTTTTTTTTCAATATTAGACACTTTCAAGAGAGACTTTAGAATCCATATAGCCTTAGGCTTTTCATTTCTTTTTGATGATTTAGAGAGAATATCTTCAATGATGGATTTTGGAACCCATACTTGTCTTGTAGTTTTCTTCGTAGATATCTCTTTTGACTTTGATAGAAAGTCAAAAGAGATATCTCAATGGAATCCACAACTAGTAAGACTATTTCTATTTAAGAAAGTACTATATCTATTTGAGTGTTGCTAAGGGGTAGGCAAGGTTGGTAACAATAGCACCTAAGGAAAGGTTGAGTTATCTTGATACTTCAATGAGTACTTGATTATGTGGCACAATGATAAGACAATGTATTATTTATCTAAGTAAGAATGAAGACTAAACTGGTAGGCTTAACTGAGTAAAAATGAAGAAATCTAGTTTAAGCCGAGTGTTGTTAGTGTCGACCGAGCTAGTATATGTCGAGTAAATTCAGTGTTTACCGAACACCAGTTAATTGCCGAGGAAGACAGTATTAGCTGAGGATACAGTTTGTGTGGTGACCAAGCTTTCTAGTGGAGACCAAGAAGTTGAACATAGTATTGACCGAGCGTTAGTATTTTTCATTTGAGGAAGAATTCAGATTTCCAGCCGACATCGTTGAATTCTTGGATTATGTAAAACGTGTTGACTTGATTTATTGATTGTATGAAAGCATTTAATGCACTATAAAATGTTTTATTGTAAATCTTTTAAGAGATTTGAGATATTTCTAGAAGGATAGCTGAAGAACATAATGTAGGATGGATTTAATGAATCTGACCTAACCCTAAGATCTATGAAGGAGATTAAGCGGAAAAAGATATATTGACCTAATAAAGGAAGTATTAAGGAAACCTAAGCTAGAGGTTGAAGAGAGAAGTAGATGCTGGAAGTGTTGTTGATGTTATTGACTTTCTAAACAGAGAAGGCTAAAGGAGAAGTGTTGTGATTGATTGAAGAGAGTTCTGAGCATATCAGTGATGGAGATGGTAAAGGTTTATAGTTAGTAAGCCAACATATGTGTATAGAATTGGATCTGATATTTTAAAAGTGAGTTGTATGTTTTTCAGACCAATACTACTGCTACTTTCTAACCATTGTAATAGTCAAAATCCTTTTAACAGAGGTTGACCTAACAGTCATAGGTATAAATCCTTTGAACAAGGTTGCATTCTAATGGAGTGTATGTAAGTCCTATAACAAGGCACACTTTTAACAGAGTGGTTTAAATCCTTTAACCAGGTCACACCTGACAATGTGTTTGTAACCTTTGACAGGGTTGGCTTTTCACCGAGTTCACATCAGAAGAGTGAACATAATAGTAACATGTTACAAAGTGGTTTTTCCCTAATTGGGTTTCCACTATAAATCCTGGTGTTGATACTTGTGTGAATGTTTTGGTTTGAACATTTCTGTGATGCTATTGGATAAGTGGACTGCACTGTTATATGTTTCTATTATGCAATCAGTAATGACCGAGTAGTTGTTGGTTATTAGATCTCATTTGTTGAAGAGTTTAAATTTTTTTTTTATACATCTGGACTTGAGAACAACTGATTCACCCCCCCTCTGTTTTATTTTAAATCATATTAACAATTGGTATCAGAGCTATTGGTGCTTACAGAGAACAAGTTTAAAGGTACTTGAAGCAAGTGATCAAGATGTATAAGAAGGAGGTACCAAAGCTGAATAAGGAAAAATTTCCTGCATGGCAAAGCTTGATGAAGCTGCATCTAGCTGGTATTGGTGATTCTGCAAAGTATTACATTGAGCATGACTATGTCACACCTGTTGCACCTCTGACTGCCAAGGAAATGAAAGCTAAACAAGAGCACAATCAAGCAATGTTGGAGATTGTGTCTACCCTAAGTTATCTAGAATTTGAAGACATCAAAGACTGTAGTACTACAAAGAAGATGTGGGACACCCTTGCAAACATTTATGGTGGTGACATAAATGTGTTGAGAGCAAAAGATGAAAGCCTAAGAGGTAAATTTGATGAAATGAGAATGCCAGAAGGTGAGAATATTGCACAATATTGTGGTAGAATAAAAGAAGTTGTAAATGCTATTAGAGGAGCAAATGGAACTATTAAGGATGAAACTATAATAAGAAAAGTATTGAGAACTTTGCGTCCTATCTATGCAATCAAAATTTTTGCAATTTAGGAATCTAGATGTAATTCTACTAATGCTCTTACTTTAGAAAGTTTGGTTGGTAAGCTTACTGCTTTTGAACTTTCTAACTATGATAACTTCACTATTGGTAATATTGAATCTTCTTTTAAGTCACAAATAGTTCTGAGTAAGTCAAAGAAGGAAAAAGAAAGATGCATAAGTGAAAGTGGAAGTGACAGTGACTCATCTGATGAAGAACTTGAGGATCTAGAAGCTCTTATGGCTAGAAGACTGAAAAGGGGAAAATGAAGGTACAAAGGTAAACTCCCTATTATATGTTTTTTATGTAATAGAGTTGGTCATATAGCTGCTAGATGTCTTGATAGGGATAATAAGGATGAAGAACGAGACAAAAAGCATAGAGACAAAAGAGAAGATAGAGGTTACCAAAGATAAAAGGACTACAAAGGAAAAGGTAAGAAATTCTGCTACATTGCAGAAGAAGAGATTGACACTAATAGTGATGATTTTGAAATTGAGGTTGTCTATGTTGCAATGAAAGATGAATCTAACGAGGATGAGAAAAATGCATTGATATCTTATGTGAACAAAAATGATAAATTGATTAATGATAAATGGAAAATGATTGATTAAGCTGACTGATAAGATCACTTGTGAAAATGCTTATTGGGTTGAGGGTCTTAACTATAATCTGCTGAGTGTTGCACAACTTACTAGTACTGGCTACCAAGTGGAATTTCATCACAGCAAGAAAAAAATATTTGATGCCACTGGTGAACTGATTGGAAGTGGAGAATAGACAAGAGGTAATTTGTTCTATCTAGACCTATCTAAAGAAACATGTATGATTGCACAACTTGATGATATTTGGTTATGGCATAAGCGGCTATGTCATGTTAACTTTGATAATCTAGTAGAAATTAGCAAGAAAACAAAGTGAGAGGTCTACCTAGATTGAAGAAACCTAAGAATGTAATGTGCAAAGAATGTCAGTTGGGTAAGATGACAAAGTCTAGTTTCAAGAGCAAAAACTTTACTTTTGAGAATATCTTAGATTTGGTTCATACTGACCTTTGTGGACTGATGGGTGTACAAAGCTATTGTGGTGCTAGATATTTTATCCTGTTTGTTGATGATTATACTAGAATGATGCATGTAATGTTCTTAAAGGAAAAATTTGATGCCTTTAAATTTTTTAAGTGGTATGTGGCTAAGGTTGAAAAAGAGATAGGTAAGAACCCGAAGTGTTTGAGATCTGACCGAGGTGGAGAATTTACATCAAATGAGTTTAATCTATTTTGCAATGATAGAGAGATCAAAAGACAGATGTCTGCACCTAAAAATCCTCCACAGAATGATATAATAGAGAGAAGGAATAGATCTATCTTGGACTGTGCAAGGACATTAATGATTGAAAAGAGTGTTGCACAGAAGTATTGGAAAGAAGCTATGAGTACAACTGTTTATGCTCTTAACCAGTACAGGTAAAAAAGGTACAAATCTAACACCTTATGAATTATGGCATGGGTATGCACCGAATGTAAAATACTTTAGAATTTTTGGAAGTGCTACATATTAAAGGATAGTAGAAATGGAAAATTTGATGCTAAAAGTGATGAGGGTATATTCCTAGGCTATTCCACAAAAATTAAAGCTTATAAGTGTTTGAACTCTAACACTAACAAAATTGTGGAAAGTGTGAATGTCAAAGTTGATGAGTATGTAGAGAAAAATGAAGCTGATAGTAACAGAGAACCAAAATATTATAGATCTTGTGTATATAGAGGAAGAAGAGGCAAATGAAAGACTTGCACCTGATGCTGAGTCTTGGGTAAGAAATGTCGAGCATCAAGATAACAATGTTGAGAGAGAAGAAGAACATGCCGAGTGACATGAAGAAGCTGCCAAGTATTAGGAAGAGGTTGCCGAGCATTGAGAAGCTGAATCTGACAATCTTGTTGGTGAGCCTGATGAGCAAAATGAAAGGAGAGCAGAACCTATTCTAGCACAATATGTAAGGAGACATCACAAGCCTGAAAAAATTATTGGAGATAAAGATACTCGAGTTCAGACCATAAGCAAGGCAAGAGATCCAACATGTTTACTATGTGAATTTGAGCCTAAGACAACAAAGGAAGCATTAGAAAATGAAGACTAGATAGAAGCAATGAATGAAGAGATAGACCAGATAGAGAAGAATGATACCTGGACTTTGGTGCTGGGACCAGAAAATAAGAATTTCATTGGGACAAAGTGGGTATTTCGTAATAAGCTGAATGAACATGGTCAAATCACAAGAAACAAAGCTAGGATAGTATGCAAAGGCTACACACAAGAAGAATGAATAGATTATGGAGAGACATTTTACCCTATAGCAAGATTGGAAGGAGTAAGAACTCTACTTGCATATGTTGCCTATAAAGATTTCAAGGTATACCAAATGGATGTTAAATCTGTATTTTTAAATGGTATATTAGAAGAAGAAGTGTATATTGAACATCCAAAAGGATTTGTTGATCCAAACAGAAGACACATGGTTTGCAAATTGAATAAAGCACTGTATGGATTGAAGCAAGCTCCTAGAGCATGGTATGAGAGATTGCACAACTACCTAATATAGATTGGATTCTCAAGGAAAAATGACACAAGCAATCTGTACATGAAAGATGACGAAGGTAAAGGAATCTTGTTAGCTAAGATCTTTGTAGATGATATTATACTTGGTGGACAAGATGCCTCCTGTAAGAAATTTTCAAATGAAATGCAAACTAAATTTGAAATGAGGATGTTTGGGGAGATCAAATTTTTTTTTGGTTGCAAGTATATCAGATGGAGAAAGGAATTTTCATCACCCAGTCTAAATATGTTCATGAGATATTGAAAACCTTTGGTATGGAAGATTCAAGACCAGCAAGTACTCCCATGGCTACTAGACAGAAGTTGTCTAAAAATGATGATGTTGTAGAAGTTAACCAAACTTTGTATAGATCTATGATCAAAAAGCTATAGTATGATGTACATAGAAGACCAGATATTGCATTAGCTGTTGGGATTGTGGCAAGATTCTCTGCCAATCCTAAGGAAACTCACATGATGGCGGTTAAAAGAATCATGAGATATTTGAAGGGAACTATTGACTATGGATTGTACTACAAGAAGCATGACAAATTTGAACAGAGAGTGTATATAGATGCTGATTGGGCACAAAATGTAGATGACAGAAAGAGTACTAGTGGTGGAGCTTTCTTTCTTGGAAAAAGATTAGTTTTCTGGACAAGCAAGAAACAAAATTGCATTTCCCAATCTACTGCTGAACCTGAGTATGTGGTTGTAGCTGTGAACTGTTCAAATTTGATATGGATAAAGCAATTGTTGGTAGGCATGAAAGAAGAAATCACTGAACTAGTTGTCATCTTATGTGACAACACAAGTGCTATCAACATCTCTAAGAATCCAATGACGCACACAAAGACCAAACACATTGCCATCAAGTATCATTACTTGAGAGAACTGGTACAAGATAAAGAGGTCTGCATGGAATATGTGAATACAAAGGAACAACTAGTAGACATATTCACTAAGGCTTTACCTAAAGAAGCTCATGGATACCTAAGAAGTCAATTAGGGGTACTTCCCCTAATTGAGGCTTCCTAGTCAAGCTAGGAGCACTACATCAAATGTGCAGCAAAGAACATCTAACAAATTGATGCAGAGAAAGATCACACTTTAGAAGCAGCCTAGAGTTGTGAAAAGCACAACAAAGTCAAGAATTAGTCATAAGCAAAGATGATAGAGGGAGAAAGATTGTTAATGAACTGAAAGGATGATATCTACATCTGTAGGATGTATGTTTTTGTTGCTGCTTTGGCATTTTTGTCAAATAGGGAGATGATCATAGATGAATACATAGAATGAGAAGATCAAGACAATGGGAGATATTTAGTGGATAGTCAAGCATGGCTAATTGATTCTGTATCAGAATGAAGCTAAGGATATTATAAATATTTCTAATGGACATATAAGTTTTTGGATTGGTTGGTAATTCATGTGATATTCATATGGTGTTGACATCAATGCCAAAGAGGGAGATTGTTGGAAACTGCAATTGAAGCAATTGTTATATTGTCATTGATGTCGAACCTTAACTAGTAAGACTATTGCTATTTAAGAAAGTACTATATCTATTTGACTGTTGCTAAGGGGTAGGCAAGGTTGGTAACAATATCACCTAAGGAAAGGTTGAGTTATCTTGATACTTCAATGAGTACTTGATTATGTGGCACAATGATAAGAAAATGTATTGTTTATCTAAGTAAGAATGAAGACTAAACTAGTAGGCTTAACCGAGCAAAAGTGAAAAAATCTAGTTTAAGCTGAGTGTTGTTAGTGTCGACTGAGCTAGTATATGCCGAGTAAATTTAGTGTTTACCGAACACCATTTAATTGCCAAGGAAGAAAATATTAGCTGAGGATACAGTTTGTGTGGTGACTGAGCTTTCTAGTGGAGACCGAGAAGTTGAACATGGTATTGACCGAGCATTAGTATTTTGCATTTGAGGAAGAATTGTAATTTCCAGCCGACATCGTTGAATTCTTGGATTATGTAAAACGTGTTGACTTTATTTATTGATTGTATGAAAGGATTTAATGCACTGTAAAACATTTTATTGTAAATCTTTTAAGAGATTCGAGATATTTCTAAAAGGATAGTCAAAGAACATAATGTAGGATGGATTCAATGAATCTGACCTAACCCTAAGATCTATGAAGGAGATTAAGTAGAAAAAGATGTATTGACCTAATAGAGGAAGTATTAAGGAAACCTAAGCTAGAGGTTGAAGAGAAAAGTAGATGCTGGAAGTATTGTTGATGTTATTGACTTTCTAAGAAAAGAAGGCTGAAGGAGAAGTGTTGTGATTGCTTGAAGAGAGTTTTGAGCAGATCAGTGATGGAGATGGTAAAGGTTCATAGTCAGTAAGCCAACATATGTGTACAAAATTAGATCTGATATTTTAAAAGTGAGTTGTATGTTTTTCAGATCAATACTACTGCTACTTTCTAACCATTGTAACAGTCAAAATCCTTTTAACAGAGGTTGACCTAATAGTCATAGGTATAAATCCTTTGAACAAGATTTCATTCTAATGGAGTGTATGTAAGTCCTATAACAAGGTGCACTTTTAACAAAGTGGTTTAAATCCTTTAATCGGGTCACACTTGACAGTGTGTTTGTAACCTTTGACAGGGTTGGCTTTTCACTGAGCTCCCTTCAGAAGAGTGAACATAATAGTAACATGTTACAAAGTGGTTTTCCCCTAATTGGGTTTCCACTATAAATCCTAGTGTTTTATACTAGTGTGAATGTTTTGGTTTGAACATTTCTATGTTTTACAAGTTAGATGCTATTGGATAAGTGGACTACATTGTTATATGTTTATGTTATGCAATTAGTAATGACTGAGTAGTTGTTGGTTATTAGATCTGATTTGTTGAAGAGTTTAAAGTTTATTTTTATACATCTGGACCTGAGAATAACTAATTCACCCCCCCTCTCTATTGTTCTAAATCATATTAACAATTAATACCTCCACCAATGTGATGCACATCATGGCCTTCATCACACCCAAGTTCTATGATAGGATTTGAAGGCTGCAGTGAAATGTCATGCACATTGTTATCATGAAATAGTCAATTTATGTTTAAAATTAACCATTCAATTTGATTTACTTTTCATTTGACCAATTTACCCGTGTCTCATCTGGTGCAGAAGATTCTTCATTATGGATTTCAGATTCTTGGCATAGGTGTGCAACCATGACTTTATAGCCTTCCTTCAAGGCTATTCTTTTGTCTTCATCTGTGGGCTCTACATTGAATTCTATGCCCTATATTTTTTGATTAATATCGTCACTTTTGCATGTATGATTTGATTAAACAAAATTGTTTGTAACCTTATATATAAAAATTTGATATGAAATTCCAATACTACTACTTACAAGTCGAGAGTGAAGTTTCATATAGCCACCACAACTAAGTTTGTGTTGGCCAACCTTTTTTAATCATGCTTGTGTAGCTTTTGATGTGTCTTGCAGTGTATAAAAAGTTTGAAACATGTTAGATTATATATATTTACAAAGATCACTAATTAGTACATGATTACATTCTACTTAATACTATCATGATATACCTTCTTTTGTCATCTTCTGGTTGAATTCCACTACCCTTTAACCTTTTCTCTTTTTCATCTTCCATTATTTCATTCCACTCCATTGGTGGAATCATAGGAGGATGCTCGTACTTTGGGTTATCCTTTAGAGCCCTTCTATATTGGTACCTCACAATCTTTATATGTTTGGATGCTTTTTTAAGAATCATGACACTGTCAAAAGTTTTATTTCCAAAGAGGTCCTCTAAAGATTTAATGAGCTGATTTTTTAAGTCATCATCCTATTCATTCCACCTTTTTTGAAAAAACAAAATTGTTAGATATCATAACTTTAATATAATACAATAAATGGAAGATAAGAAAAATATTGTACCAATAATATGAAGCTACGTACCTTTTACGTATGGTGGGCCCAAATAGCTTCAATGTCATTTCAAAAAGATGATCATAAAAAACATCATTTCCTACAAAAACATCATGGGATTATCAGTCCAAAATGAGTTATGTATAAGTAAACTACAATTACAATGTAAATAATAATAATTTTAAAGCACCTGGAAGCTTTGGTACTTTTAACGAAAACACATTTTTCTTGTTCAAGAACAATGTCCTTGCAAATGAACCCATACTAGTAACACGGGCTGATCCAGGAAATGGTTGATCTTCACTAATACTAGTGTGATCTATTCTTGTACCAGGTTTAGGTGTATCTATTAGTGCACAAAATAGGTCCATGCAGTCTATAAAATTCACACAAGAAAAACAATCAATGTATGATTAGCACATAACAAAATATAGAAAAACAAGGTTTCACCAGTTGTAGTTGGTACAGAGGAAAATGTTTGCAAGCTCCTTGTTGTGGACAATGCAACCACCGATATCAGATTGTTGATCAAAGGAGGCGTCTGAACTTCATCATGAGATGAAGAATACATTGTTAGCAAAGACATTTAGAATGGATAAAGATTAAATAGGGTACTAGAAGCATCCCAGACATAAGTTGAGACAATAATGCATACAAAGGTTAAATGAATGGTTAAAGGATTAAGTATTATTTACATGAAGGCTGTGCAGTGCTACAACCCTCACCATATTGACCACGTTTCACAGGTGTCAAAAAATCCTGTAAGAAGAACACATCATATTTTAGATCATGATCCATACGATAGAATAAAATATAAACATCTATTGAACTTAAATTATTGCTTAAGATTAATTACTGCTTACATTCATATAATTGACTCTACGTATCAATTCATCTTTGAGTGCCTCTATCTCCACAATTTTGTTTGGTTCCATGACAAGGTTAAGAATTTATTTACTATATTTATTTATAATTTGAGTAGCCATGAATACAAGGTTAGCGCTACATTCAATGTCATCTATAAATGCCGCCTCAATTTCAGATCGTAATTGATCTACTGTCATTTTTTCTTTTCCCTATCAATAAGTATCAAGTTGTGACATCAATATCTGTAAAATTCTATCAAAATAACTCCAAAGCCATAAAGAAAAGAACATAATAATATGACATTTATTTCTATATAATTTGTATAATTACACTAATTAAGGTTTACCTTTGATGAAGAAGTTGTACTGTGAGGAACATTCCTGCCTGTATCTTGAGGTGGATCCATGTCCCCTTGTGACAAAGATTAGTAATTCTTAGCAATCAACAGCGAAATGAAAGTAATAAACTTACCAAAAAAAATTATTAATAAAATAGTAGATTGTATATTGGAGTCAATATTAATTGGAGGCAATTGGCTTAAATGTTATACTTACCAATCCCATGATAGAGAATTTTTTTGTATCTACACGATTCAAATTGTAATCTATCATAAGCTCTTCCCCTGCACTTATTGATTTTATCTCACATACAAATACACGATTTCCCTCGCGTTCCTTGAAAATACAATTCGGTCGCTTATTAGTTGATACGGGTCAAGAAATATTTATAAAACCTACAATATTCCATGTTTCTTTTGGCCTTCCATCAATATACATAGTGAGCCTTTTATTTTGATCATTTACTTTGCATTGTATATAATTTATTGACAATGCATACCTACACATACTTTTTTATATTGCACAATCCACATCCAATTATTGTAATTGTAACAAGGTCCTACATACTCCATCAATTCAACAACTTCATTATAACTAACCTTTATGCCATCCATGGAAAATAAGCCCAAACCAGTAAGGAAGATGGAGCTATGAGATATATCCTTTCGTTAATAGAAAAATCAGTGTTAATTGGAGGTAGTTCCTTGGGTACCCATTCTTTCTAAAGATGTGTGTACCTTAAGGGAACCTTCCCATCGCCTTTGGTCTCATTATCATAAGAACATGACCCCCCCTCAGCAAGGAAAAATTGCATTCATTTATTGAATTTTCTTCTAATCTTTTGACCTCTAGTTGATATCCCTATTTTAGACATGTTTAGGCTTAGAATTACCACCCAAACTCAGGCATTAGGGCTATATAGTAGTTCTATCCAAACAATGGAAACCTCCTCGAGTTGTGGGTGGACTCTAAATGAGGAGGAGTCTCCAAATTCTAGGTCGGTTCCTATTGGATATGGGATATCACCTCTTGACTGATTAACTTGATAGGAAAAGGGAAGAAGGAAACTTTAAAACTGAAAGTAAATAGGGGTGATACACAAAAATAGATTCAGACTTTTCTTGAAAGATAAGATAGTAAATCCAGCTCATATATCAAAGATTTGACACTTTATATCACTGTTCAACATATAGGCTAATAGATCTCACTACTAGGGTTAAACCACGAATAGCTTGAACAATCAACAAACATACAGATCCCTTACGAGGTTTGAATAATTGATCACCTTGAGAAGGAATAAGGATACACTCACTTCTCTTGGATAACAATAGAATAAACACTAGCAAGAAAAGATGAAAACAAGATTATGAAATCAAAACTCCAAATGTATGGGCCAATGAAACATCTGCTTTATTCTTCTCAAAATCTGACAATGTGGTTACAAAGATGGTCTCCAAAAACATCTAGGAACAATAAGTTCACTATATGCCCTCTCTCCAAAATTCACAACCCCCCATATTGATCATGAAAATCAATTTTAGACAAATCCCTAGCCTCAAATCCGAAAATGAAAGCCTCTAAAAATTGCCCTAATTTGGCCAAAACATGTGCCAAGAACTTAGCCTATGAAGACTCCCTAATTAGTGCCCTAAATATTGGCTTTAATAAAGGATAGAAATCATTTTTACATTGCTTAACCAATATTTACTTTATTAAATTTTGAAATAGATTCAAAAAATAACAAAACCTAAACTACCCTAACTTAAGAAATGAATTCCTAAATATTAAAAAAAAAAATGCTAAGTGGAGAGGTCAACATGACCACTCTTCCCACTTGCTTACAATGTAGATATGGGCAATGAGGTGGCATTGTCAAAAATCTCAAGGCCTATAGGATTGGACATCTACATTAATGTAATTCAATGTAACTTGCTATAGACTCCAAAACTCATCCAATATGTCAATCTCGAACTTGGTGTTTTAGCTTTCCTGAGAAGAAACAGGAAGAGATGAAACCCTAACATCAGGAAAATATTGGCAAAATTTTAATCATGCTCGGGTTTGACTATGATGAAGCTCTTTGTCTTCGATGGTGCATTCCCTAGCATCAAATCTGAACTAAGAGTTTATCTTCATGAAAGCCTAGGTTCTTATCTGTGATTTGGAGATTCATTTTGTTTGCTTTTATCGGCATATGACTGTAACTTCAACATGAAGCTTGAAACTCGGCTTTGGTCTTGAGCTACAAAAATGAAACTCACAGTTCATGAGTAACACTCTCAAGCTACCACTTTTTATGGCCTCAAATAGGTATGTGATTGTGTATCCATTTGAAAAGTGACTGATGTATGCTTGCTTTTTGTTTTGTAACTGATGCTTGATCTCGATTCTCCTTTTGGCTTGTTGATGTGAATGAGTAGCTCTTGGGTTGTGAGTCTTGAGACTTGAGCTTGAAGTGCTGCCCAAAGCATGACTTGGCTTTGAGCTCCTCTCTATTATCAATCACATCTTTGGTGACTGTAGCTTCAAACATCACTGTATGTGTAAAGTCGAGACTAATGCATGAGTTTCAGCTTGTGGGTTTTTACTATGAAATCAACCTTCGTGGCTTTGAACTTGAACTGTTGTTGCGAGCATGAACATGAACTCAACTTTGAGTTCCTCCCTCTTTAGTCTTGGCTTCGACTGGTAAGCCTTGATCTTCTTGACTGGCAGATTTTTAGCATGAAATTTGTTTCTTACACCACTTTTGATGTGGGTTTTTGTAACTTTGACAACACACCACAAATTATGAATCCCCTTCATTTATCTTGGCAAGGCTCGAGTTGTGACTGAGATATGGGACTCAGCCTCAGCTTAGACATCTCTTAGTCACAGTTTGAGACTCTTATCGAGCTTCCTGTAACTTTGACTATCAAGTTTCAACTGTGGATGAATACATGATTAACTCGTAAGCTTGAAATCTCGACATATCAAATGGGTTCATATAGCTTGTTCACTTTTCCATTTTAAATGTGGATTTTTCTTTTACCTAATAGCATACCACCATTTGTGGGTTCCCTATAGTCCACTCGGCAAAGCTGAAGCTATGACTGAAAGATGAGAAAATTGTATCAAGTCTTAAGTAATGACATCTTTCAGTCATAAGCTTCGGCCCTACCGAGCTGACTGATACTATGACTGAAAGATAATCATTAGACACAAGTCATTTCCTCAGCACATACAAAATAGTTCAATTTCACTCCTCATTTATTTGGTATTGTTTGTCGGCAACTTGTATACATATCTAGTTTTCCTTTCTTTTGATAGCATATACAAATAATGTTTTGTTGACACATAAATAGGAACCCACTTTGTTATTCAGCCACAGCTTCTTGTAAGCTTGACTAGATGAAAACATGAACAAACAACTTGATTGTACTGCATATAAGTTCTTACTATTTTTGTACTATTTTATTATTTTTGTTGTCTCCCTAAATGAATAACAAGCTTCAAAAAGCTCAGTGATACATGTCCTTTCAAAACACAATCATTGTGATATTACTAGTCATTTTTATTTATTTTCAAGCAATCCAAAACATCATTGAACCCTTTTGTATCAAACAAATATATAGGTACCTATAGCTCCAATAATCATTCCAAGTTAAAAACCCACTAATTTGATACCCTTTTAGCATATCCACTGTTATCTTCTCCTCTGTTTGACACAGTCACCATTGCTCTATAGATAAAGTCTAGACTTCAAAACTCACATTAATATTGGTACAGTCACTGTTGTTGTAATGCAGTGTTCATGTTATTTTCTTCAACATCATTGATGAATAAGCGCAGTTACTTTGAATTGTATTCAATACTGAAAACAAAGAACATTCTTAGACACACTGGTAAATTACCAAGCTTAACCATCGTTCTCTTTTTGATGCTGAATCTTAACTTTAATATAAGAAATGCAAAAGATTAAAATGTTTGTGTACTGTCAATGGAGTTCGAGCACGGGCTCATGACATCCAAAAGACATCAAAATTCTATTCAATTAAGTTTGAGCACAGGCTCGTGACATCCACTAAATACAAAATGAAAACATTTTGTAACTTTAAAAATTCATTTATGTAGCATTTCTCTTTTCTAATCAGCAACAACAATGCATTTATTGAATTTCTACCTTGATTTTAGCAAAGATGTGCAATACCAGTGATTATGTAAATGTATCTTAGCATTTGACCATGACTATTTGAAACTTCTGGCACTTTTCTTTGATACTTCATCTTTGATCTACATCTTCCTTTTCTAACTGTGAAGTTGAAACCAGTCAGCTTGAAACATTGCAAAATATTTTGTTAAGCTCTTAAACAACAACATTATCAACTTGTTAGATTAGTGAACATAATCAACAATTTAGTTTATGAAAATGTGAAAATGACACTTGTGAATCAACATTCAGACCATTATGTTCACTAATCTACCAAGGTATTGCAACTTCTGAAGAAGGTTTCTCAATTGGAAACACTAAGTTCCCTTTATTTCAGATATCTAGTTAATAAAAAGCAAAACATACACCAGAATAATCATTAATAGTAAAAGGTTTCATATTTAGAAAACAAGTCCCTTTAATACTACCTTTTCAGTTAGTGTGGATGTACATTTCCTTATTGCATTGAATTTACCAGATAGATATGCAGCATTGAAAACTTGATTATCAATATATGTTGTTTGTGTTTCATGCATTGTTTAGATCCAACAGGATCTAACAACATTTTCTTTTTCTCATGCAGGTGAAAACCCTAAACCAAATGCTAATGAAGACCTGGACTTGAGGACCTAAGACCTGACAGACAACCAACTAACAACATACTGACAACAAGGCAATGCATGGGACCCCTATTCCATACTTCTATCATGTTTTCAATTCTGCAAATGTACTCTATTGTTGACATGAATTATGAAATATGAAAAGACACTTGTATACTACATTTAGTTTGAATGCACAATGTAATGATTAGTTATGAATTTTGAAATTTGAAATGTGATCAATACTTAGAGTACAAAAAGAAATCTGATAATGAATGCAATAATGAAATGTAAATTAATAAAATTTGAAAGGTAGTATTAATTGGACCCATAAATATGAAATCTTTTCCTATTTGTGCCTATTGTGTTGTATGCTATTATTTTGAGTAACAAGACCTACTAGATGTCTCACTTTTGTCTTCTATTCCCGTATTTTCCTCACTTGAGGAAGACATATCAGACAAATACCTATTTGGTGATACTTGCAATCCATCAAATGAGAGACATAGTAGGATCTATATATTTTGCTGACTAAAGAGAAGGAAACCAAATAATAAATTATACACATCGATCCATGTCAAAGGCATTAAATTTCTTGCATATGTAAATCATTTATCTTAAGTTAGCCAAAAATTACATGATATGAAAACTACAAATTACATAGAAGACAAAATTTACATGATGCAAAATATACTCCATGACATCAGAGTTCAACACATAATAAATTAATTATACAAAAATACAAGTCAAACAAATTTCTATGAATAAATCAATACCTTATACGTGACATTGATCATATCTTGACATACATTTCATTGATCATGTTATTGATCATCCTCCTCATCCATGTCATCACCATGACTATCATCATCATCATCACCATCATCGTACTTGTCACCTTGATCATCGTCATCATTTTCATCATCATTATGACCAACACCACCACCATGTTCATCACCATCATCATCATCATCTTCATCACCATTATCATGACCATCATTGCCTTGATCAACACCATCTTCATCACCATGATCATGATCGTCACCATCATTGTCAGCATCACCAGAATCATCATCATTCTCTTCTTCTTCTTTATCTTCATTGTGTAACAGTCATCTGTGATCATCATTTACTTCATCTTCTGATTCTTTAGTATCTTCTTCTTCCATCACATTATACTTTTTGTGACCTTCCTCTTGGATCATGTCTAACAACAAATGACCAACCCAGTTTATGTGGAATGCCAAAGTAAAACATTGGATCACATTGACTTGGAAGAACATAGGGCTCATCTCCAACTAGCTCAAATGACCTTGTATTAATCATTGTAAATCCACTATCATGTTCAATAATAGTCCTATCAGGATCATTTTGATTCAGCTGTAGCTTGTACCATTTGATGAAAAATAGAACTAATTTGAATGAATTAAAGTCACACTCAAGTATATCATCCAAAATGTCACAGTATCGATTTTCAGATTATTGAGGATGTATGTCATTTCTAGATGAAATATTAGTGACCTCGAAGACTGCACTTATCCCAAAATCACAAGTTTTCTTCATGTCATCTAACTTTTTTATGCAAAATTTATGGCCATGGTAGTACATAGCTTTGTGGTGTTTGATCTGCAATTATTCAAACATGTCAAGATTATTTTCATCGATCCGTGAGTTGAAATTAAACTTATGGGTCATGGTTAGTAAACTTATACGTACCTTTCTACCTCTTAAACCATATGCTAAATCAAGTACCATTGGCGTAACATTGAGATCTCCATTACGATGAGATTTTTTAACCAATGATGCAACACCATCCCATGTTAATGAGCAACTATTTTATTGAGATTGTTGAATCCATAGCATCATCCAATCAAGATTGTTTTCAATATACAAATGTAGTGTTTCCCACTCATGACCAACTCTAAAGAAAACAAATAGACCGCTTAGAAACAACTTATATTGAAGATATATAAGAATTAATAAACTACAATAACATCATATAATTACCTCTCACTTTCCTCAATCTACCTTTCCCCGTCAAGTACTCCCCTTGGAATTTGTTAATAGAGTTGGGATCCCAAATGAGAACTACATGGATATTTGCTACAAACTTGGGAAGATATTCACTAATGTACACCATGGTCTGGTATACCATATATCCCTCCACCATAGAACCCTCAAGACATGCTCTTTGTCGAACCAAACCCTTCATAAATTTCAAGTGCCTCTCAACCATCCACATTGACCTAGTTTGTACAGGTCCACAGAATTCAATCTCCTCAACTTGATGTATGAGGTAGTGTTCTTAAGCATTGAAAAAAGTTGGACATAGACACTTTTGCATTTCACACATAAGCTGGAAAATTTTTCTCTTCCAATATTTTATATATTTTTTTATCAATTTCTTTAGATGATAACCACCTAAAAGAGATTCAACTCTCAAGAACATATAAACAAGATTTTAGAAAAAAATATATAATAAATTACATAAAAAGTAAAGAAAGTCATAAATATAATATCTATACAACAAGTCTAAGAAATAACACTTCTAACCTCATGTATTCTCCAAGATTGTATATAACTTGTTTAACACTATTGTCAAATGAAGCTGACCCCTTTTTTGGGGGGCCCGACGATGATGTACAAGAATCCGCGTGGAAACCAATTTTTGAGACTGAGCCAATCTCAGGATGGCTTGCTGAGCCCTCGTGCTAGTCACCACACTCTCAGCCGAACTTTGTCCCACACATATATGATGCCATGGAGGAGTAGACTGCGAATTGGAGCTGTATGAATTTTTTGGAATGTTTATACATATGTTAGCACATACTCGAGTTGATGTCTTTCATCTTTTTGGTCTTAGCAACTTTAGCTCAATTTTGAAAATGTATTGATCTTTGATCTTTTTTGCTCTTTTTCAAAGTTGGCTCTAGCCTCACGATTGTAATGAAAGGTGACAATATTTGAAACTAATACTGTATAAGGTTTTACCTTATAACATTTTGTATATAGCGATGATTTCAGGTTTTCTTTCTGGTTCTTTCCCGTTTGAGCTTTTGAATTAGTTTTATTAAAATTTATTAATATATACAGTGGTTCATCCACTTTTTCTTAAAAAAAAAAAACTATTGTCAAACTAGTGTGAGAGGGATAGAGGTAGGACGTACTGCAATAATTAAAAAATGATCTTTTCAATATATTGTAAAATAATACAATAAAAAGTACATGCAATTTTACAAATATATTGTAAATAGAGAACATGACTTACCTTGACGAAGGTATGCCAATCATGTGTTTTTAACCCTGGCCCAAAATCACCTTTCTTTGATACAAGATTGATTATATTTGCAACAAATCCTATTGGAAATTTTGTTATTTTTATGACTTCTTTTAATGCATCACTTTGCTGCTCAGTTAATAACCAAGGAAGGGCACTCATATTTATCGGTCTCTATTGCTATTTGATTCAATGAAATTTTTTAGTGCATGATTGGATTCATGAATGTCATTACAAATTTTGGCAATTTTTTCTTTGTCACACCTTCCATCCAATATTTTCCATAGTGTTTCTGTTACATTCTTTCCAATATGCATAGCATAAAAAAAAATGCACGATTGAGAGATCCTTGTAGTATGACAACCTACTAAATTGACTAGGATAACTTTTTATTCCTCTAGGAAGTTGGTCATTGATGCCTTGAAAACCTTCACGAGCATCAATTACAACATTAGTAAATAAAAGATAATATCAAAATATAAATTTCAAAAAAAAATTATTAGATGGAATGACATTACCTCGACGATTTAGTCTATTGTATTCCAACTTCCATAGACGAGATGTCATTATTCATGGCCTTGATGTTGTCTCTTCTTTCCCATTAAAAAGATTTTTTTTGATAATTCGATGCTTATGATTATTGTGGAGAAAGTGCCTAAACTCATCTAACACCTGCTTTCCTAAACTTCTTGAATGATGAGATTTCATGTTCAGACCACAAACTAGACATGCAAATTTACCCTTTGTTTGAAGATCTAAAAGATACTGTACAATTAGATCATGTACAATTATCATGCCCAACTTAAACATACAACAATAATGTGTAAGCACTATAACATACCAAAAATACCAGACCTTAACAATATATAACATAATGCAAAATGAGTTAGCCCAGGGGCATCATGTATTGTCCATACAAGCATTACATGGAATTGAAATTGTCTTTGTCCTATTGGTCTAGAGATGTCATACATAGTGACCCCATTCCACAACTTCAACAACTCATCAATAAGGGGCTCAATATATACGTTCATATCTTTAACTTGGTACTTACCTAGTTGAATGAACAAAAACATTACATAATTATTATAACCATCTTGATGCGGTGTTTATAAATTAATTTACATAACTATTAAATGAAAAAAAATTTGGTAAAATCATTGACAACATTATGTGCTCCCTCTTTATGGACATCCAAGGAGGAATGTTATTGTTAAGAACAAAAATAGGCCACATTGAGTAAAAAGATCTCATATCTCCAAATGGATTGACACCATCTACTACCAATGAAAGCTTGAGATTATGAGGTTCTTCTTTAAAGTGTGGCCATGTTGTTTCTATGTCTTGAAATGTAGAACCATCTGCAAGCATTCACATAATGTCATCTTGAATTCTATTACATGCATGGTAATCCATAAATTGTGCCAAGCTAGTGCATCCGAATAATCATTGAAGATGTGGAATAATGGGAATGTACCGAAGAACCTTGTGAGGCACCTTTTTTGATATTTGATCTGACCGATATCTACTAATATGAAAATCAGGGCATTCTATTGCAAATTCATGTTGTTTATGATATAGAATGTGATCATTGGGACATGCATGTATTGTGAGATCCTTCATTCCAATTTGATTCATAACGATAGATAATTCTCAGTATGAACGAGGCAGAATGTTTGATGGTGGTAACAAAAACTTACCTATCAACCTCAAACAAAGAATATGAATTGTTAATATAATGAATGGTAATGGTATGCTAACATTTAAGATGAAAAAAATGGCATACCTTAGCATACGTGACATTGCTACATTAGATAAACTATTCATATCCTTCAAGTTCACCAAAAACACTATAGCAAAGAGAAGAGTTGTTTGGGAGCCTTGGTATAGGGGATCATATGCCTTCTCAAGTATAGGTATATCAAGACCATCTTCATCATCATTATCAGATGCGCTAGTACCATCATCATGATCATCTTGATTAGCTATGCCAATACCATCTTCTTCAATCATGTCCTCTGGCACATTATCAGCTATGCCAATACCATCATCTTCAATTGTGTTCTCTTCCATAGGATCATCTTCTTCCATGGGAGCGTTATCCTCGGCTTGGATATTCACACCTCCATGTTCCTCCGGTTGGAAATCCACATTCACAAATCGACAAAAATCATGCCCCCCTTCAATGTGACCATGTTGCCGACAATGACTCTGGACTGTTGTGATTAGAATTCTTTGATTCTTTAAGCCCTTAAACTTTTTGCAAGGACAATTACATTTATCAACTTTTCTTTGGAACTGAGACCATAATCTAGCAATTATCTCATTATTTTGTTCTGGGTTCATATTGCCAGGTGTGGACTTTCTTCACAGGGAATTATTCGGGCTATAAATATACAAAATATAAACATACAAGCATTAGTAGTATCTTGTATATAATAAAAAATAATAAAATATTACAAGATTATACAAGATTTACAAATACACACACAAATCATGCTCACTAGACCACAAAATATTCAAATCACTCAGGGACTCTTAAATAGAAAATGTATCGTTGACCAAATTTCAAAAAAGAAAACATAACAGATTTTGTAAAATTTTCACCATATGTTCTTCATGATCTATTCACTTATTGGCTGGTTTGCATGACAGTGTAGAAGTTTTACTCAGGTGGTATCAAAGTGGGAAGATTCTTTTGGGAAGAAGAGGAGGATACAATCTAAGGTTTTGAAGACTTAGAATCCCTTGTTGAACCTTAAAGTTGAATCATCCTTTAAGAGTATTCCAAGGTGGTGATTCAAAGTTGGATGGATCTTAGTTTGTAGAGGAAGTCAGATTGAAGGGTAGAAGAAGTTCAAGCCATCATGAATGTAGATTTGGAGAGAAGAGAGACTCGTGGATACTCACAATTCAGAACACAATGCAAATGTATGGGTAAGGTTTGTAAAATGGTAATTTCCAGTGGTTCATTTTTTAATTTTGTTTCAGTTGAGATGGTTGAAAAGTTGAGTCTACAACAGATGGTGCATAGAAGACCTTACATGGTAGGACAATGATGCATATAGAGATGTGTGTGCCTAGAGGAGAAAGGGCACAAGGATTTATGATGATAGGGATAGAGGATAAGATCTCAGAGGTTGCTGAGGCAATGGGTGAATACATGGATGAAGGCATCCAAGTAGGGACAATCAAGTGTCCACTTCAAGTTTCTATTGAAAACAAAGAAGATAGGGCTATGAAACAAGCCATAGATGACATGTTTGAATGCTAAGAAGGATGGCACTATGGGGATAAGTTGTAGGAGGTCTCAAAGATGACATGGACCTTGGAGATTGAAGAGTTCAAGCTCTTGAAGACAAAGTTGAGGAAAGATGCCACAAGTTGGCATAAGAGGATGAAGAAAAGGGTTGTGTGGCCTATCAAAAGGCTTATTGCTGAGAGGAATCTACTACAGAGAGAACTCACTGAGAGAGTTCATGGAGTTGGTTATGGGAAACCAACACAAACCATTGAAATGGGAAAGGAGACAAGTAGTCCAAGTCTTGAAGACAAGATGGATTTGTGGGATGAATTAGATGCCATAGTTGAAGAATGGAAAGAGAAGGGTGGAGTGATGAGAGAGTGCCTAGAACAGGGGCATGAAGAGGAAAGAGAGGATGGTGAATGTAATAGAGGTGAATGGCATTATAAGTTCAAGAATGCACCTAGGGGGGTCATTAAGGGTCATCTTGTTGATCTTAGTCTAGTGAGGGGATCTAAAGACCTATAAGGTCTATGAAAAATTTAATATGGCCTCTAAAGCCAATAAAAGGTTGTAAAAGCACTAAAAGTGCCAAAGTATGTGATTTTCCCATATTGGCAAAACTAGGCTGGTAAGGCTTGTAGGGAGATTTAGGAAGTTATAAGTAGTTTGATAGGGTTCTAGACCTTTAAGAAGGCTAATGAAAAGATATGAAAACCTTAGTGGTTATAAGTTGTCAAAGTTGACACTTTAGTGTCAACTAGACAACAAATTTTAGTTGTAACTAACCAGTAATAGTCATATAATTGATTGTTACGGTTGTGTAGGAGGGTAACTGACTTTGGAAGACTATCTGGTGGGAAGTAGTCATGTGTCAAGGGCATGTAGAGTTGGTGGTGAGTGGACCATGCAATGTAACAAATTTTCACTCAAATAAAACAAAGTATTCTCTGCAATTTTCTTCACTGATTCCACGGGTACAGTCAGGAAACTGGATTCAAATGACTATTTTATACGTGATTTTTGGATTGTTTTAGATGTAGGAACACTTATTTGAATTCAATTTATCTTTCCACTCTTTCACTTCACTATTTTTATTGTATTTAAGTCTAGTGCCTTGGTTGATATTCTGGAGACAGTGACTGGCAGGGTACAGTCAGTTTAATAGTAGTTTGACATAAAATATATGAAGGCTACATAGTTTATCTTAGGGATAAAGATAATTTGATTTTAACTTTGGTTGTGTTAAAGAAACTATGTTGACTTTATTTTGTAGTTGTTTAACATGAGAGTTTGTAGATTAATAGGAGTTTACATTTTTATGGGAATGTATCATTCAATTGAGCAATGCCCATCTATATCTAGTGAGATGGACATAACTCATGTACCTCATGCTAGTGTGCTTGGATACCTTGTATACACTATTTTTCATTAGACTAAACATTATCCAAATGGTGAGTATTTATTGAGAAACTTTTATGGCTAATCTTAGGAGGAAATACATGATAATAGTCAATAGATTTCAAATATTTATGGTAAATATATATAAAGTATTCAATATTTTATTGTAATTTGTACCATAACTCAATTATAGCCAACAAAATTTATTATCAATACTACAAATCAATTCTAGACATTCATATTGAATGTGTGATCCTTGGACACAGTGCACATAAATTATGCAACATACCCTAAGATATAGTAAAAGTAGATGAACATAAGAAAATTCTTGCGTACGAGATTTATCTTCGAAGGAAAGGAGGAGAGGATTCAAAAAAAATACTCAGACCAAGTTGTGATGCTCAGTTGAGATAGAGAGTCAGAAGTCAATGATGCACAGTTTTAAGAGATAGTTAAAGTAGAAAAAGACCATAAGAGCAACGTATTAATGCAGTTCTATTAAAGAAAATTGATGTCAATCATATTGCAAATTCACAATATATTAATCTTATAAACAATTAGATAATATATCAAGATCTATTTAGACCAGTGAGCAGCAAATGAAACATAAGCAGCGACTCTCTTAAATCAAAGTTAGAGATAGATATTCTTTGAAGGACTAAAAATCTACAGATGATCATAATGAGTGTAGATACAAGCAACTTCTTGGAGTATAGAACATCTGCATAAGAAAAACATTAAATCTGGATCACTACCGAGTGACTAGGGGATTGTTGGTGTTAATTTCTAATCATAATATCCATCCTATAAACACGATATTAACTAAATCAATTAGTGGGGGAGGATACATATATATTACGAGATGGTAACGCTGAAAAGACTTGGCATTGACTCTATATAAGAAATGTACAATTAACATAAGGATAATAATGTACACAATGATGTGATTCAAAGGAGAAGTCAATATAATCAAACATTTATATAGTTGAAAGTCTTATCAATTCGATACAAATATCCTTGCATAAAATAAATCAGACATGACAATAGGAGGTTAGCCTACTTAGAGTATATTTCCATCTCACAAGAAGATTAGACAAGTGATCATGATAAGGAGATCATTCACATGAATCATCAAGCTATATTAAGAACCGTAAGATAACACCTTAGCATTAAAAGAGAAAATTTATATAGAGTACATCATGTGTACAAAAGAATCCATTACATCAACGTATACTTGTGTATCACAAATTGATCTAGATTATATAAGTGATATTAAAAATCTAATTATGGACAATCTAAGTAAACAGTCCCATAATTTAAAAGAAATTTCACAAAGGGATATTACAACAACATCATAGCCTTACAAATCATTAGTTATACCTCATTGCCCCAACAGGGAGCATTACATTAATTTCCACTACATAGACAAATTCTAAAGATCAGATAGCACAAGTGTAAAGAAAACTGAAGCATTTGTCCTCACATATCAAGTATACTGATAGGGGACATTACAGTGGTAAGGCTAAAGAATTTAGCCCTAAGGAAAGCAATGTGGTACTCTCGATGAATGCAAGCGCCCATTTACAAGCCATGGAAGGAAAAGAGGGTTTGAAGTCATATTCATAAATGCTAGTTTGCATTCAACATATGTAAATTTAGTGTATGTTGGTTGTGAGCAAAAATACTTGTTGATAATGAGTAAAAAATACCTCAAATAATACTATTTAAAACAAAAACGTCACCCAAGTACTTTGGTACTATAGATACCCCGCCAACTAGATCTTGAATAACTTCCTTCATGTGCACGTTGAATAACTTGATCTGGTCCTCCTTCACGCACTGCAACCCTGATCTAATTCGTCATGCTAGGTAAAAATGAATTTTTTTTTAAAAAGTTATACAAAGGTTTGGTCAAAATTTTGACCAACACGGTCATGGATTAAAAAATATGAAAGTTTTCCTTCTATAATCCGACCAATCAAAACCTTTTTATTTGATGGTCAAAAATTTTGGTAGAAAAATAAGGTCAAATGTACTAGTGATTGAAGACTTTATGTTGGGGAAGATATCCATTCCTAAGTATATAGATCTAGGTAAACCAATGATTAGTGTACAAATTGGTGATTTAATTATTCCAAACACACCTGTGTGTCTTGGAGTAGCTATAAATGTAATGAATAATGATACTAAGGAGAGGTTGGCCATACAAGGACTTAGACCTACTCCAACAATCTTACAAATGTTTGATCGCTCCCTTGTAAAATCATAAGGTATGATTGAGGATGTAATTATTTCTATTAAGTCTTGGGAGTATCCCATAGATTTCATGATTTTGAAACCAAATATTAATCTAGGGGGGTGCCCCTTAATTCTAGGTATACCATGGTTAGATGTTTCTAATTCCTTCATTAATTGCAATTCTAGAAATAGTGTGATTTCAAATGGGGAGAAAACAAAGGAGTTGACATTATACCCTCGAGCGCAACCCTTTTAAAAATGGAGCATCCCTTGTGGATTGATAGAAATTTTGAGGATTCTTTACCTATTTTGACAATAAAATGAAATAGAGAATTTGAGGATATTTTAGAAGACACTATTATAATCACTTTCTACAAAATCATTATTTGATTGATAATAAGTGATAATTGTCCATTTGGAAACTTTATGCTAGTATTTCATAGTCTATTCAATATTTTATTACTTTACATCAATTACATGACTATATATAGTCCATTTTTTATAGTTAATAATTTTGACCTATCTTTGTCTAATTGCCAAATTCTTGTTATAGATACTCCTATACAGTCGCAAGGTACAAAAATTTTGTCTGGTAAAATACTCAACATTAATCCTAATTTGAGTCCTTCCTAATCTCAACAACTGATTGATATTTTGGGTATATTTTGGGATTAGCAAGATATGAGGGGTATTCATCCTACTACATCTACAAAACATATCTATATAGAAGAAGTAGACCTGTGTGACAAACACAAAGAAGATTAAACCCAACCCTATGAGAAATAGTTAAGGAAGAACTTTAGAAATTATTTAATGTAGGATTCATCTACCCTAATATTAGATAGCCAGTGGGTATCCCTACTAGTGGTAGTCCCTAAAAAGAATGGGAAATGGATAATATGCATTAGGTATAGGGCCCTTAACAAGGCTACCAAGAAATATCATTTCCCATTTCCTTTCATTGGCCAATTCTTTTTTCTTTTTTTTTTGATTGGTAAAAGGCCTAAGCCAAAGATTTTATTAATAAACTAAATAATAGTACAAACACTCCATTCTGTGCGGGCACTGGTAGGAAAGAATGGAGAAGAAAACCTCCAGTCTAGCCTGGGACCATGGTCCAGAATTTTATTACAAGCAATTATATGAGGGAATTCCCTTATTTACATCAAGAGATGAAGGCATTTCTTCATTTTAATTTAAATTCAGATTCGGATCAAAGTTGGTATTAAAAATATTGATACATCTTTGTACGTCGAGATTTCAAAGATATTTATCATACTCAGTTCTATCTAGTTGACCATTATCTTAATAGCCTTTTGTATCTATATGATGTAGATCTTGTCTTCTCTGATCCCTTTGTCTTTTCTATCCTGTATACAAACAAATACTATGCTCCAAAAATACTCTTGTTATGTAGTTAGAAAATATGATTCCTGCTAGCTCAGAAGTTATAAATATTTGATGCTACAAAATTGTTATCATTGCTATCATAAAGTGTAGCACTTACCATTAAATTGATTCCTTGATACTTGATCCCTGATAGATATGTTTAGCAAGGGGAAACCATTCCAATGTTATATATGCTTCTATGATGTCCTAGCTTCTCTAAGAGGGAAATTGTACCAACTGTCTATTTGCTAACATTAGGTTCTACCAGTACCTCTGGATCTTCATTATTTCAAGGGATACCATCTTTATATTAAGTTACTACTCTTGATTTATAAGATGCTGATTATTACAGGATCCCCTTATACACTTAAGAAATTATGTAGAATTAATAACATCCATCTAATCATGAACATTAATGAATGCAAGCTATCATTGAAGCATGAAGAAGTAATTTATTCAGATAAAATACTTTTAGTAGACTAATTCTAGAGACATGGGATCATCGTCATTAAGTAAGCACTCTATTAGACACCGCTTAGTTATACCTCTGTTTATTAATGCAAATGACATATGTATATCAATCATTGGCCAATTCTTATACACCATGGCTGGAAAGAAATTCTTCTCTTGTCTCGATGGTTTTAGTGGGTATAATCAAATTTTTATTTCCCTAAAGGACCAATAAAAGACTACTTTTCCTTTCCCATGGGGAATATTTTCCTATAATTTCTTACCCTTCAGGTTATATAATTCCCTAGGTACTTTTCAGGGAACATTCTTAAGTATTTTTGCTGATTTAAATCATGGTTGTGTGGAAGTGTATATGGATGATTTTACTTTTTATGGTGACACATATGATGAAGCTAAGGAAAACAATGAAAAGGAGCTTAAATGATGCATTGGTACTAATATTTATTTAAGTCATGAAAACTTTCATCTCTTAATGACTGAAGGATTTGTTTAAGGTCATTATATCTCTTCCAGGGGAGTTAAAGTGGACCCTAAAAAGATAAAAGTTATTCAAGATATCTATGTACATACTTGTCCAAAAGAAGTGCATAGTTTCTTAGGACATGCTAGTTATTATCATAGGTTTATTCAAAATTTTAGCAAAATATCCTCACCTCTCTTTGAGTTGTTAAGGAAAGATGCAGGTTTCCCATGGACACTTGAATGCTGGCAAGCCTTCTATGAAATCAAAGGTATTATTCTCACTACACCTTTACTACACGAGCCCAATTGGGAACTACCATGTTATATACATACAAATACATCAAATAATTCCATTGTTGCATCCTCATACAAAGGAAAATAATCTCTTTTAGTCCATCTATTATATCAGTGAGAATTTTATTGGTTTTGAGGTAAATTATATTGTCACTGAAAATGAATTATTGGTTGTAGTTTATGAAATTAATAAATTTCATCATTACATCACTAATTACAAAATATTTGTGCATAAATATCATTAAGCTATTATTTTTTTGATGAAAAAACTAGTTGTTACAAGATATGTGATTTAGTCATTTCTTCTTTTGTAGGAATTTGACATTACTATTCTTGACAAAACTATTTGAGAGAATGTTGTGTCTGATTTTCTATCAACACCGGAACATGTAGATGAACCAAATCCAGTTGATAATTCCTTGCTGGACAAATACCTATTTTCCATTTCTATGAAGAGTCCTTGGTTTTCTTATATTTCTAACCATCTTGTTACCTGTAGGTTTCCACCCCACTTCTCTCCATGAGAACATGGAAATCTCATAGGACTTAGTGGTTCATACAGTTGGATCAATGGTTTAATTTTCTATAGTAGGATTAATAATATTGTGCATCATTGTGTTGTAGAAGAGGATTTCTTTGATATCCTCCATGCTTACCATTTTGATCCTTATGGGGGATATTTCACAATACAACAAACTTATAATAAAGTCTTAACTGTAGGTTACTACTAGAAAATAATTCACAAGGATTATAAAAGGTTTATACAACATTGTGATAAATGTCAACGTATGGGTCAACTTGCCTACTTTGACAAAATGTCTTTACATCCCCAATTGTCCATTGAACCATTTGAGAAATAGTGATTAGATTTTGTGGGTCCCATTAATCATCCTTTTGAGAGAGGAATATATTTTGGTTTGTACAAATTATGTCACTAAATCGGTAGAAGTAGTACCCTTAAAACATGCTAGGGATACTACGGTTTCTAACTTCTTGTATTTAGAAATTTTTACTATATATGGTGTGCATCATGAAATTGTTAGACTTAGGGGCCATGTTCACCTCTGATCTAATTGTTGCATTGGTATGGGAGCATGAAATCAAATATCAGAAGTATTCTTCATATCATCCACAAGTAAATGAGAAAGTGGAAGTGACCAATCGAGAATTGGAAAAATTCTCATGAAGACAATAGCATGCACAAAAGATATTGGGTAGAAAGACTTCCTAAAGCAATTTGTGCCTATCTCACAATTTGGAAGACAACTACCAGAATCACACCATATAAACTTATCTATGTCAGGACAGTTGTCTTTCTAAATTAATTTGAAGTGAAGACTCTTCGCACTGCTCTTTAGCTTGGAATGAGTCTTAGTGAAGCACAAAAAGAGAGACTTGTTCAACTTTAATATTTATATGAAATATGTTAGGAAACACTTCTTCACGCCAAAGTGGTGCAAAAGAAACATGATAAGTGGCATGAGTTCTTTATTCATTCTCATACAACTAACATGGGAATTGGGCACTACTTTATGACTCCTAATTTCAAGAATTTAAGGGGAAGTTATGCACTTTTTGGCTTGGTCCTTACAAAATTTGTATTGTATGATAGTGGAGTTGTTTGATTTTGTACTGTGGATTTTGAATGAATGACTCTTCTTGTTAATGGACATTTTTTGAATCTTTACAAATGACTCCTTTCAAATGAGACCTTTATTTGTACTATAATGGATGAACTATATCTTGTTTTTGTCACTTCTACTACATAATAAAAAAATCAATAAAATATCCAACATCAAAAACCTTTAGACATTGTTGGCTAGTTAATGTTTGAAAATTGGTCTCCAACGGTTCATAATTTATTAATAACCTTAGAGGTGAAAATTAGGTTATCGACACCTCTAGGTGTTGGTAGGCTGAAAACTAGGTTAACAACACTCTACTATCAAGTAAAAAAAGAAAGGAAACGAAAACAAGAAAAAAAGAAAAAGAAAAGTTAAAAATTTACATTAATTCTCCTCTAGCTATTCCTGCTTCTTGTCATTTCTTGGACAGGAAGTCTAGGCTATTGTTTTTTATTATCTTCCCCAAATAGAATCTATTGGTGGTTCCCTTTGATCTTCAACTTGTAGATTTATACTTTGATGGATAACTTTAATATAACTTTGACTCTATCACCACTCCAAAGTCTACAAGGAAGAGGGCCAATTAACAAGGATCAACAATGAGATCCTCCTACACTTTGAGCCTTAATGCTCAGGTGGGTGTACCCTTGACTCACTTCTCCAAAGGAGTCTCAAAATAGTATACAACTATGTCCTTTACTAACTGACTGAAAGATATTATCATTTAAATTTGGGTGTGTGTGGTTGATGACAATGAAATGCCTCCAGAGGATGGACCAGTGCCTTAAACTAGGGCAAAGAGTCACCCAATTACATACATCAAATGAAGATCTTAAAAGAAACTCTCTTGGGCTCAGGATAAGTGCTTTGCCTATTACCCCTCTCCCTCAAACATAAGGACATCAGATTCTTATTTGGTTGTAAACTCACTGAATTCACCTAAAAGACTTTAATCCTAACTTTGTTAGGAACTCAGAGATGACCTCACAATACTCTTTGTTTACCATATGCTAATACACTTTGTGACACTAACATATATGAGCTCAGAACCAAAACAAGAAGACATACAAAAATGTAAGATTGGAACTCAATAGCATTCTCATTAACATATTCAGGATCAATATACAATCAAAGCAACAAAAAGATAGGAAAAAGACCCAAAATCTAGCTCCTCTTTCCTCAAATGTTCATACAGTCATAACCACTGGAACTAACTGAAATCCAAAATAGAACCTCAGGACCGAACCCTTACTCTATCAAAAAACTAACCACTTATACCCCTAGTCACCTTGGAATCCTCAAAGAGGATGCATCAAGCTTCGGGTGACTAGGGTTAGGGTTTCAACCACCTAACCAACTAGAAACAGTAAAAAATTTAATACAAGGGAAGAAACCCAGGCAACCAGGAGAAAATAGATCCCGAAGTGATCCTCAATCATGACAATTTCACTAAGAAGGTATTGAGAACCATGAAAATGCCAAATTTGTCAACCTGTTTGGCCACTTGCAACATGACTTGAGCACAAAGTACATAGTACAAACCCCTGTAAATGATCATGGAACACCCTAGACCACACTGCAATAGTTGGCAAAACCAATTCTACCAGATCCGACTATGAAAGCATTGAATTTTAGTCCTTCTGGTCATAGGAAACCCTCCAAGAAATTTGGATTTGAATTACAATGGTCATTTCCAAGTGCCAGCAGCAAATCGACGGTCGAAATTTAAATTTGGATCAACTTTAAGTCATGGCCATTAGATCTTTCCTTTTCCCAGGTTTTATGACTTATCTTTTAAAAAGACCCCAGTCAAACTTAGTGAATTGATGACTGAAGACTACCTTCAAGTCACAGAATACTTTATCTCTCCGCTATTTAGTTTAGCAGTTACGTAAACACTTGTTCACTGAATCACCAGTCAACTTGGAGCACCGCTATTTTTCTTCACAAATGAGTGAAACCTTTGAAATTTTTTTGGACTGCTAAACACCTTGTCTAAACCACCAAACAGATTGAGAAACTTTACTGGGCCCGCATCAAGAAAATTGATGATTGTCTCATCTTCACATAGACCTCCAAGATTCCTCCAGATCATAAGACAACCATCTGATGAAGAATCTTTCCCTGCTCTAACAACTTTCTAACATCGAATGAAATCAACGACTGTCTTAAGTTCGCATGTGTCAGAAAAAACCCATCAGACTATACGCCGACCGTCGATGCTCTGCAAGTGTCAGAACCCACTGAACCTCAAAAAAGTTGGCCCTACTGACAATATGTCTAGTCACACAACATGGACCAATCAGATAATGACAAATAAGAACACTTGGCATGTGGACCTGCTGCACTTTATCCCCTCTGAAAAAGGTAGAATTGATGCTTGTCGCATGATCTTAAACCTCTGACACATACCATAAGACCATACGCCCGTCATTGATTTTTTGACAATGTCAGGACCCTCTAACAAACTCAAAAACTAGGTCCCACTGACAACTATCACCGTATTATATCGTGGACCAATCAGAGACTGCCATTTGTACCTCTGTGTCACCTTGGATCCATAGTTTGAAGCACCGTGTCATAAAGAGAATCAATGACTAGCATAAGTTCGCAAGCCTCAGACAAATCTTATGAGAACTTACACCCACCATTGGATTGAGATGGTGTCAGAGCCAAGCCCAGGAAAGATTAAAGCTGAAAATATAGGAAAATTAAAGGCGTAGGACTTAGGAAAATTAATTTCCACCAGGCACTTGGACTTAGGAAAGATTAAACGCAAGGGACCTGGGAAAAATTAAAGACCGCCGAGTGATAGAAACTTAGGAAAATTTAACAGCTGACCCCGTAAGGTGATACAAAGGGTTTTTCAAAGTAACGGCTAGATTTTTGAAAATTTGAACTAGGGCTTTAGCTAGAGACATGAAAATAACTGCAGAGACCAGGGGAAAGATGATGAAGCCATGAAATTTTTTGCACATGCTAACAGTGGCTTTGTCTGGGGTTGTATGCCTCCTGTAGGCATAGCAAGGATCTAGAATCACTGGTTAAAGCAGACCATCCCATTGAAAAAACTGACAATAGAGAGCAACAAGACCAAAACCCTACAGACCAGGACAAAACAGGACAGGGGAAAGCAACTTTACAAAATTTACAGAATGTACAGACCTAACTACTATTCATGGAAAAAAAAAAACCTTCAATTGAAGTATTTCTTCAAGAATTGTCCATGAACTGGCAATTCCTAAATATCACCATTTAACTCTTTCACAATGTAAGAATCCTGGCCCCATTTCTCATGAATTAGATATGGCCCTAGCCAGATGGGATCAAACTTACCATGTTTTCCTTTATCCTCTAGTCTGGCATTCCAAATTAACACCAAATCACCAGGCTCAAACTTTCTTTCAACAGTTTTCTTGTCATACAAATTCTTAACTTGCAACTGCAATTTGGCATTTCTTGCAACTGATTCTCTTCTAGTCTCATCCAACTTAATGAGGTCCTCAATTCTCAACTGCGTTTCATCATCTATGTCATCATCATATAATTGAACAAATTTATACATTTCCAGCAGATTATTTTGAGGCATCCTTGCATGTATTCCATATACTAGGTCAAATGGTGCACAACCAATTTCCCTCTTCACAGTTACCCTATCAGCCCATAGAGCTAATAGAAGTTTTAAATTCCATGCCTTCTTATTCTTTTCAAGAATCCTCCTTAGGATTTTAATCAAACTCTTATTAGATGATTCTGCCTGTCCATTCCCTTGTGGATGATAAGGTGAGGAATTAGAAATCTAAATTCCTAAACCTTTGCAAAAGTCCTTATATTCAGTAGACTTGAAGCACATTGCATTGGCACTTACTATCCTCTCAGGGAAACCAAACCTTGTAACAATATTATTCAATATAAAATCAGTTACCACCTTACTAGTTGCATTCCTTATAGGTAAAGCCTCTACCCACTTTGTAAAATAATCAGTGGCAACTAAGATCCAAGAGTGTCCTCCACTTGACTTGTTTGGTATCTCCCTTGTGAAATCAATTCCCCATTGTTGGAAAGGAGCTTGCACCTCAACTGGCCTTAAGGGCATGTTACCTAAAAATTTAAGCTTACCAGAGAACCTTTGACAAGCATCACACCTCCTTACCAACTGTTCTGCATCCCTGAAGATTGTGGGCCACCAGAACCCCGCCCTCAAGATTTTATGAGCAGTTTTTTTACCCATATAATGTCCTCCACAAACTCCCTCATGCATTTCTTTTAACAACTTGTTAGCCTGATCCTCATCAACACATTTCAAAAGTATGCAATCTAAATTCTTTCTATACAATTTACTGTTCAGGCTTAGAATTGTTACCTCTATCAGGCAATGAGGCTAACAACAATTCTAGCTAACAATGGAAACCTCTCCTAGCTGTGGGTGGACTATGATTAGAGAGGAATCTCCAGATTCTAGGCCGGTTCCTATAAAATATTGGCTATCACTTTACTAACCTGAAAAACTTGATGGGAAAAGGGTAAAGGGAACTAAAACTTAGAAAATAAGGTGATACACCAATGACTGATTCAAAAATTAGAAAAGAGAATAACAACTCCAGACCTAGTTCACAATGAAATTTAGATGATTGGTACACTTTTCATCATATAGATTAATGAATTTGATAATCAGGGTTTAACCACAAATTACTGAACTCTTAACAACATAATTTTCTCAAATAAGGTTTGATGAATCAGACTTATCAATCTGGAAGGAATAATGAAACACTCACATCCAAAATCAAAATTAGAATTATAAACACTCACTAAAGAAGATGGTAAGGAATGATAATCTGAACACAAAAATGACCTATAATCTGGTATATTTCCTTCACAATTTTTTGCAAAATGGTTACAAAAATGGCCTGAGAAACATCTAGGAACAATACATTCACTAAAATGCCCTCCTTTCAAAATCTACAACCCTAAAAAAAGTCAATCTCCCTTCCTTAAGAGAGCTCAGAAACCCCAATCCGGGAATGCCAAAACCCTACAAAAAATGCTCTATTTTGGCCATAATTCTGCCAAAAACTTAGCCTATATGTCATCTAGAAAAAGACAAATCATCATCCCTAAATTTTGGCAAAAAATAAGGATAAAATTCCCTTTACAAAGTGAATATGCCAAAATTTAATCATCTTTCTAATAAAATTGGCTCTAAAAATTTAAGGAATAAATCCTTAATCTAAAATATTATGCCAAATTTTATTAAAGAAAATAAATATTAAAAGATTTTATATTTTATTTAATGCTAAAGGCTATATCCCTATAATCCTAACTTATCATCTTTTAACTTTATACAAAGCTAAGTAAAAATCTACAATATGGGGAGTCAACAAAACTTCAACCCATTTGTAATTTGCACATGTGAACGCACTGCAGATGATAAGGTGGCATTTTGTGGTCCTTGAATTGCTATCTGGCGCTCTGTTGTCTACTATCACATTTAAAAATCTCTGATAGTCCTTTTTCCTTGCGGACTCCAAATGTATGATATTTTGTTTTGGACATTTCTTTTTTGACATACGACATAGCAATTTTGAAGTTCATTTGCATAAAAGAAGGGTTTCAAAACCCTAGTCGATTGCTTGTCGATGGCTGAAAATATGGCATTCTATGTTGAAGTTCTTCAAAAAATCAAGAAATAGGCTCTTCAAATAATGAAGAACTCGGCATTTGATTGGAAGCTGTAAGTCTTCTATTCTTTTACTCTTTGTTTACATCTTGTTCTCAGAAACATGCCCCTTTGCATGATATACTATTTCATTAACTGCTTGCTTCATTATATGTTAACATTTTTTTAACAAAACATGGCTCCTTTTTTGCATGAAATATGGCTCCTTCTCTATTGTCTATTTGAATTCATCACTGGAGTGAACTTTGTGTTTAAGAATGCAAGTCAAAACGTGATTTCCTCTTGAAACTCTCTGTTGCATTTCTTTAAAAAAAAATGTGCCATAATTTTGCTGCATAATATGTGCCCTCATTTTTTATTTTCGCAATGCTTTATTGCTAGTTAATGCATGCACTGTCTGTTCTATTTTTGTTTGAAAAATATTGGCACAAACGTGCCCTCCTTTGATATTGATTACTGTTTGTTATATAAACAGATTCCAACATGAATACTTACGGTTTTCAGCAGAGCACCACTTAGTTTTATTTCTCTGAGAACATATAGTTGTCGAACTTTCTATTTTGATACACTGAGGGTTCAATTCTTCAGTTGCTACTTCAAATTTTTGCAAAGAACATTTGAACATCTGTAATAAACTGTACCTTATATTTGCAATAAAGATAAGACTTAAAGTCTGAAAGTCTTTGAAACACTGCCCTTCTTGAAACTCGACCCACTATTTGGGGTTTTGAAAATGAAACTTGCTAATAAAAACATGTTTGATCCTCTGCAATGTCTGCCATTTTCCATTTTGAACCTACAATGGACAATAAATATGAACTGGGTGTCTTTGATTTTTAAAAAAAAAATGAACTTACCATGTAGTTCACTGTTTCTTCATGCTGATTTATATGTTCATCATTCTTCTTCATTAAAAATTGCACAAAGAGACATGCACTTACAGTTTTCCCAATAAGAATGTTTGCATGTAGGACTTGAAATTTGGAAACACTGATTGTCATTATTTGACTTGCACCAATTATTTTGAAAGTAGACTTACGGTCTCTGAATCTCAACTCTCTACTATCATCTTTTGAATAATATTCTTTAAAAACTTGACAGTTGATGTGAATATAGAGATCATTTTATTCTTCAGCATAAGCACATTTTGAACTTGAGTTCAAATTTTAGAATTTGATCTACATTCCTGCATTTATAAATTTGACATTTCTCTTGTCATAAGTTCTGAATATGAACTAGTTTTCTGCTTTCTCTGATAAGCACTATAAAATGTGATCCATTTAAACATTCTGAAGTTAACATCATCAACATTTATTGTAGCTCCTGTAGAAGATTATTGTACATTCCCTCTTTGATACTAAACTTTGCAATTTGTAGTATAAAGCACAACAAGATAAATGTTTATTATTTTGTTAATGAAGTTTGAGCACGGGCTCGTGACACTCAAAAATGACAAAATGTTAATGACTGAGGTTCGAACACGGGTTCGTGACATCCAGTCATAACATTCTGTAAACATTCAAATTATGATTCAATCTTGAAGCACTATTAAAATATTTAGCATTTAATCATTAAGAGGTTGAAAAATGTACTTTGAAAATCAGCATCTGTTTTGCATCATGAAATAGTTGATTATTTGAAAATCAGCAATCTGGTACTTCCTGTAGCAACTTCTGCATCTCAAAATGACTGGTTAATCAAAAGAAAACATACACCATAATAGTCATTAATAGCAAAAATTTTCATGTTTCAAAAACACGTCCCTTTAACACTACCCTATAGTGAGTGCTGAATTACGTTTTCTTGTTACATTTATTATTTCAGATTGATATGCAAATAAAAATAGATTGCTGATGTATGTAATTGCTTCTCTTGCATTGCTTAGATCTGTCAAGATCTAAGCATTATTTTCCTTTCTCTTTTTCAGACAATGCTTTCCCTAAGGACCTGAATGCTGATGGAGACATGGGAGCAACCTAAATGCAGAGGACTTGATAGAAACTAGCAGAACCAAATTGCAAACATGAGGCAATACATGGGACCCCTATTCCATATCTTAGTTTTCTATTTTATTTGCAATGTACTCTGTTTATTGAAACATGAAATATGAATCAAAGGACATTTGTACTACATTCTTATGAATGCACAATGTAATGATCAATGATGAATTTTGAATTTGTAACAGTTTGATCAATACTTAGAGTACATTAATGAAAATCTGAAAATAAATGTAGTAAGTGAATGCAAATCATCAAAACCTATAAGGTAGTGTTAGATAGATAACTGGAATATGCAAATTTTCTCTACTAGTGCCTATTGTGTTGTATGCTTTCATTTTGATTAACATTTACATTTCACAATTACATACTTGATGGCCTATAATTTTAATGTCCTCTTCTTATTGTCATCCATGCCTACTGGACATCTCATATTTCTCAAGTAATACATAATATCTTGATACCAAACACAATCATCCATATCACATGTATAATCAATTTCAGAATGATTTATCTGATTTGCATCAAGATTTGATTGAGCCATCAGTTTTTCCAATCCTTGTCCTCTAACCAATTTAGTAATTTGGATATCAATGTTGAATTCTTGGATCCTATTGATCCATCTGCATCTTCTCCCAGACACCTCTTGCTGTGAAAAGATATCTTTGACTGCTACACTTGGTACAAAGAAAATCACAACTACAACTACTCCCATCAAATAACATCTAAAAGCCTTCACAGCCTTGACCAATGCATAGGCTTGTTTCTCATTTATGTCATACTTCAATTCAGTAGCCTACAAAGATTTACTGAAAAATGCAATAGGCTGCTCAAAACCATCCTTATTTTTTTGCAACAACACTGCAACAATAGTGTGAAAAGATGAAAAAGAGAAGATATGCATTAGGATACTATAATTAGGTGCATTAAGCACTAGCGCATCTTTGATAGCCTACTTGATATTTTTGAAAGCCTCATCAGGCTCACCCTCCCTATTGATTGCAGATCCTTTCTTTAACATCTTGGATATAGGTCTAGTGACCTCAGCAAAGTTTGTTACAAATCTTCTCAAGAAATTTACCTGACCAAAGAAGGACTGAATTCCCTTTATATTCTTTGGCCTCTGAATCTTATCAATGGCTGCCACCCTCTCAGGATCAATCCTAACTGCTTGCTTCCCCACTAAGTGGCCAAACAACTTACCCTTAGTGACACCAAATGCACATTTCCTTGGGTTTAATGAAATGCCATATTCCAAGGCCCTCACAAATATCTTCTCTAAATGAGTACAGTGGCCTTCTTCTTTCTTAGAATAGGCAGTTAAATCATCTTGATAAACAACAAGGAAATCATCAATAAAATTTGAAAAGGAAACATCCATTGCCCTCTGAAAAGTAGCACCAACATTTGTGAGACCAAAAGGTATTCTCACATAAACATATGTCCCCCAAGGTGTTGTGAAAGCTATCTTGAATTGCTCTGATTCTTTGACAATTAACTGATTATAACCAGAGAAACCATCCATCATAGACATCAATTCTGATCCGATCACTCTCTGCAACATAGCTTCCATATTGGGTAGACAATAGTTATCCTTTAATGAACTGATGTTCAAATTCCTGAAGTCCACACAAAGTCTAATATCACCATTTTTCTTTCTGACAGGGACAAGATTTGACACCCAAGAAGAATGCCTAATGGGCTTGATAATGCCAGCATCTCTTAACTTCATCAATTCTTCTTGCATCTTAGGTGCCAAAATAGGATTTATAGGCCTTTGTTTTTGCCAAAAAGGTTTAGCATCTTCCCTCAAAGGAATGATATGCTGAAACAAGTCTTCTCTATAAACCTTTAGGTCATCATATGACCATGCAAAAACATGCCTGAATTTTCTTAACAATTCAATCAAATATTTTCTCAAATTGTGAGACATGTCCCTACCAATGTATACCTTCTTAGGTGCCTCATGTGTTCCAAGATTTATCTCCTCTAGATCAGCATGATCCTCTCTTTTGATATTCTTTTGAACTCTATTCTGGTTATCAAAGATAGTTTCCAAAGCAACAAGCCCCTTGGGCACCTTGTTAGTTTTAAGTTGAATAACTTCATTACCAAGGACAACCTCCTTTCCTTCTATAGTTTCAATCAAAGTTGAGCAATCAAATTCCTGACCATGATACTGATCTTCACAACTCATAAACTTCAAGATATCATTATCATCATAAAAAACTTGCCAATTTTCAATATTGTCTGGTACACTAGGTCTAGTCTGAATTTTAACTTTAGAGATACCAACAAAAGTAATATCACTGGGATTGATTGCTATATTGGCTAACAAATCAGCCATCTTATTATTACTCCTATCCTTCCATTCAATATTGAAGGCATCAAAATGTTCAATCAAATCCCAAACTGCATTCCTATATTGTTTTAACCTCTTGTGCTTGGAAGCATACACTGACCTAACTTGGGACACCACCAACTCAGAATCACCAACAACACTTAAGCACTTAATACCATGTTTTTGTGCCAACCTCATTCCTAACAAAAATGCCTCATATTCTTCTATATTGTTGGTACAAAAGAAATTCCATGTGAAAGAAAATTTGTAGGTGTTTCCATTAGGAGAAATAAGTAAAATACCTGCTCTTGCTCCATCCTTACAATTTGCACCATCAAAGTACATTACCCACAAATCACCCTTCACAGAATTAACACTTACCTCAACAGAGATAGGTGACAAAATAGGTTCCTTCTCAAGTAAAAGGATCTCCACCCTAAAAGCATTAATATCAGTATCCACAAAAAATGTAGTTTCATTATCAATACTTCTCTCAATCATATGGCATACTCTTGGTTCTCGCTCAATCTTGACAAACGGATCATCAATCTTGAAAGTTGCATAGGACAGATCACATTGTAAACTTCCACCCATGGCAGCACTCCACCTTCTAGATAGCAGCATCCCATAATGAGGAGGGATGTCCACCACCAAAAAACTCATCGTTAACTCTTTTTCTGGATATGCTGCCACCCTATATGGCATTGCATTGATAGTCCCAATGACTAGTACCTCCCTTTGATCCATTGCACAACATCTGCCTTGAGCTATATCAACTTTAAGGCCCAAATTTTCCATAATTTTAAAAGGCATAACAATATTAGAGGCACCACTATCAATCATACAATTTCTTAATTTCATTCCATTCACAAGGACACTTAAAAATAATGGATCAATGTTCTCAAGGCTGGCATTGACAGAACTATCCAAATATATAGGAGGAATTTGAGATACAATTCCCTGAGCAACAATTCCTTTCAAAGCTTTATCCTGAAATCCATTGTATGCAACATCATTATTATGCACATTATCTACCCATGCAATAGCTCTATCTTTGTGTTCAGGGATCCTCAACAATTCTGACAATGGAACCTTAATTGTAATTTGGGACAATACAGATAACATATCAACAGGAGTAGCGGGAGGGACCTCAATTTGCACTGCTTTAGTGTCCTTTTGTTTGTCTGATATATTAGGTGTATTGACCACCCTCATCTTTTCATGCTTAGCCATTGTGTTAACTAGCTTCTCAATCTTACTAGAAAATCTTTCAACTCCAACTCCCTTAGGCTCACAATTCTTACCTTTTACACTCTTGAATTTCACCATGTGATCACCTTTTGATTTGTTCTCATCAGGCTCTCCTGAGTTGGTACTCTTTATAAACATTCCTGCAGCTTTTCCATTTGTATCCCTTGCCACCATGCCTCTAGTTTGCACTTGGGAAATCATTTCTGTAGTAATCTTATCCATCTCTTCTCTAAAAGGTCTTCTTAAATTTACTAGCTCAGAAGAAGAGTTCATGTTACACATCTTCTTATCAATGTCTTCACTATCAGAAAAAACATCTTGATGCAAAAGGGCCTAATTGTGTCTCTTCACATTTACATCTACTTCTTCATCAAAATCAGAATCATCTTCATATCCTAGATATGAAGTAGCCATGTTGCATCCAACATCATCTTGATCTTCTTCTTGATCTATCTCCTCATTGCCACAATCTTGATTTGCAGCCATAAAATGTGCAACCACACAATGCTTTGCAGAATGAGGGGACTGGCATGCAACACACAAAGGTATGTCCTCCATGACATTTATTGAAGCCTTTTGTAGAGGGTCAAGGACACCTTTGTCATTGTTTCCTCTTGCAATAGGGACAATAGGTTTGTCATCCTTCCATTGGGTGTTGTAGGGGTAGTTCTGCAATCTATTCTGCTTATTGAAATTGTTATTGAATTGAGGCCTTTCATTGGTAGGAGCCCTGATGTTCCTATTTGCAGGTGCCTTCAAATCTTTCAATGCATTGAGCACCTTATCCAATTTATCTTCTTCTTGCATCCTAGTTCCAACATTCCTATCATTTTCCTTTTTGTATTTTTTGTCCCCAAACAACTTAGGGTCATCTCTTTTCCCACCCAACTTCCCTGATATTTTCATATTGTTCTCAATATTGACAGAAATCCTAAAAGCATCTCTAAGAGTTCTTGGTTCTTTGTCCCTCAACAAATAACCCATCTTTCCATCAAATGCATTGAAGTATGTAGTTAGACAAACATTGTCATCTAACCGCATAACTTGAAATAACTTATGCATACCCTTCTGAAATCTCATGTTGAATTCAGCTGCAGACTCATTCTGATTTTTCCTTATGGTATTGAATTCATTCAACATGAAACTAGCATTAGGCCTATCACCATACTACTCTTTGAAACATCTCTCAACAGAATCCCAAGTATCAATACATTTATCAGGAAGTCTCTTAAACCAATCTCTAGCATCCTCCATTAGAGATTGAACAAATAATTTCATGACTACATCCTCATGCTCTACCTCATAATCATTAAGCATATCAACAAATAGCCTAAGATGCTCCTCACAACTAATAGCATTATTACCAGCAAACTTAGGTACCTTATCTCTTATATCATTTGAAAAATCATTTGGGTAGCCAGGTATCCCATCAAAACTAATTTGCCTATAGCCTTCTAGTTGCATAGGTCTTCTTTGAAATCCTAAACTAGTGTTCCCACTAGAATTATTATTTTTATCTACATTCCCACCCACTTGCACATTTGACTGTCTATTAGGATCAACAAATGATTTGGTAGATACATTAGGAATTAGATTACTAGTAGTAGCATTGCTAAGTGGAACAGTAGTGTTCATAGATGGCATACCTAGTTCAGTAGTAGAAGGGCCATGAACATTAGCTGATGAAGCCCTCAAGAACTGGATCTTTCTTCTTTTCTCTACAATAGCAGCATCAACTTCAGCTCTTTCCAACTCTTGAGCTAGAGCTTCATCCTCTTTTCTTTTTCTTTCTATCTCTGTCTCCCTATTTAATTTAGGTGGTGGGATCCATGGTATTGTCACTGGTTTTCTTATTTGGACACCCATCATATTTTGCTTTCCTTTTTCATTAATAAATATAGTAGGCCTAGTGATCCCATGTCCATCATTATCTTTAGGGAGGGAAGCATAGCTTTGAACCTGTCTAACCATAGGGCCTTCCTTATCAAATTCATGATCTTGCAGTACGCACTCTTGCTCACTCCTCAAAGCATCAAGATCACCAAAGACATCATGTTGCAAAGTCTTAGGAGTAGAAGAAAGCATCTTGTTTCTCTCCTTCATTTCATTAATCTTTCTAAGGAGAGACTATCTTTCTATTCGAGCATTCACCTTTTCAACTTCTCTCTCCTTTTGTAACCTCTTATGTATGGCATCCTACTCTACCAACTGCAACCTTAGTGCATTTAAATCATCTGGGTCTATCATAATGTCATCAAAACCCGATGACACATCCATATCAGTGAGATATTGATATGGGAAATGGACTTTCCTCGGTCTCATGGGCTCCCTTCTGAAATTATCCTCATCAAGATCTAAATCAATCTCAAAACCCATCTCTCTAGCTTGTTCATCCTGACCTGCAGGCAATGAACCCTTGTCTTGAAATACAGCCTCTAGGGTATCATAAAATTTATCTTCAGAGCGACCACCACCTGATCTAGAATCTCTATCTTGTGAACCTTCCTCACTTGAGGAAACATGTGGTGCTCTACTTCTAGTATTTCTTTGTTCTCTTATGGGAGCACTATTACACTCACCATTCCTCCTGATCCAACTCTTCTTATCCTATCTAGGTAATTGCTCCAGAGTGACCTCTCAATTTTTTCTGACAAAGGACCTAGTATTCCTTCTTTTGTCCATCTTTATAGTTTATAGCATTGGTTTTAACCCTTTTGAGTCACCACCCACCAAAGTGGGAAATCTTTAACTGAATACAACAGGAAAACAAGAGTGCACTTTGCAAACTTATATCTCTAGACTCTCCCCAGCAGAGTCACCATTTTGTTGGTGACTCAGATGGGAAAATCAATCTAGATAATAGGATTTTGACATTACAATGTAACCACAACCAGATATTCTAACAAATATAATTCTTCATTATTATTCTCCCCAGTAGAGTCACCATTTTATTGGTGGTTCCCTTTGATCTTCAACTTGTAGATTTATACTTTGATGGATAACTTTAATATAACTTTGACTCTATCACCACTCTAAAGTCTACAAGTAAGAGGGCCAATTAACAAAGATCAACAATGAGATCCTCCTACACTTTGAGCCTTGATGCTCAGGTGGGTGTACCCTTGACTCACTTCTCCAAAGGTGTCTCAAAACAATATACAACTATGTCCTTTACTAAATGACTAAAAGATATTATCATTTAAATTTGGGTGTGTGTGGTTGATGACAATGAAATGCCTCCAGAGGATGGACCAGTGCCTTAACCTAGGGCAAAGAGTCACCCAATTACATACATCAATTGGAGATCTTAAATCAAACACTCTTGGGCTCAGGATAAGTGCTTTTCGTATTACCCCTCTCCCTCAAACATAAGGAAATCAGATTCTTATTTGGTTGTAAACTCATTGAATTCACCTAAAAGACTTTAATCCTAACTTTGTTAGGAACTCAGAGATGACCTCACAATACTCTTTGTTTACCATATGCTAATACACTTTGTGACACTAACATATATGAGCTCAGAACCAAAACAAGAAGACATACACAAATGTAAGATTGGAACTCAATAGCATTCTCATTAACATATTCAGGATCAATATACAATCAAAGCAACACAAAGATAGGAAAAAGACCCAAAATCTAGCTCCTCTTTCCTCAAATGTTCATACAGTCATAACCACTGGAACTAACCAAAATCCAGAATAGAACCTTAGGACCGAACCCTTACTCTATCAAAAAACTAACCACTTATACCCCTAGTCACCTTGGAATCCTCAAAGAGGATGCATCAAGCTTCGGGTGACTAGGGTTAGGGTTTCAACCACCCAACCAACTAGAAATAGTAAAAAATTTAATACAGGGGAAGAAACCCAGGCAACCAAGAGAAAATAGATCCCGGAGTGATCCTCAATCATGACAATTTCACTGAGAAGGTATTGAGAACCATGAAAATGCCAAATTTGTCAACCTGTTCGGCCACCTGCAACATGCCTCGAGCACAAAGAACATAGTAAAGACCCCTACAAATGATCATGGAACACCCTGGACCACACTGCAACAGTTGGCAAAACCAATTCTACTAGATCCAACTGTGAAAGCATTGAATTTTAGTCCTTCTGGTCGCAAGAAACCCTCCAAGAAATTTGAATTTGAATTACAATGATCATTTCCAAGTGCTAGTAGCAAATTGGCAGTCGACATTTAAATCTAGATCAACTTTAAGTCGTGATCGTTAGATCTTTCCTTTTCTTGGGCTTTATGACTTATCTTTTAAAAAGATCTCAGTCAAACTTAGCGAATTGGCAATTGAAGACTACCTTCAAGTCGCATAATACTTATCTCTCCACTATTTAGTTTAGTGATTACATGAACACTTGTTCGCTGAATCACCAGTCAACTTGGAGCACCGCTATTTTTCTTCGCGAATGAGTGAAACCTTTGAAATTTTATTGGACCGCTAAACACCTTGTCTAAACCACCAAAAAGATCGAGAAACTTTACTGAGCCCGCATCAAGAAAATCGATAGTTGTCTCATCTTCACATAGACCTCCAAGATTCCTCTAGATCATAAGACAACCATCGAATGAAGAATCTTTCCCTGCTCTAACAACCTTCTGACACCGAATGAAATCAATGGCTGTCTTAAGTTCGCATGTGTCAAAAAAAACCCATTAGACTATACGCCAACCTTCAATGCTTTGCAAGTGTCAGAACCCACTGAACCTCAAAAAACTTGGCCCCACTGACAATATGTCCAGTCACACAACATGGACCAATCAGATAATGGCAAATAAGCACACCTGGCATGTGGACCCGCTGCACTTTATCCCCTCTGAAAAAGGTGGAATCGACAGTTGTCGCATGATCTTAAACCTTTGACACATCCCATAAGATCATATGCCCGTCGTTGATTTTCTAACAATGTCAGGACCCTCTAAGAAACTCAAAAACTAAGTCCCACTGACAAATACCACCATATTATATTGTGGACCAATCAAAGATTGCCATTTGTACCTCCGTGTCACCTTGGACTCACAGTTTGAAGCGTCGTGTCATAAAGAGAATCAATGGCCGGCGTAAGTTCGCAAGCCTCTGACAAATCTTATGAGAACTTACGCCCACCATTGGATTGAGATGGTGTCAGAGCTGGGCCCAGGAAAGATTTAAGCTGAAACTATAGGAAAATTAAAGGCGCGGGACTTAGGAAAGATTAAACGCAAGGGACCTAGGAAAAATTAAAGACCGCTGGGTGATAGAAACTTAGGAAAATTTAACAGCCGACCCCGCAAGGTGATAAAATAATATGGCACATGCGTTAAAAGGTTTTTAAGTGGCCCCAAAAAGTAACAACAAATTAGAACAAGGCCAGGGAAATACAAAGTGTTTTTCAAAGTAACGGCTAGATTTTTGAAAATTTGAACTAGGGCTTTAGCCAGAGACATGAAAATAACTATAGAGACCAGGGGAAAGATGATGAAGCCATGATATTTTTCACACATGCTAACAAAATCCACATAGGTTATGTGTCTTGATGTCAACTCATCTTGAAACTTGTTTATCTTTAGCCTAGTTGGACCTGCATTTATTCCATCTAGACTAATCTAAGTATACCTTTTTGGGTGTGTTGGATACTCCGTGTTTCTCATCATCATTTCCAAGCATATCTACTCATGTGGCTCGAAAACTTCATTTTATCACACTTCCTCAACTTACCTTTTTATGGTCACATCCTCCATACTGGATGATCTTTGGTTATCAACATTTCTTCATGGGTATTAGTGTTTGTTATATGTTTTTGTTTTACTTTTCTTTTATGTTTATTAAGTTTCTTCATTCTTTTCTATCTAACAATGACGCCCCATGGATAGGTCATTTTATCAACTACGGGGAGAACGTGCTTAAATGTTTGATGTAATACTTTCTTTTTATGATAACATTGTTATCATTATTATTAAAACCTCCCATCTACCTCATAATAATTCAGTTTGTGCCATTATACCCACTAACTGGTTGCCACTATTTATTTTCCTATTCCTTTCATCTACCATCATCACCATTTCCTTAACAAGTGTTATATTTAGTTAGCGGTTTTGTATTTTTTGTAGACACTCATTTTGGTTTAGTAGGTCATTTCAATAGATCTTCCTAGTATAGAAATGGTAGAAGAAAGACATCCTCAATACGTAGCCATGTTTATGGATGAATTAAGGAACTCAAAGCATGTAAAAGAATATAAAACCTTTAAACAAGCTCATTGGGATGCTTATTTTAAGAGATTGAGAGGGTATGATGAGAGAGTGGCCAATTAATTTTTAGAGAATCTCTCTACACAATATTAGGCAATTGTTTGACATTTAACCATTTTTGTCATAGTGGAATCCACAATTGAAGTCTCTGGTTTTCCCATAACTAGGGAAAATCATTTTCTTGATAGCTTAAAGAAGGTGTTGGACCTTAAGCCGATGCAAAAATGGTTTTTAGATAGGGGAGAGTTTGTTATGATGGTGTCTAGGAAAGGTACAAATCTTCTTCACTTCAATCTCACTAGAAGGATGTGGCTAGATTTATTATCCAATATATAAAATGTGAAGGAATGTATGTTTATATTTTTTCACAATCATTTCCACCTAATGTTACATTTGTGGAGAGGCATGGTTGACAATGTCCCCTATTTTCTATATTATTATCTACAACCTATAGGAAATTTTTTTTAGGAAGGGTGATTTAATGTTGTATCTCATCATGGGCTCATTAGGTTACTACTTATTCAAGAGTTACATAAACTTTCTCCCCCAGGTAATTGGGTTTCTTTTACTAGTTATAATTCCAAAGAGGAATATTCTAATAAGGGAAAATTTGTTGTTGAAGAAGAAAGGGATGATAGTCCTATTGGTAAACAGTTACATGGAGAAGAAAATAGTCCTTCTGATGAAGAAATTTATTCTTATAGCAATGGTAAAAATGTGGAATTTGAACAAAACCCTAGAACTTCCTCTAGTGTGCCAAAAAGATGAGTTTCTAAGAGGAAAATTAAGCAAAATTTGGATTTTAGTACTAAAAAGCCCAAAGCCCTTATCAAACAATAATCTCAATTGTTAGGTCTAAAGGAACTAGTAAAAAAACTCCCAACTCCAAATATAAAAGGAAATTATCCTCAGAGTCATTTCTAACCGAACTCTTTGTTACTTTAGAGAATGAATCACGACATCTAGATGCACAAATTGCTTGAGGAATTTTCTAGTCTAGATATTGACCTAGCAGCCAAATTGAAGAATATTTGTAGGCCTTATTAGAAGTGATCAAGAAATAGGGAAATATGAGTCTAGAGCTAAGACACAGAAACCAAAGAAGGACAAAAGGGAAATGACTAAAATAATCAAAGTCCCTAGCTCTAATGAAGTCCCTACATAAAATGTTGCATTTAGCCTTGAAAAATAAGTTCCTACAATCAATAATGATAATATAGCTGATAAAAATATAGGGGAAGAAATAGATACTTGGAATTTACTAGATTTGAACATACTACTTCCTCACCCACATTAGGTTTGGGAGAAATAAATATAGAGTAGTTAGAGAATGTTTATCATAAGATTCATGATGAGGAAATAGGTAAGGAATAAATAAATGCAGAATAGTTAGAAGATGTTAACTTGGTCATTCAAAACATACAAGATGAAGTAATGCATGTGGATAATGAGGCTACTTGTGATAAAAACGTTGGTCAGGAAGGTTCTCAGGAACAAAGTTAAAGAGCTCACTGGAAGATCCTCTTGTTACCTAAATTGAGGTAAATGAAATGGTTGAAAACTTCAAGGGAAAGAAAAAACTCTTATTGAAATACAAAGAGGTAGTTTGGGTTCTAAGGGATTTAATTTCTCAATTTAAAGTGGAGAATCAATAATTAAGTATGCTAAGTTTTATATCTGTAATGTCTTATTTGTGTTTCATTCATTAAGTATGGTTTTCTTGATAATATAATTCTTGTTTACTTGATATTAAATTACTAAAGTGTTATTTTATCATTTTCCAATTGTTTCAAAAGCTAAGGGAGGTCTACATAATCATAATATTCAATTCATGACCTTGGTTTAATCTCAGATGTTACTATGCAAATGTACAAAAGTTAATTTAATCTAAGGCTTGTAAACTAATCTTTGTTTTCATTTGTCAATTGGATTGCAAGTGTTCTTTGAGTTTTGTCATCTATCTAATAATAGTCATTATTTTGAGAATTTTGTAAGTTGTTCATTCATTAATATGTCATAAATACATATTGTTATACTTCCTATCACAATTGTAATATGAGGCTGAATTGCTAGTCTAGTCTTCGTAATAAAATGTGTTAACTAGTTTAGGGAGTATGCCTTAGAATAAACAATTGATTTCAAGTCCAAATAACTACATTGCATCCCCACCTAACTTATTACCTTCATCCTTTAAGCATACAATCACTATATTTTTCATCACTCTATGCTCTTGGATTGACACATTCAGGTATAAATTGAGGAATCCTTTAGAGCTCAAATTTGAGCCATACACAAGTAGTAATTTGAACCCCAATTTTTCCCTACACATTCTTCCTGCTAGTAGAAATGGGTTAATTCTTTGGCCAAATCTCATTTGTGTATTTTATTATATATTCTAGTTTATGATTCATCTCCTTGAAACATTAGTGTTTAGTTTTCTATTTTCATATGTGGTATATAATTAGTTACACTATTGCACCAAATCCATTCAATTCATCATTTATGAGTTACTAGGCTTCTTGGGTAGGGTCAGTGTGCTCAATATGACAAGTTGAGCACTGGGGGAGATAACCACTCCTTGGTTGGATGGTAAAATTACGTGGACCACACTCTCATCTCAAGAATAGTACATAAAAAAAAATTTGATGGTTGAAGGAGATAGGGAATTGTACAATACATTCTATTTCATGTATTGATGATTTTGACCTTTATGGTCTACTTGTATCAATTGATGTAATTTAAATTTTTATTGATGGAGTCGTAATAATATATTCATTGTTTGATGAATAGGTCAACATTACCTTGATGTAATTGAACTAAATTTAATTTGTATTTGACGTACTAATGGTGTTTTTTACAAGATGATCAACACCTCTTTCTAGTGGTTTTGTATTTATAATGATAATTGGTTGCATATTGTAATTGACATGAAAATTTATTTTTTGATGAGTCAATATCTTATTAATCATTTTTTCTTATCTTCTTTAGACTTCACAAATCTCTATGTATTTTGGAAATCTAGCTTATGTGGCATGTTTGTAAAATGGTTGTCTTTACATGTGGTATTAGAGAGACATTAAACTATGGGACCTTGGTCTACTATGTCACTAAATTGCACTTTTATGGTGTAGGATTGATCAATCATGATGTAGACCAGAAAAAGTAACAAGGATGGGCCTATAAATCATCCTAACAATGAGCCTAATTAGAGGCTAGAAAAAATTCTTGAACTTTTGAATTAACAAGGGGCTCTATTACAACAGCATGACACTCACATGGATCACCTAGAGTATGATGTGAGGGGTATTTGGGATGATAATCCCCATAATGGGGAACAAAGAAAAAGGGAAGAGGATCAAAGGTTGGAGGCTTAGAGGAAATAGGAGGAGGATAGGAGGAATGATGAGAAACTAAAAAGTGTAGCTCATCTTAGGGCTATATGATCAATGAATAATATGGTAGGATTAAAACTGAGCTTAGTAGAGACCTTAAGAAGTTCTTTGCTTTTATCTTTAATGGTAAAACTATAGGTGATGAGGCTGAGGCATGGAGCATAGAAATGGAGAAATATTTCAAGATCCAAAATCTTTTTGGTGAATCTCAGGAAATGTGGGGTGCTTACTAAATTGCTAGGGAGGCCACCGTATGGTGGGACAATGAGAGAGTAGAGAAAAAGTTACAACCCAGAGAGATTACTTGGTAGGTTTTTCGGTATATTTTTTCAAGAGGTGGTTGCATCATTTATACTTTGATAGGAAGATGAATGAATTTCAGAGTTTGATACAAGGAATCTTGACAGTAACATGATACCATGAAAATTTATCTCATTTGCTAAAGTATGTTCCTCAATATCAAATGGACAAGTGATTTAATATTTGATGTTTATCTGAGGGTTGAGACCTAAAGTGGGCATTAATGTTGATATGCATAACCTAGATACAATGGACCAAGATCATGAAAATGCCATCAAGTAGGAATAAAAATTACAATACACACCAGTTCCCCATAAAAGTCATAGACCTAGTACTTAACAAGGCTACAATAAGAGGAAATTACAAGGAGGAAAAAATAATAGAGGAGGTCACCATAAAATCATAAATATGAGGGGGGATGACAAGGGAGTTCTGGTAAGAATTTCAATAGGAATAAAAAGAATCAAAACTACAATAGGGGTAAAAATTGGAACAATAATAACAAGAACAATAATATGAGGAACAATCTTGAGAGAAGGAAAGGACCCCTAGATGGATGTTATGTATGAGGGGGTGATCATTATGTTATCTCCATTTGTCAAGGTTTAGGAAAAAGGAACAAGAAAGATCAATAAGTATATGCACAATATCACATTCATGCAAAAGTTGACCATGGATAAGTTGATTTTCAAGCCACTCCTATACAACTAACAGGTAAACTCTTTGGACAAAATTTTCTATTTTGATTGATGTTGGAGTCACTAAGTGCTTCGCAGATCCTAGAGTTGCATCTAGATTACTTATTAGAGTAGGATTTATGTTTGAACCTTGGATAATAGAGTATGGTATTAGAGATGAGTAAAGGCTGGAGCAATGTCTAGCTTGTAGAGAATTGGAGCTTTCGAGCTTCCTAAACAAGCTAACCTATATATATCCCAATTAGGATCATATGATCATTTTGGGCATCAAACAATTGACAAAACATAAGGTGATAGTCAACTATAGAGATAAATTAGTAAATTGTCTTGATGATGCAGGGAAACCTATAGAGATAAGGGGTGTAAGAGGCCCATTAAACTAAGACATATCTCAACAATATAGCTAAAGAATGCATATAAGAAGGGGTGCATGATTTATGTAGTGCATGTTAAGGATTTAAATAGAACTCCTCACTCAATTCACAACTATCCTATATTATAGGAGTTCCAAGATGTTTTTTTAGAGGAATTTCCTGAGTTATGTCCAAAGAAAGAATTTGACTTCTCTATTGACTTGCTACATAGAAATGGGACACAATCTAAGGCTCCTTATAGAATGACTACAATAGAGTTGTATGATTTAAAGGTGTAGCTATAGGAGTTGTTGGATAAGGGGTTTATACACCCTAGTGTATCAACTTGGGGAGCCCCAATAATCTTTGGGAAGATTAAAGATGGTACCTTATGACTATGTATTGATTATAGAATGCTTAATAATGTAGCCATCAAGAATAAATACCCTCTCCCTTGGATAGATTAACTATTCAATCAAATGAAGGGAGCGATAATTTTAAAAAAAATTGATTTGAGATTAGGGTATCATCAACTTTGGATAAAGGATGACATATCTAAAACTCCATTCAAGGCATGAAATGGGTGTACATACTAAATTGTGCACTTATCTAAGTCATTACTTCCAAGGGAATCCATGAATGGGAAACCTTGAGAAAGTGACCTAGAGCTCCCTAGGTATGGAGTCACAAGGATGTTGATGGTGCTCTCAGCTAGAGCTATTGAAGCATGCAACCTTGCTAGTAAACCACACAATGGGAGATTCAAAGAGACAAGGGAAAGAATGCCAATATCCTCAAGAATCAAAAATGAAGATGCAATGCAACTATGCTAAGAATGAAGATGCAAGCTAAGCTGTGAAAGGAAAGCATTACAAGCCTTACTAATTAAACTATGTGAGCTAATCTAGAGCATAAAGGAAACTAAGCTAGATGCCATGAAAGCTAAGCTAAGAATGAAAGAATGAAAGATAAATGCATGAAGATCTCCAAAGCTCCAAAGTCTCCAAGAAATCTTGCAGCATAAGATGAGTATTCAAAGTTGGGATCCTAGAATGAGAAAAGAGCTCTCCTTTTAAAAGAATTGAGAGAGAATGGACCATGGAGATTAAGAGGCAAAAGATTTAATCAAGGGTGGAGCTTGAAAGAGGAGAAATCCATGTGAACACATATCTTCCAATGAGAAAATAAGAGTTGAATTTTGTGTCCATATGAGACAAAAAGGCCTTTTCTTCTTTTTATAAAATAAGAATAATGCTTTATTTGTGCAACTTAGAATAATAGGAAAAGTGGGGGCTTTTTATTTAATAAAAGGGGAGGGAATTCCTTTTAAATAAATAAAGACTTAGGATAAAATGGTTAGACCATAGAAAAATAATCAAATAAATGATGGAATAGAATTTGATCAAGGAAATTGATATAATTTGAAAATATTGATTTTTGAAAATACTAATTCAGGGATTTGATAAATTGCTGAATGGGGGCCCAAAGTCTAGGCGACCATTTTAGGGTGCATACATTTGCCCCTCTTTGACCAATGTGAGATTGATTTTGAAATGTCTCCTTTCTGATTTTATGTGATAGTTAAAGCCTCTAATCAGATTTTAAAATTAAACAACCAATATTTCAAAAGATCAACCAATTTCTCAATAAAACCCAAATCGAGTATGCCCGAAATAGTGCCAAAAACTTCACAGATTCACATATTATTGATAAATCTGAAAGTAGACATTTTTACAAAAATTTCACTAGAATAATAGCCTACAAAATGATATTTCCAGATCTGTATAGATTTTACACAACAGCTCCCAAACGGAGGACAAAAACAATGCTCATCGGGCTCCCGAAAACAACACAAAATAGCCTGGAAACACCACAAAACACTAATAATCTATCATATAATTATAAACACGACCCAATACATATATTCAGATCTATTTTAACATCAAAATGGCTGCAATATAGCAGCAACCCAAACTGATATGAAAAACTCAACCGGAAACATCAAATTCTTACAAAAAGACACCCGAAAACTCACAAATCTGCACTGTTCAGCACAAGGGAAAACTTAGCATGAGCTTGCACATGGAATGGCCTCAAACTCCCATCCTTAGCCTTCATGGAAACCTAAAAAATCCCATCTTTGGGTCTCCTCCACAAGTTTGGTAGCCTCTGAAGAACAACAAAGCAATGAGCAAAAATCAAGTTCTAGAATGCGCCCGAAATGCCTCCAAACCCCTTTAAAAGAGGGCATAACCCTAACTCATGACCAAGAGGGTTCAATAATACATATTTTAATAATAATTATCATTTATTAATCCATTGGTTCCCAAAGATTAGCCCCTTTTCCCAAAACTTCACTTTTTGAGCCTGCCAACCTTAACAAAAGTTATTATTTTTAATTATTTGAAAAGGGGACATGACAGATTTGGGATCACATGCAGTCAAATAATGGAATTGAAATATGAGATTGATTTGGGATCACAAAACAACCTAGACGTGTGTACGATGGATAGGAACACATCAGGACAAATATAAGCATAAGTTGACAAAGATAAAAGACAAGACCAACATACCTGTAAATAGAAAATTGTCAAGTCTCAAAAAAGAGATAAGAATCTCAAGCAAGGTTTGATTGATAAAGCTGAATCAAGGATTGAAGTTGATAGGTATTTCCCCCTTAGAATCAAAATCAAAATCACATAGAGGAGAAATAGTAAATTGATAAATCTTGATCAAATCACTAGAAATCATAATCGAAGATGAAAGATGATAGGATAACCATCAAGTAGTGAAGACATGCCCCAGTTTGACTAGGTTTGACTGAGAAAGATATAGGATAAAGATGAATTCAAACCTTAGAGAGATGAAGTGAATGAAGATGAATGAAAAAGTAGAAGGTTGAAAGACATGGGGGTGAAGAAATGAAGATACCCCAACGAAGATCGAAGGATTAGGCCTCAAAAGGTCAGCTAACTGCGCAGAAGAAGGGACAAGTTTTGAAATGTGATTTTGACTATCAAGATGAACTCAGATTTCAATTTAAATCCCAAAAATGGATCTAGGATGTCGAAATTAGGTAGGGGTACAATTTTTGTGCAATTCCGAGATGTTTTGGAAATTGGCCAAAAAGTAAAAAATGCTATATAAGGGGCAAAAAAGGGTCATTTTCAAAATCATTTGTCTTGTTGTGATTTGAGAATTTTTAGAGCTCAGAGAGAGGAAATGGCCCAACAAGAAGTGATTCTAGTCCACACACATCGATTTGAGCGTGGTCGGTTGCACAACCGGGCTCCTCACTATGGTGCCCTGGTAAGTTTTCAGAAAAAATCACCTTTTGAGTCATTAATGAGCTATTTATTACATTATATGCTCATGTATAATCTCTCTCATAGATGTATGTTTAGTTCTCATGTTATGATATAGACTCATGTTTCTAAAAATGATCTTTTTGTTGATATAGATATGATGATAAGATTAACCCCTTGTGATGATAGGAAAAGGATGTGATGTGAAAGACAAGGAGCGAAAGACATGATCGAGAAAAAGTGAAAGGTGAGCATAGTTGACTGACAAGTCCATGAAAGATGAAAGGAGAGCTCTCTCCATATGCAAGATGCAAAACTAAACTAACATGAACCTAAAAATGCAAGCTACTATGAAAAGTGGTTTACTTGCAAGGTCACAAAGCTATTAGACTCTAATATTCATCATCGAGCATTATTGGTAGCGTCACAAGATCATACAATGCACACCAGTATGACTATGTGAATCTGAATATGATCTATATCAGATAGATATGTGAGAATCTCACCTAGGCATCAAAGACATATAGGTCAAGATGACTAGTGCAGTGAGGTTTCCTAAGTTTAATATGGAAAGATTATACTCACATCGAGACACAAGGAAAGTCAAGATGGCTATAAGTAGGCACTTGCAAAAATAGTCAAGGATAATACCTTGTAGACCCTAATGTCAAGTGGAACAAGCATAAATGCTAATGACAGTTAGGACCAACAAAATATATCCACAAACAGAAAAAGCAATAAAACATGTCCTCACACCCCCAATCTTCTAGCTCGGCATCATCGAAAACTATGAGGGAGAAAACACTCATAAAAGAAATCATCATAGATAGCACACAAATAAATAAAGTCAAGCAAGTCTCAGCGGGTCGAGTGTTTAAGTGCGTGTGTGTAGGTCATAGAGTCAAACTTTGAGTATCACATCTACTAGTGGAAAATATCATATCATGCTAGACTGTAGGTAAGATATTTGATAAGTGTTGAGAAACACTTGACGCTAGGGTAGTGTTGAAAAACACAGTTGGGGTGGTGTTGAAAAACACCATTTTCAAGATGTCCTAAAGATCGACGCATCCTAGAGACCAAATCTAACATAGTTATGCCCCCTAGACAAAGACAAAGACCAATTCCAAATCAAGGCAACAAGGTCAAGGCATGATGGAGAAAGGCTAAGTGTCGAGGATGCATGCTAAGAAATAAGGGTGCAAAGGCCTCAAGTAGCACCTATTTCCAAGTTTTCACCACTTGGAGATTTTTTGATTTTTTTCAATTTTTTTGTATTTTTGCTACCAAGGTGCTTGTTTCCAAGTTTTCACCAAGGCACTTTTTCTATTTTAAAAAAAAAAAAATTAATTTTTTTGATTTTTTTGTATTTTTTTAAGACTTTATATGCTTTTTAAGATTTTTTCAACATCATATATGAATTTTTTTGGAATTTTTTTAGGATACAAAGGATGCCCCCAGATAGAACAAGCATCACGGATAGAACTTCTTGAGGTGCAAAACATTAATAGGATCAGGGAGTTGTTCTCCCTCTTTAGTAGATAACAAGTAAGCACCTATCCCAAAAGCAGCAGTAATGATGTATGGTCCTAGCCAATTAGGTTCAAATTTTCCCTTTTGCTCTCTATGTTGTTGGTTCTTAGGGTTTTCTCGTAACACAAGATCTCCTACTTGAAATTCTCTAGGGTGAACCTTCTTGTTGAACACTTTGGACATACGCTTTTGGTAGCCCCTCATGTGATCAAATGATGCTTTACCCTTTTCATCTAGAAGTTCTAATTCTTGGAGTCTCATGGTGCGGTAGTCTTCATCTATCACTAGACCTTTGAGGTAAACTCTTAGGGAAGGAATCTCCACCTCTAAAGGTAACACTGCTTCAGCACCATAAGTGAGGGCAAAAGGAGTAGCCCCAGTTGGAGTACAAATACTCGTTCTATAGGCCCACAAGGTCAAATTTATCTGTAGATGTCAATCTCTACCATTCTTGTGAACTGTTCTATGGAGAATTTTGAGAATGGTTTTATTTGAAGCCTCTACTTGTCCATTTTCTTGCGGGAAGTAAATAGAGGACCAATGTTGTTTTATCTTGAACTTCTTGCAGAGTTGTTTAAGGTCCTTATTTTTGAACTGACCTCCATTGTCAGTGATTATTTTAGAAGACACTCCATACCAACAGATGATATGGTTGAAAATAAACAAAGAAACTATCTTTCCTGAGGCAATAGAAAGTGGAACAACTTCTACCCATTTGGTAAAGTAATCAGTAGCAGTTATGATGAATTTGTGTCCACCTGATGAGTTGGGATGAATCTGCCCAACAAGGTCAAAGGCCCAGCGCTGAAATGGCCAATGAGAAATAGAAGGAATAAGCTCCCTGCTTGGAGCATGTATCAGGTTACCGTATTTTTGACACTTTTTGCATGATTTAGCAAAAGCTACTACATCTGTCTGCATGGTAGGCCAATAGTACATAGCCCTAAGCAACCTTTAGGCCATGGTAAGACCATTGGAATGTCCTCCATAAATGCCCTCATGAATGTTAGCTAACACTTGGTCGGACTCATCCTTTTCAAAGCACCTAAGAAGTGTCCCATCTAAACCCCTCCTATACAGATCACCAGATATAAGGGTGTGGCAAGAGGCATTTTGGGTTAATTTTCTTCATTCAGAGTGGTTGAAGGTTTCATGAATAATGCCATCATGAAGATATGAGTAAATGGTACCATAGTGGGATGACTCATGGCCAACAAGGGTGCAAACAACTTGGCTTTCTTGGGAGTCATAGATAGGATAGCGTAGCTCTTCCACCAGGAATTTGAATCTGGACTCATGTTTTTCTAGCTGAAGAAGTGAAGCCAATGTAGCCATAGCATCAGCTGCTTTATTCTCTGCTCTAGGAATTTATTGAAATGTAACAAAGGTGAAATATCGTCTCAATGAATCAACCATTTTCTTGTAGGGTACCAATTTTTCATCCTTTGTTTGGTATTCTTCATTAACTTGGTTGATTATTAATTGTGAATCCCCATAGATATGCAGCTCTGTGATTCTCCATTCTATTGCCATTTTTAGTCCATTTGTCAAGGCCTCATACTTAGCAATGTTATTTGTACATGGGAATAATAGTTTGTAGGACTTAGGGATTGTGTACCCATGAGGAGAAACAAATAACACTCCTGCTCCTGAACTATTTTGCATGAAAGAGCCATCAAAGAACATCCTCCATGTTCTTGCAGTCATGTACATTATGTGCTCATTTGGAAATTCAACTTGAATTGGCACTTTATCTCAAATTGGGAAATCAGCCAATTGGTTTGCAATGGCTTGTCCTTTGATTGCCTTGCGCTCAATGTACTCTATGTCAAATTTTGAAAGAATCATCATCCATGTAGCAAGTCTACCTATGAGAGCAGCCTTATCGAGCAAGTACTTGAGAGGATCAATCTTTGCAATGAGGTGTATTGTATGCCCAAGCATGTAATGTCACAACTTTTGGGAAGCAAATACCACTGCAAGGCAAGATTTTTCAATACTAGTGTAATTAACCTCATATGACATGAGAGTACAACTGATGTAATATATAGCTCTTTCTTTCCCAATGTCATCAAGTTGAGCCAATAATGCCCCCATGGAAGATTATGTTGCTGAAACATACAATATGAGTGGTTTTCTTGGGATAGGAGGCATTAAGATTGGAGGATTAGCCAAGTACTGCTTGATTTGGTCCATGCTTTTCTGACAATCCTCATTCCAGACACATTTAACCCCTTTATGCAATGTCTTATTGAAGGTTTGAGCTCTATTTGCTAGTTGTGAAATGAACCTCCTTATAGATTGAAGACGTCCCTAAAGACTCCTCATTTGGCTAATATTTTTGGGAGGTGGCATATCCAAGATTGCTTGAACTTTCTCTAGGTCCACCTCTATTCCTTTGGCTGAAATGATAAATCCTAGAAGTTTTCCAGAGGTGACTCTAAATGCACACTTTTTTGGATTTAATCTTAATTGAAACTGTTCCATACGATCTAGAAGGACTTCTAAATCTCCTAAGTGTGTATCCCTTTTTTTAGATTTTGCCAAGGTGTCATCCACATAATCTTCCATATTCTTATGTATCATGTCATGGAAGATAGTTGTCATAGCTCTTTGATAAGTAGCTCCTACATTTTTTAATCCAAATGGCATGACATTCTAGCAATAGGTTCCCCATGCACAAGTGAATGCAGTCTTTTCCTAGTCTTTAGGAGCTATCTTGATTTGATTATATCCAAAAAAACCATCCATTAATGAATAGATCTCATAACCCATGGTCATGTCCACTATCATGTCTATGTTAGGAAGTGGAAAATCATCCTTTGGGCATGCTTTATTAAGATCTCTAAAATCTATGTAGATGCGAATGGACTTGTCATGTTTTGAAACTAGTACAATATTGGATATCCATTCGACATAATCAATGGCTCTTATAAATCCTACACTGAGGAGTTTTTCTAGTTCTATTTTGATGAGAAGAGCTATGTGAGGATGCATTTTCCTCAATTTTTGTTTCACTAGTTTTATACCTAGAGCTATGGACAAGTGATGCATAATGAGATTAGTGTCCAACCCTGGCATGTATGAGTAAGTCCAAGAAAAATTAATCTTTTGAGTAACTATGAATTTTTTGTCCTCCCTTTTTTTCTTAAAAAATGTAGTGTCAGGAAATGGAAGCACTTCCATTTAGGACTAGTTTATCCCTCCAAGTAAGTGGTTTGGGGTCATGTCAAATGCCTTGAGTGGGTCTTTGACTTGGATCTGGATTTTTCCCCTATTCTACCCCATTTTCCACTTCTTTTCTGCATAATTCTGGCATCCTGAATTTAAATTATGATATTCTTGACCTCAGGGTCAACCTCAACCCTGACCCAGGGTCCAAATTTCAAAATCCCAAAGTTTCTAGATGTCAAGTTTCAGAAATATTCAGTTCTCGCTTCCAGGTCGGCTGTTTCGGGCTTCAAAATGGTAAAATCTTAAATTATATTTAATTTAGGTCCATTTCTAGGGGTAAAGGCTTAAATGGGAATTTAATTCTCCTATGTAGCCTCTCTAGAAGTCTGTGCCCTAGACTAGTATAAAAAGGAACCCTTCTCCTCTCATTTCAATCATCTTTCATCTCCAGTAAGCACTCAATCCTCCATCTTTCAGTCAATCAAGTGTGCAATCCATCCTCATTCAAGAAACATCCAAGATCTAAAAAATTCTCAATTAAGGAAGCATTGAAGAAATCATCTACATTCAAGCATTCAAGTATTCAAGTTCTCCATTGAAGATCAATGATTCAAGCATTCAAGCCTTTGAAGGGATTTGGTTCAAGCATTCAAGATTCATCATTCAAACCTTAGATCTATCCATCATGGTGGTGTGATCTCCCTTCAAGATCCTTTGTTCATCTTCAAGATCTATCCATTCTTCCTTGAAGGTGGATTCCAAGCATACAATCGTGGAGGTTTTGATTTACATTTATTAGTGTTGAGTCCAAGCTTTCATATTAACATAATTGTTTACATTTCAAATACAATTGCATATCTATTGAATATCATAGCTTCATTGTTAGATCTACTTCTACTACTTGCTAGCATTCTCTATTTCAATTCCATGTTTAAGGTTGATTCCAAACCGGGGTTTGACCAAGGCAAACCCCTCATCCAAACATAAAAAACCATTTTTTCTTGCAGGAAGAGGTACGGAACAATGAATTACAGTACAGATCTAGATACCCTTTTTAGAAAACTTTCAAGATCTGTGAAGAGAATTTCCATCGGAGCAGTGCAGGTCAAGGTCGACATAAAAGGGTCAAGTATGTGCTTTTTACCTAGGTCAAGGTTGACCTTTCTCAGAAAAGAAAAAGGTTTCTGGGTTTTCTCTATCTATGTGTTTCTAGGTTAGGTCCAATTGCAAAATTTCTTGAAACTGAGTACAGACACTAGAAAACAATAATTTCTGAATCTGGTACCTTTCAAGATAAGTGTTTATGTTTTATTAAGTTTTATATGTCCACAAAATTTTCCACATCAACACTTCTCTCCCATTTTATCCATTACATTTTGGTAACCTATTTTATATATTACATTTTGGTGAACCTACAATAGACAACTCTTTCTTTTTGGTGTTGGATGCTTTGCCTCCTTTCCTTAAGATTAGCTTAGATTTCTTTTATGCTTTTGCATTTTAAAATTCAAAAACAAAAAAATCTATATACTCTACAAAATACAAAAATATTTCTTGCATTTCATTTACTATGAAGATCTTTAAGATGCTTTGGTGTGTGGCTATTTTCCTTATTATTCTCCTCTTAGCGTCTCTTTATCGTACTTATGATGTTTATGGGAGTATCATCCATTTCATTATGTTTGTCACTCTTCATGTTTCACTTGCTTATGCTATTGTGAGATTGACTAATACTAGTTTGCCTACTTTCAAATCTTTCATTAAGGATTTATGTGGCGGACTTATTGCTCTTTTGGATTATGTGAAGAATTCAGTTGATGATATACCATCTCCTAATCTTCCTAATCCTAATCCTAATCTTCTTAATCTAGTTCCTAATATTCCTAATCCCAATCCTATCCTTCCTAATCCAATTTCTAACATTCTTAACATGCCTTATTCTCCATCTGCTATTCCTAGTTCTTCCCATACTTATGATGAGGTCCAAACTATGGTTCATGATGCAGATGTGCAAGAATTATTATATTTACCTTCCCCTTATTATCCGATCCATGATGATATTAAAGGGAAGACAAAAGAATTTTTTTCTAAACCTATTATTCCACCTTATACAACCTTTTCTCATGATCACAATAAACAATCACCTCCTGCAGAAGCTTTACAAGATATGTACATTACAAGATACAATATGATGGCTAAACAAGGTTATAAGGGTTTAGGGCTTGGTGTCAATGAACATGGTATTAAGTATCTGGTTCATCTATCCCCTAAACAAGATATGCATGGACTTGGCTTTCCGCTATCTCAATTTAAGGTGGTTGATTTTGATCGTCGTCCTCCTCTTCATGTTCTCCTTCCAACACCTACCTTAGATTACCTTGATACTCCTCAAGATGTGGCTAAGAAGGTATATGTTCAGTTAATGAATTCTAAAAAATAAATCTTTAAACCTATGCCGAAAGATGCTCTCTCCAAATACAAATGTCCTTTTCACTATAATAATACACATTTACTTGCTGGTTGTGTGCATTTCAAGTTTTATGTTAGAGAAAGAGATGCTTTAGGAATTATATCTCACTCTCATGCGGTTCTACAATTCCTTCATAATTTTGATAAGTGGTATCCCCTTCACTCTTCTATAATGTAGATCTTTTCTCCTCTTTTCTTTTGACTGGGGGGCAAGAGGTATTTCTTCAAGTTCTCTAGGATCCATTATGCTCTTAGCATGTATTTTGTTTTGAGCTTAATTGGTTATCCTTTCTATATTTTATCCCTATGGTTTTGTATTATGTTCATAATCATCCATAGTTCTTTTTTCAAGATATCTTTTCTAAAGAAATTCATTTTACAAAGGTATCCCTTACTTTCATCCCCGGGGGGAAAGGTTCTTCCTTCTTTCTCTTTGTTTAAGGATCTTCTTTCCTTAGCTTAGTGGCATTTTTTTTTATTTTGCAACATTATTTCATTATACTGACTGAAGTTTTGACTATGGATATCCTTTTATGTGAGAGGTTGTTGTCCTAGGTCATCACCTCTTCTTTATTTTTCAAATTATGTTCTTTATAAATTCTTTCCCTTGCTATAGGGTTAGAGTTTGATTCCTTTGCTCCAAGATTCCTCTTCCTCTTGATTGCAGGGGGCTTGATGATTGATTCTTTGGTCTCTCTTTTATTTTCTTTGAAAGATGATATTTTATCTAAAGTACTCCTCTACAGTGGAGGTCTTGTTAATAAGATCTCTTTCTCTTTGAGGATCCTTTTTCCATAAGCGACATATTATTTTTCATGATTATCTATGCTCTTTGATGTAAGGGTCAATACCCTTCGCTAAGAATATAGTGTACATTGTTGTTAACATGATATCTCCTTACCTTGTGAAGTAGGTATCCTCCTTCTCTTCCTTATCATGTCTAGTAGGTAGCCACGATAAGGAGGGGGGCATATATAGGGTCTCCCTTATGCTATAGTTTTCAAATATGATAAATCCTTAGAAGGTAATGCACATAAGTTGCTAAATCCTGAAGATACACACATTTTTCAATTTCAATATGCTAAATCCTCGGAAGGTAACACACATAAGTTTCTAAATACCGAAGAGACACGCATTTTATATTCCATAGTGATACAAGAATTTGATCTATGGGTATTCCAAAAGCTATCAGAAGATGCATTACAACTACAAAGCACAAATTTTGGGTGAACTATTAGGTTTTTCTACCTATTGGGCTCTCCCTCCTTGGTGATTCACAATAAGGTGGGCATCTTACTAGGCGAGGTAATTACTTTCTCTTTTTCTCTCTTTTCTCTTTCATGCTAGTAGGATTAGATCATGAAGCTATGCTATTTATAGTGTTTCTCTTGTCTTTCTTATGTAATAATTTATGATTTTATGATAGCTTTCCAAACATGATATTAGTATAGGAAGCATTTATTAGCAAGGTTTCCTTTTCTAGTTGATTTGGGTTTGTTTTTTGTACCAACCCCTCTCTTTGTGTCTTTTAGCTTTGTCTTTATTTTATCTTTGTCTTCTTACCCTCGTGTGTGTATGTTGAGTTAGAATCCTTGTCTTGGGGGCTCATATTCTCAACTAAGTGATATTCTACCTCATCGTGAATCCACTGGAATCTTTCTTCTCCTTTACCAAGAGTTTGTATTGAATCCATACTCTTGCTAAAGTGGGGGATAAATGTAGTGTTGGAAAAAGGAAGCACTTCCATTTAGGACTGGTTTATCCCTCTGAGTAAGTGGTTTGGGGTCATGTCAAATGCCTTGAGTGGGTCTCTGACTTGGATATGGTTTTTTCCCCTGTTCTGCCCCATTTTCCACTTCTTTTCTGCATAATTTTGGTATCCTGAATTGAAATTATGAGATTCTTGACCTCAAGTTTAAGGTCAACCTTTTAGGTCAAGGTCGACCTTGACCTTGACCCAGGGTCTAAATTTCTAAATCCCAAAGTTTCTGAATGTCGGGTTTCGAATTGATTTATTTCCCGCTTCCGGGTCGACTGTTTCTGGTGGTAAACTCTTAAATTATATTTAATTTAGGTCCATTTCTAGGGGTAAAGGCTTAAACATATGAATTTAATTCTCCTATGTAGGCCTCTCTATAAGTTTGTGCCCTAGACTAGTATAAAAAGGATGCCTTCTCCTCTCATTTCAATCATCTTTCATCTCCAGTAAGCACTCAATCCTCCATCTTTTAGTCAATCAAGTGTGCAATCCATTCTCACTCCAGCAACATCCAAGATCTCAAGAATTCTCAATCAAGTAAGCATTCAAGCAATCATCTACATTCAAGCATTCAAGTTCTCCATTGAAGATCAAGGATTCAAGCATTCAAGCATTCAAGCCTTTGAAGAGATTTGGTTCAAGAATTCAAGATTCATCATTCAAACCCTAGATCTATCAATCATGGTGGTGTGATCTTCCTTCAAAATCCTTTGTTCATCTTCAAGATCTATCCATTCTTCCTTCAAGGTGGATTCCAAGCATACAATCATGGAGGTTTTGATTTACATTTATTAGTGTTGAGTCCAAGATTTCATATTAACATACTTGTTTAGATTTCAAATACAATTGCATATCTATTGAATATCATAGCTTCATTGTTAGATCTACTCCTACTACTTCCTAGCATTCTCTATTTCAATTCCATTTTTAAGGTTGATTCCAAACTAGGGTTTAAACAAGGTAAACCCCTCATCCAAACAATAAAAACCATTTTTTCTTGCAGGAATAGGTATGGAACAATGAATTATAGTGCAGATCTAGATACCCTTTTCAAAAACAATTTAGGATCCGCGAACAGAATTTCCATCGGAGCAGCGCAGGTCAAGGTCGACCATTTTACGTAGGTCAAGGTCAACCTTTCTTAGAAAAGAAAAAGGTTTCTGGGTTTTCTTTGTCTCTGTGTTTCCAGGTCAGACCCGATTGTAGAAATTCCTGAAACTGAGTATAGACACTAGAAAACAACAATTTCCAAATCTGCTACCTTTCAAGATAAGTGTTTATGTTTTATTAAGTTTTATATGTCCACAACATTTTCCACATCAACACTCCTCTCCCATTTTATCCATTACATTTTGGTAACCTTTTTTATATATTACAAAAATACACTAAAAAATTTCATGAATTTGATGAACAATATTTTTAGAGACTACCTGGGTGATTTCATTTGGATATTCATTGATGACATATTGATTTATTCCAAGAACATGGAGGAACATGAAGAAAAATTGTGAATAGTTTTACAATGATTGAAAGATAGGAAGTTACATGGTAAGTTATCCAAGTGATCCTTTTATAAAAAATAGATACATTACTTGGGTCACATTATCTCTCTAGATGGAGTTGTAGTTGGCCCTAATAAGATAAAGGCTATTGTAGAATGGCCAACTCCTCAAAATATGAGGGAAGTAAAAAGTTTCATGGGAATTTCTAGCTATTATAGGAAATTTGTGGAGGGTTTGTACAAAATTGTAGCATTGGTCACATCCCTTTAGAGGAAAGGGAAAATATATGAGTGGATTGATGAGAGTGAGAGGGATTTTCACCTTTTCAAGCAAAAACTCACTTCAACCCCTATTTTGATTATACTCGATCCCAATGGATAGTTCATTGTCATCATAGATGCATTGAGTGAAGGTTTGGGTGGTTTATTAATGTAGAGTGGTCAAGTAGCGGCCTATGAGTCCAAGAAATTGAAACAAAATGAAACTAATTATTACCTCATGATTTGGAATTGGTTGTGATAGTACATACCTTGCAGATGTTGTGACATTACCTATTGGGTAAGTTATTTGAGTTAAAAATAGATCACATGGGACTTAGATACATCTTCACAAAAACCAACCTTAATTCCGGAGAGAGATGATGGTTTGAACTTTTGAGAAATTATGACTTTGGCATAAATTACATCAAAGGAAAAGAGAATAGAGTAGTGGATGCTCTTAGAAGAAGAAGGCATATATCCACTATCTCTACTACCTGAACACGCTTGAGGTAGTATGTGTTACAATATCTTTCTAGTGATGACTATTATGAGTTGGTCAAATCCACTCTAAAGACTGGCCCATTTGATTACCATTTTGATGGTTATAATTTTGATGATGATGGGATTTTGAGGTTTGAGGGTAGGATATATGTTGCTGACCAAGAAGGGTTGAGGAAATTTATTCTTGATGAGACACAATGCACTCCTTTTTTAGGACATCTTGGAGTAAATGTGATAATTGCTAATATGAGACCATTTTAATTTTAGCAAGGGCTTAAGCATGATGTTATAGCTTACATAGCCTAGTATCTATAACATTAGTGATTCAAGGCTGAGCATATCCACCCAGCTAGATTATTATACCACCATGAGATACCAGAATATAAATGGTAAGTCATTAGTATGGACTTCATTTAGGGGTTTCCCATAACCAAGAACATGCATGATGTCATTTTGGTGGTAATTGATAAACTAACCAAAGTAGCACTCTTCATTCTAGGAAATTTAAGAGATTTCTCATTGGCTTTAGCAAAGAAATTTTTGTAGGAAATATTTAGATTACACAAGGTACCTAAGAGCATCATTTCTAATAGGGGCACAAGGATGGCATGGATATTTTGGAAAACCTTGAATCCTTCCTTGGGAACTAGATTAAACTTTAGTATTGCCTACTATCCTTAGATGCTTGGTAAAGTTGAGAGGGTGAGTCAGGTGGTAGAGGATTTACTAAAGATGTACTGCATGAATCAACAATACAAATAGGAAAAGAATCTTCCTTTGGTAGAGATATCATATAATAAAGTTCTTATCGTGCTTCTTTAAGTATGGCACCATTTGAGGTTCTCTGTGGGCGCATGTGTTTTACACCTATCAATTGGAGTAGAATTGAGGACATGATAGTGATAGGTCTTGATATGTTGAAAGAGATGGAAGAACCAATCGTATGTATCAGGGGTCAACTGAGGAGGAAGTTGATAAGCTAAAATGTTATGCTGATAGGAATTAAAATTTTAGACAGTGATAAGAGGGAGACAAGGTGTTCCTAAGGGTTATACCTCACAAGAGTTTGATTTTCTTTGAAAAGTTAGCTAAGCTAGCACCAAGCCATGTGGGTTGTAGTACCTGTGCATGGTGAGCTATTGATTGAGGTTGGTTCTTTTTATCAGCATCATACTGCAAGATATGTTCATCAATTTGCATTTGATCCATGTGTTGAGGAGTTGATGGCAGGCAGACTTGGTTTGGGTTCTATTTCTTGCTGTCTATCTTGTGTTGTCTTTTTGCCATTAGCGGGACACGAGAGTTATGGTTATGAGACAGTGGTCAGTGAGTTGCAGAGTCATTTTCACTACAGGAGTTGTATAGTGTGTGGATTTTCTGTACTTAGCATAGTTTCATTTGGGAGTGTTCACCATTGTTGCAAAGTTGGATTGTGCGCTCTACATAGGCCAGTGGGATGTGTTGGTGATATTTACTATGTTGGCAGTTTGAGTTGTCCTCTCTACTTGGGTTCTGATATTTCAAGGGTTTGTTTCTCATGGGTTCCTGACACTGGCAGTTGTGATGTTGGAATTTGGTTGAGTTGTATTTGCCAGTTTGATTATGGATTCCTCTTGATTATATTTCAAAGAATATTGCAGGAGCCTGCGTTGATTGACACCAGTTTAGGTCATGACTACATTTGGGATCCAGGTGGATTGATTGATTATTTGTTTAGCCATTGCTTGGGGACAAGCAATTTCAGGAAGGGCGGACTGTCATGTCCCCATTTTGGCTAACATCATTTGGCATGACGGATTTGCCTATCATCAACTCTCGTAGGCAAATGGTTTGGAGAGAGGGTCATTATGTTGATCATTTGATTGCATATTGCTGACAGAGCCTACATTCAGTAGAGCCTACATCCAGTTTGGGCCTACATGCAGTTGTAGTGGAGCCTACATCCAGAGTGAGCCTACATCCAGTTTGAGCCTACATCCAATTGTAGTAGAGCCTACGTTCAGTCTTGAGCCTACGTTCATTCGTAGTTGGGCCTACATTCAGTTATGAGACATTTGGGCCTACATTGTTATAATTTTGAGTTGAGAAATGTACATTATTTTTTAATGTTATTTTATTATAAAGTACATTATAATTGGATGTTTCTAGAAGTTCTAGCAACTTCTCAAGGAAAAGAATAAATAGAGGGCTTGGGCTTTCATTTGGACATGCTTGGATTTGGGATTTCTTCTACTTCTTCATTGTGAAGCAATTTGTAGCCTTGTGGTCTACAAATACTATTCGATCTTTGGGAATGAATCACTCCCCTAGATTGGCATAACTGAGGTAGTGAAATATCTACTGAAGGGTTGCAAGTTTGGAGTTGGTACTTAGCCATCTCATTGGTACTTCATTGAGAATTTGATGTAAGGGTTTGTTTGTGATTGAAACAACATTTCAGGAAGCATTTTTAGTAGGGCTGAAATTATAGGTAGCCGAAAAAGAAAATCCAAAAAAGCAGTCCGAAAAAGCAGATCCGAAAAAGCTGTCCGAAAAAGCAGATTCAAAAAAGCAGTCCAAAAAAGCAGATCCGAAAAAGCAGTTCGAAAAAGCAGTCTGAAAAATTATTGCAGCCATCTACAATCAGGTTCCTCATTTCTCATTTGGCATTTGGCATATTTTCTAAGAAATGTATGTTTTTAGCTGAGTACAAAATATTTCTTCAGCACTTTACTATTTTACATTGTACTTGTCTTTGTTTGCCATTTGGCATTATTGGTAACAAAGGAAGGCTAGGATTTTGCAAGTGAAAGGGCATTGTAATTTTCAGTCTATCTATATTGAAAACCTAGGGTTTGATGATCATATTATTGACTGAAAAATGTATGGCATTGTTGCAAATTGTTGATATATGAATGGCATATGGTTTTGAGCAATTTCCTACATCATTGATAGTGTTTTAGATGGTATTTGGTTGCTATCTATTATTCTGAAATTTTGGGACAGCGAACTCATATATTGCAAAATAATTTCCTATATTCAATATTTTTCTTTCAGCAGTGTATTCAGTACATGCCAACTATTTGACAAATTTTCTCAGTTCAATATTAGTGGTTTTTAGTGGCCTTTATAGTAAGGGTCATTACAGTGGTATCAGAGCGGTTTCCTGCCATCCTGTTGGGGAAGAACATAATTGTATGAGTGACCAACACTCGATTGATTACAGAATGGAAAGGAAGAGGTACACTTCATGGTCAGTTAACCATCCTACAATGCCTACCTTTCTGAAAGAGGAACCACAAAGCAACAAAAAAAGTAATCATTCAGACAGTTGGGTTGAGATCAAGAAAGAAATTGATGAGTTGAATGAGTCTGTGATAAAAAGAAATCATTGGATGAATGATGTGCTATCCGACCCAGCCAAGGTGGATAAGTTGACTAGATTTTTATTTGGCAGATCTTCTCACAGGAGAGATAACATGAGATCGGCAGACATAGTTACCCGAAACCTTCATGAGGATTTTGAGAAACAAGTTAGCATTCCGACAGATGTTTCAGTTTCTACTGAGCCACATGAGGAAGTGGTGAAGGACACTATGTAGATTGATAGTAACTGTCAACTTTGTACTCAAGTTGAGATAGTTGTCTACAAGTTGCCTGAGGATGATGTCACAGGTGCTTAGAATAGTAACTATAGCACAATGGATTTAGATGATGATTATGAGGATGCTGTTGTGCATGATGGTGAGATACCTGGTAGAGATGAGTAGACATTGGGCATTCATGGCTTTGCTGAGAGAGAGTACCAAGCACAGTTAGATGCTTCGTCACATGAGGTTGAGGCTAGCAGTACTTCACATGATTTGTCTAGCCAGCTAAAGGTGAGCATAGACAGTGTTGTGACTTCATTATCTCATCATGATAGGATGCGGGATATGATAGAGGATCACATCCAGATGATTCAGTTACAGGGCAGACATAAGGAAGTTCAGGTAGAGTCTTCTTGTGTTGATTTATAGGCGATTAGGGAAGGAATGGGAGCGATGAAGATGAGTTATTTACATCTTCTTTCGGACCATGACCATCTTCTTACCCTTGCCGGAGACTATTCAGATGCCTTGAGGAGGAAGGAGGAGGAAGCTGTCAGGCTTTCTCGTGAGCTAGAGGATACCCGAGCCTCTTTGTTGAGTACTCCATTGGCATTACAGGACTCGGAGAGACATGCTGATTTGATACAGAGAGATATCACAAGCACACCGGATTATGTGATTGGCTTTGATAGTGGTTATGGTACAGTTGATCTTGATGATGTTACAGTAGTTGAGGATACTGTCACATTTGAGGATAGTACAGTTGATCAGAGTGGTGCAGCAGAGAGACATGTGGACGAGCTTTGTCTTGAGGTGAGTTCAGTTTAGGAGTTAGCGCATATGGCAGGGACTCAGCTTTCTTTTACAGTCAGATCACATGTGGTTGATGATGATATGAGTATGTCTAGCATTCACATTCCAAATTCAGAGATTGTAATGAGTACAGTATCAGACATATATGTGGAGTTAGTTGGTATTAGTCATATTACTCAGGTGAGGAGTTTGCTTGAGTTACCAGCTGATTCTAGTTTATGGATGTGGATTCGGGATCGTTATATTGGTGTTTGGGATTGTGTTGACTGGAGATCTTTATCACCTATTGGTAGTAGTAGTTGTTTGAGTGCTATCATGGATTTGATTAGCAGATTGCATGGTGTTGTCCTTTCTTATGCCCGTAGCTTGTCAGATGTTGGTATTAGTTTCTATACACCAATGTTAGGAGTTGTGTACATTTCCACTCGACCACTCAGGGTGTAGTGGGTTTGTGATGATTTTGGTACATCTGAGGTGTTAGTATTTACAGATGAGTCCCAGGATCATATGGGTATTGATGACATCCAGGAGTATGCTGTGGACAGTTCTGAGGACTTATCTTCCTTGGTAGATTCTTTTGTTATAGCGGAGTACAGTGATGCTACAATTTTTGATACTCCACATGATGATGTGAGCTTTGGAGTTGACTTGCAGAGTATGGATGGTAGTACTCCAGAGATCAGTGATTTTGAGTCTACTCTTTTGGACAGTGCATTAGAGGATTGTAGGAGACAGTCTAGCCAGCGCCATCATGTGTCTAGTTAGCTGAGAGTTAGTGAGCAAGACATTTCTACCGCTCGCGAGCATTTCGATGCTACTCGTCAGTTGTTAGCAGTTTATAGATGGGGTTCTCCTACTAGTGATGATCAGGGAGGCAGTTACCTTTCCTTGACAGAGATCCACTCTTTGTGGGAGGCTATGCGGGTTCTGAAGTAGAATTATATGCAGTTGGTAGCTGACAGAGAGCATCTTATAGAGTGGGCCAGTACAGCGTACGATGCATTATTGGTCAAGGAAGATGAAGTGAGTGAGCTTACTCAGCAGCTGAAGGTGACTTCTGAGATTCTTGAGAGTACACAATTGGCTTTCGAGGAGTCACAGTTTCATTTGGCTGAGGTGACCATGGAGTTAGAGTGACTTCAGTCTTTACCAGATACTGCACAGTCACAGACCGTGGTGTCTGGTGATCCGAGGATGTCCATGGTCGAGGTTGATAGAGGTAGTGGAGATGAGGATATATCTATCCTCGATACTAGTATTGGCATGTTTGGTTCATTTCCACTGGAGGCAGGTTCAGTTGAGTTGGGTGCTGCAGCTGAGCATTGTGGTATGTTTGACTTGGTGGTGGTCTCTACTACTGATGGTATGGAGATTGGTGATATATCAGAGATTATGTTTGATGTTGATAAGCCGGTAGTTGGCATGGTTCCTGCTAGTGATACTACTCCCTTGGCGGTGTCTTCAGAGGTAGTAGTTAGTTCCAGCTTGGTTAGTGATCAATTGCAGTTAGTTTCATCTGGATTGCAGTCTGAGCCACTGACTGAGATTGGCGCATTCTATCGACATTACACTATGAGGTATGCTCATCAGTTTACCTTTGATGACCATGATGATGAGATGATGATACGTAGATGTACTTTGGTTCCTAGTGCTTGTCATCAGTTATGGGATGGTTTGATGCCTCAGAATGAGTGTTGTGATGGGCATGACATGGCGATAGGTTCTGTAGTTGACAGTGTGATAATACATGATTTAGAGCAGGAGTTTGGGAGTGATACCTCAGCGGTTGTTGTTATTGATTCTACTCCTTTGGCTATGTCATCTCTTGACTTAGTTAGTGATCAGTTACAGTGGGTTGTATTACCTGTGCATGGTGTTGAGGAGTTGATGGCCGTCAGATTTGGTTTGGGTTCTAGTTCTTGCTATCTATCATGTGATGATTATTCGCCATCAGCAGTACATGGGAGTTATGGTTATGAGACAGTGATTGGTGATTTGCAAAGTTGTTTTCACTTCAGGAGTTGTACAGTGTGTGGATTCTCTGTACTTGGTGCAATTTTATTCAGGAGTGTCCACCGTTGTTGCAGAGTTGGATTATGTGCTCTACATAGGCCAGTGGGATGTGTTGGTGATATTTACTATGTTGGCAGTTTGAGTTGTCCTCTCTACTTGGGTTCTGATATTTCAAGAGTTTGTTTCTCGTGGGTTCCTAACACTGGCAGTTGTGATGTTGGAGTTTGGTTGAGTTGTATTTTCCAGTTTGATTATGGATTCCTCTTGATTATATTTCGGAGAATATTGCAGGAGCTTGCGTTAATTGACAACAGTTTAGATCATGACTACATTTGGGATCCAGGTGGATTGATTGATTATTTGTTTAGCCATTGCTTGGGGACAAGCAATTTCAGGAAGGGCGGACTGTCATGTCCCCATTTTGGCTGACATCATTTGGCATGATGGATTTGCCTATCATCGGCTCTTGTAGGCAAATGGTTTGGAGAGAGGGTCATTATGTTGATCATTTGATTGCATATTGCTGACAGAGCCTACATCCAGTTTGGGCCTACATGCAGTTGTAGCGGAGCCTACATCCAGAGTGAGCCTACATCCAGTTTGGGCCTACATGTAGTTATAGTGGAGCCTACATCCAGAGTGAGCCTACATCCAGTTTGAGCCTACATCCAGTTGTAGTAGAGCCTACGTTCAGTCTTGAGCCTACGTTCAATCGTAGTTGGGCCTACATTCAGTTATGAGACATTTGGGCCTACATTGTTATAATTTTGAGTTGAGAAATGTACTTTATTATTATAATGTTATTTTATTATAAAGTACATTATAATTGGATGTTTCTAGAAGTTCTAGTAACTTCTCAAGAAAAAGAATAAATAGAGGGCTTGGGCTATCATTTCTACATGCTTGGATTTGGGATTTCTTCTACTTCTTCATTGTGAAGCAATTTGTAGCCTTGTGGTCTGCAAATACTATTCGATCTTTGAGAACGAATCACTCCCCTAGATTGACATAACTGAGGTAGTGAAATATCTACTGAAGGGTTGCAAATTTGGAGTTGGTACTCAGCCATCTCATTGGTACTTCATTGAGAATTTGATGTAAGGGTTTGTTTGTGATTGAAACAGCATTTCAGGAGGCATTTTTAGTAGGGCCAAAATTATAGGAGGCAATTTTTAGCAGGTCTAAAATTATAGATGGCCATTTTTAGCAGATTCGAAAAAGTAGTCCGAAAAAGAAAATCCGAAAAAGCAATCCGAAAAAAACAGACTCGAAAAAGCAGTCCGAAAAAGCAGACCTGAAAAATTGATATTGAGGGTTTGTAATTGTTTGGAATAAGGGTTCTGAATTCATCATTACATTAGTGAATCATTTGGTGAAGAATTGGAGATCATTTTGGTACATTTTCAGAATTGCAATATCAGGGTTTGGAACCAATAATTTGCTTATATCTCCTAATCTACTTGGAGATATTTTTTATGCTTTTGGAGGAAGACTAGTACATCATTGGTGACCAAGTTAATACATTTTTGGGGTTTCAAAACCCTGCATTTTATTTTCTGCAGGAGCCGTACATGTACGGCTTCGTACAACAGGCTGCAGAGGATAGTACAACAATGTTTTGGAGGCTAGTTTGGGTTGCAGAGAATAGGGTCTTTTACAGCGGTCTTCATCATCAAATTGGTGCATCATACCAGGTTCTTATACACTATTTTGGTTGTCAAAAATAATTGTATAATCATTGCATATAATCAGTCTTTTATCACAATCCAGTGCATACTAAACTGTACTGTCATAACAGTCCAGCAGTGTTGTAATCAGTCCATAAATATATTCAGGGAATAGTTACAGTAATCAGACATTGCTAGTGGTTTGGTATAGCAAAGAGTGCATTGATAGGACTTTGTGCATGTAATAAGATTCATATATCTCATGCTTTAGCTCTTGTGCTTAGATAACAGTCCATTGTAATAAGACTTTGTTATTTTGGATTGATATAATAGAAGGTGCGTAGTAAGTTCATAGTATTAGTGCTCATATGAAAGGGTTTGTAATAGTCATACGTTTCTAGGAAATCAGCTTACTGAACATGCAATCAGAATTAGAGAAGTTTTTGATATCTTGTAGTAAGTCTTTACATTGCTTTGAGATTCATTGCTGCTCTATTGTATTTCATTACTACATTGGTATTGTTATCTCAATAACATTTGGTGCCCAAAACAAATAAACATCATTGCAAACAAGACCATTCAAGTGCATGCCAACTGTTTGACGAATTTACACGGATCAGATTTGGGGTTTTTAGTGATCCTACTAGTGAGGGTCATTACAGACCATTTGATGTTCTCAAAGTGGTCAATCCAGTTGCATATAGAATTTTTCTACCACTAGCATTAGCCCACATACAAGATGTCTTCCATGTTTCTTTTCTTAAACCATATCATCTTGACACATCTCATATACTTGATTGGTTTGTGTTACAGGTTCAAGATCTAGGGGTGGTGCTAGTGGAGCCCACTCATATTATTGATCAACATACCATCTAGATGTGCAATATGGATATTTTGTAGTGCATGGTCTATTGGGACCAAATCTCTATTGAAAATACTACTTGGGAGGACATAGAGGATATAGAGAGATCCTTTCCTTAGTTATTCTCATAGACTTTTATATTTTTTTATCAGCTTTGTATATTGTGTGTTGTGTGTGTACTCTTAGGTGTGCTTAATAAGACATTAGGTCGATGTCTTTTCCTAGTGGGCAAGGATGTCACGACTCAATCCTTTTGGTTCCTACTTTTTAAGATTTTGTATGACATTAGACCTTAGTCATTATGTTTTGGTCGATTATACCTATACATTTTGGAGCATTGGATGATGTGTATATTTTTTGTCAATTGATACTCTTATGCCAGATGCTTACTATGTTGTGATGTTTCAACTTTCATAATGATGATTTCATACTTAGAATTTAATGTGTTTGAAATAGATAACATGTTAATTATTCTATGTACCTTTCATTGTTGAATGCAAAGAAAAGATGATCCATTATATGTTTATGATGTTTATGATATTGCAATGAAATATGATGTGATTTCATTTTGATTATGGTTTTTTGGAGACTGCCCTACTGATGCAATTTTGAGTGGTTGAGTTGATTCATAGGTGCAGGGGTGTAACCCAGGTAAAGAAGACTAACTCTTCAAAAGTGGAAGGTTTGGTTGATTTGGAACACACACCAAATACTTTTTGTATACACTTTCATGTTAAACTTGTGTTTTTTGTTTCTATCTTTATATCATGTGATCAAATGAATGACTGAAATGACTATTTATTTACAAGAGAAAGAATTAAATTTTGATGGAATTAATGATTGATGAAAAGTGTAAGGAAACTCAGGTGCGGAAACAACTTCCTACACTAATCTCTAAAGGAAATTATTGTGCAAATTCTTTTTAAATCCTTACAATTTCAAATTCGTTAACTACTTTAACAAAGATATGCCAGTGGGGAAAAACCTTTCGGTAAAATAACCCCACCCCTCCAAAACCCTCACAATGTATTATCTTCAACACAAAGACTACAACACACTTGCAATGCAAGTTCTTTCAGGAGATGAGAGACTAGTAAAACTTATATCTCTCCCATAGAAGTAGCATCATATATATAGACTCCTCAGGACCCAACAAAAAACCCAAAAAAGGAGTTTGGCGTCCAACCACCAAGACCCATGCACAAAGCCACATGTACACAGCTGTTACATGCAATCCCAAGAATAGGCGTCCATCCCTAGAATAGACTATGACAACTTATCATAGAATCCACCAAAAATAACGGTCACAAGAGAAATGTAAGAGAATCTGTCATACCAACCTATTTTTGGCATATTCTCTTACACACACCAACCACTTCTTCTTGGGCACCCAAATAGGCCCAAGTCATAAGATGCTCTTACACCTGTCATAGCACATTCCTTAAATAGTTCTTATGCGTCATAGGAATCCGTCATGACCATTTTAGTCATGATCTCCTTACGCACAAGATGCCGACACATCAAGTGGAGTGACACATCAACATGCCAACTAGACATGTACACTCACACTTAATTTCATTATTTGCAAAAAATACATTTACAAAACAAATAATAAGAATATGAATTATCCAAGGTTGAGACACCTTATTCCTAACAAAAAGTAGCATTTAATAAAATTACCCAAAAAAAAATAGAAAAGGCACATTACATTTAGGTGCTCGAATATGTTAGAAAAGTTAATTAAGTCTATCTACATAAATGTTCTTTTTTTTTCTCAATATTTTCATAAATCAAACCAAGCAGAAAGAAAAAGACTTTAAATGTCATTTTTATTTAAGATGGTGATATGCATGCATGGGAAATAAGTTAAAGGGGGAGTGGTAAAAAATGAAGAGGATAACCATTTGTAAGAGGAGAAAAAATAAAGATAATTCAATTGAAAGGAAATGGACTATGAATTTGGATAGAGAGAACAAGAACTAGGAACCCAAGGGTGGTTGTAAACAATTTCATAAGAGGCAAGACCAAAATCAAGAAGAAAATTTGGTTAAAAGGGTACAAACTACTAAGTGATTACTACATATGTACAAAATAGGAAAAATGAGGATTTCAACATCAGAATTAGTAATCAACCAAGTTTTAATAAAATCCCCTTATTTTAAAAATGACTTACGAGAGATTTAGAAATCTTATTTTATGTCTAATCTCAAATTAAGGAATTTTATATTATTGCAATAGGATTCTTGTAAAAAAAATAAAATCTTTGTACCATTCTTGGTATTTTAAGAACTACTCAAATGTCCACGTGCTTTGGGATTACACTTTTTGCAATATAGTGAATTTCTTAATTGTTTAAAAATTATATGAACCTGTTTTATATGAATACCATGCTCTTCATGTTTTGTAGACTAATGGGTACAATGACATAGAATGCGTTACAATTTTAAGTAGAAGTTGAATCCAAGTAAATTTGAGCATTTGTTTCAAGAAAATGGCTGCTAAATTGACCATATTGGTGTTTCACACCTTATCATTTATATGCATATTTCTAATGCCTTTAGAAATTTTTGTGTGTTTTTAGTCTTATGTATGTAAAGAATAGTTCCAATGTAAGCTATCTTGTCTATAACTCATAAGTTTTAGCTGTGTTTTATACAACTACATAGTGATTCATTTGAAGTTTTTACCTATATTGTATCTTTAGGTTCTAACACGTGTTCACTCTACCATTAGTTGGAATCATATATTATTTTTTTCCTTTTAATATTCTACTATATGTTTCCTTATCGATCCATAGAATTCTAAAGCAATCTGTCAAACAATTCACCCACCTTGTATATGGTGTCGACCCTGAAATCCTTTCCATCAAACTCAAATGGTGGTAGTACCTTAGTCTATGTCTTTGAAAGCTTAATAAATTTATAATTAGCATGGGATTCCATGGATAGCCCGGCTTATAGAAAACTCCATTTAGTAAATGATTGAGATGAAAATTCTAGTTCATTTTCCTTTCATTTGTATTCCTTTAAGTGCTTTTCATATTTAAATTTTGATCACAACTAGTGTATGAATGCCTTGGTTGATCCTTACCTGTAGACAATGCTTTATTGGAGGAGGTTAGGTTAATGGATGCCAAGTTTAGACACAAATTTCTAGATAACCATAGGGGTATCATAAAATGTGCAATATGTGATAAATGCGTAGATGTAGATGTAGATGCTCATCTTACACCTAGACGTTTGCATGAAGCTCCCTCAACACGTTCTGTCAAACAATTTATATCTTCTTACTTCTCATATCTGACAGGGCATTTCCAAATGCAACCTGTATCTAAAGTTTCCATACGACACATGCACAATGAGGATGGTATCGTGGGTTGGGGAGTTTGCATATTTGTATCATAAATATTTTTTAAAAGTTTTCATTAATATGCTTGGTGATTTTGAAAAATAGGAAGTCAAGATGTGGAGTTTTATTTTGGCAATCACTAACTAAAGATGCCAGAGATTGGTATAGAGTCTACCAGATGCAAGCATTTACTTTTGCGAAGAATTCAAGATGATATTCAAAGAGCAATATGGAGACAATAGACCAATACTATGATTGATTAACAAAATGTCACAAAAGGGATGCCATCAAATGTGACAAAGAATGATAGGCACAAAATGCATTGGCAGATAAGACTTTATAAACTTTAAAGAATGACAACTATCCTTGAAGACATTTCTGCGATTTAGGGAAAATGTATGAGTAACATGATGGAGCATTTGTTGAATTCTATACCTTTTTTTTGGATAGTCTTTAAGGCAAGGGTTGTGCTTTCAAGATCACCTTTATAAATCTAGGGGCTCAAAATGCTGGACGAGTCTAACATATGAGCATTGGATGAACAAATTTAATTTGTCCAATCTAACATCGTTTCTTTCATCAAGTCCATGGTTAGCCTTTATCTTTAGACTTTCTAAACTGTAATCTTTATTAGAAAGAATGTGTTCAAAAGAACATCCATGTGGTAGCTGGATGGGAATGGATGTTCAACAATGTTACTATTATGCATTCAATAGTATTCTAATATAATATAATTATTATGTGTATTGTAATTAAAATATAATAATAATATAACAAAAGAATAAGATGGTAGAAAAATAAATACTTAAAATTTAATAATAATAATAAAATAATAATAAATAGAAATATGTTCATATGTGCATATTCTTCACTTAGGACAATCTGGTGAGATGTGATACTTAAACTCTGAATAAGATTTGGGGTGATAAAGATTTATGTGAGAATTTAATTGTTTATTTAATCAATTTATATATGGATTTGAATGAATTTGTGGAAATAGGTTTATATGGATCTCAATCTAATTTGTGGAAATGCATCTATGATTTGTAAGAAAAGTTGTATTAGTGAATAAATTTTTTTGTTGATGTTTATACTTGTAATGAAGATTGGGTATCTTGATAAAGATTTCAAAGAGTTTCATACTAAATAAAGGTGTATTTTTTGAAGTCTTTTGATATATAATGAATGTTTTAGATATTATTATAATAAAGAGAACTTTGAGTTTATAAAAATATATGTGATAGAGATTTAGTATAAAATTAAGATTTTGAAATGTATTAGACAAAAAAGTTAAATATAACTAAAAAACGCTACTATCATATGATTTTATGAAAAAATCAAGAGCAATTATAAGAATTTGATAATTAGATAATTTATTTTGAGAGTGGATTATTGATACTAATGGTTGTGGAAATGATCTAGATATAATCTTATAGGTGCATATCTTGGGAAAGGAATTGAAAAATTATAGTTTGACAATAGTTTGGAAAGAAGAAAACATATATCTTGGTGTCCATTTTAAAATTTGAACTTGAAGCTTTTGAATTTGTGGATGAAAAATGAGTTTAGATCCCATGACAACCTTTCTTATTCTCTTCAATGCCACGAATATGTAGTACTAATGTCATATGTCTATATGGTCAAACCATAAATGAACTTTTAATTAATGTCATTGAGATGACTAAATATAAGCTCTAAACACAAACCTAAAAAAAAAATCGTAGTAGCCCATTCATTTCATTGCAATGTTATTGCATTTTAAAACAATACTTATTGGGAAGCTTTTGTCACACTAGAGGTTGCGTGTCCAGTAAATTATATAGTATCAAATTGGACATTTTCATACTATGAAGGTAAGAATCCTATCTCCCTTTAAGATTCTCTGGTTTTTGTTATTTCTATTGAGTGACATCTTGTTCGATTTGAGTTAGAATAGATAGGGACACTCTTTATTATTTTGTTTTATTCCTTATGTTAATGATTGTAGCTTCGATTGGATGATCCCAATTGATGAGATCAAATGTTGAATGACCTATAAACTTTTGATATCTATTCTATCTTAAAGCATTATTAATATAATGATAATTATTGAGATAAAATATATATATAAAGATTTCATATGTTATATTGACTGTAATGTCGATTATGGAAATTGACTTAATAATCATTGAGATGGACAAAATGCAAGTCAATAACGTTATCGACTAAGACAAACATAGTCATTAGTGACTATGTTTATCACAGTCGACAACCTTCAGCCACCGCACATCGTTGATAATCAATATAATGGATGTCGATACCTAAATCAACCATCATGGTTTATATTATATGTGTCGACCATTGTTAATATCTTGCATCATTATTATTAAGTTGTTATTCAATCATTATCGAATTAGTCAATGATATATATTAATGATAACTAATAGTTAACAAGAGACATAATGTAGAGACATGAACATAGTTCATGTAGAGATATGTCCCCTTAGGATACATGTCCCTTTACATTATATATACACTCATTGAATTTATAACCTGGAAAGTATATAAATCTAAAAGTATTATTATGAGTTACAACAAAGATATATATCATATTATCCCAAGTGAAAAAAATTACATTATATATCTAGAAAATAGAACTAAAATTAAAATTTGATCAATACTTTAACATGGTATCAGAATGACGAGGAGAGCTAGTGGGAAAAGGATAATACCAGAGCAATGGAACTATTAGTAGATGGAGTAAAAGATCATCTACTACCTATTATCACAAAGTTAGACTTTGCATATGAAATGTTCAAAGCCCTGGAAAACATGTTTGAGATAAAAAAAACACTAGTAGGATTCTTACTCTTAAAAATAAACTCTCTAATATTAAAATGAATAAAGGAGAGACCATCACCTCATACTTTATGAGGATAAAAAAATTAAGAAACAAAATCTCAACAATTGGTCACATCTATGATAATAAAGAGTTATTTATGGTAATGTTAAATGGACTCCCTATCTCATGGGAAAACTTTAGACAAGGAATAAGTGCGTACTCCAAACTCCCCAAATTCGATCGACTAAAAGATGACTGCACTCAAGAAGAGTGTAATCTAATATATAGAGGAATTGGTGTGGAATCCAAAAATGAAGATATTCATATTCTCACTACTAATTTGAAAAGGAAGAAGGGAAAGAACTCAAATGGTAAACAATCATTGAAGAAACTGAGAGACTTCTCTACAATACAATTCTATATAAGCGACAAATATGGTCACACTACAGTAAAATATCCTGATAGACTCAAACATCAAGCTTCCCTTGCTGAAGTCAATAATTCAAACTTGTGTTTAGAGAAATTTCAAGTATTCTAAAGAAATTCAAGATACCTTGTGATTGAGAGGGAGTCCACTAATAAAAATGGAACACTTATGAGGTAAACTTGATAAAAGCTGTAAATACTAATTATTGTACTAATGTTATTTCATAACTATATGGGCCTTGTGTAAATCATGAAGAAGTGACGACTTTCAAACTGTCCAGGCTCACCCTATGTGTTGAGATAGATCCAAGGTCAAAGATAATGTGAAGGAGAGTATCCTTATTACGTTAAACCTATTTTCACTTCTAGTCCAGTGTTACAAACTTTCAATTCAGCTTTCAAATTATGCAGGCTCATCCTAAGTGTTAGGATAGATCCAAGGTCAAAGAAAAGTGTGCTTATCTTGTTGCACATGTTCCCATTTCGAGCCCAATATATGATCCTTGCATTTCTTTTTAAAGATTACGCTTTCCCTAGGTTTGTAATGAGTTGTCATAATCTTGAATGTTTTTCATTTTTTATTATGATTTCACTTTACCCAACTGGTACAAATCTTGCTACAAATATCTCATAGATTTTGGGAGCTTGTTGGGCATACCCAGTATTTTGAATTAGCTTTGACGGTTTCAAAGAAGCATGTTGGATATTGAAAGTAGTAAGAGATGCTCCCCTATATAATATTCATATATATGTTGCCAATCTTTGTATGTTGGGCATACATGCCTTCTGATTTGATATGCTTTGATTAATGTGCCTTCTCATTTACACTTTTAAATACTTACTTGTATTACATAATGCTTCACTTATGCTTTCCATTTAAATGCCTATTGGTGCATCCCTTGCACCTCCTTTCGGTGCAATTGCTAGTATTGTAAAACATGTTCTAAAGGGGTGCATCTGGAGCAATTTCATAAAATAATATGGTGAGAATACTTCCAATCCATAAACACAACTTTTAACCATTGTGTGTTGTGGTGAAATACATAGTGGGAGACCAAAACCATGGACTAGATGCTCTCATGTAGGGATATAATTTTGATTTGAGGACTTAGACTTGGAGTGCGAGTTGTATAAAAGTTTCCAAAAAACATGGTTTCTTATTTACAAAATTGTAGAATGTACATGAAATGGATCTATTCTTGTTTATTTGTAGTCCTTTCTTTTAGTTCACCATAACGTTTTCTCTCTAGGACAAACACTACTGTTAGTGCTTTAGAAAACCTTAGAACTTCACATTTTAACTTGCATGGTATGTTTTTATTTTATCATTTCTTGAACCATTGTTTTGTGAATAAAATATTATTTTGTTAGAAAGATTAATTTAGAAGGGAGTTAGGCTATTAAGAAGCTCGTTTATGACAACCTTACATAGAATTTCCTAAATGACCATTTCAAGGGAGAATCATGAAAATTGATTGAACAAGGAATTTATTATGTTTAGATGTCTTTTATAAGAATTATCATGTAAGATGTTAAGGTTGTCTATTGGTCTTAATATATGAAATTTCTATGAATTTTGTGACATGTAATTAAATTAATTCTATTGGAAATAAATCAAAATTTTAAAATGGTGTTGAGTAAATCATTTCAGAGAAAGGTTGATAAGTTTGATGTGTGTAATTAGATTTGATTGTAAATTATAAAAACAAATGAAGAAATGTTGATCTTGAAAATTATTGTTCCATATGTGCAAGAACAATTTTGTATGATGTATTGATGTATTGAGTGACTATAAGTCCTATAAGATAGTTATGAGCCTGTGAACTCAGTGATAGGTAGCATTTGAAGTGCCTTAGAGAATGACAATTATCTTCTTGAAGGGGAGTGAATAAGTAACTTATATGCCTCCAAGGTCAACAAAATGATTATTTTCCTCCATTTACGATTGTTGGAATATTATGGAAGGGTCTCAAATGTGGAATTCCAAGGAAGGGTAGAAAAATTATTATTTTTAATGTATTCCACCTTTTAGTAGAAACTGGTTAGTGCTTTGGCCAAAGATCATTTGTGTATTTTATTATATATGCTAGTTAATAATTCATCTCCCTGCCAAATTGGTTATCATATGTGAAATATAGTTAGTTACATTTCTGCACCAAATTCATCAATTCCAAGTTTCTAGGCTTCTTGGGCAGGGTCAACACTCTCAACATGACAATTTGAGCACCAGAGGAGCTAACCACTCAATGGTTGGGTGGTAAAAGTGCATGGAGAACACTCCAATCTTGAGAAAACTAGATGGAAATTTGTACAATGGATAAAGGAGACATGGATTTGTACAATACATTCTATCTCATGTATTCAACATTTATGGTCTACTTGAATCAATTGATGTAATTTGAAATTTTAATTGATGGATTCATATTTATTTATTTGATGTTTGATGAGTAGGTTGACATATCCTTGATGTAATTGAACTAAATCTACTTTGTATTGGACTTACTAATGGTGTTTTTAACTGGAAGGTCTTCCATTGGTTTTATATGTATAATGACAATTGGTCACATATTGTACTTGACATGAAAATTTATTTCTTAATGAGTTGATATCTTATTACTCAAGTTATTTTTATCTTCTTTAGACTTCATGACTCTCCATGTATTTTTTGAAATTTATCTTATGTAGCATGTTTGTAAAGTGGTAGTCTTTACACAACTTTGGGTAAGGTAACATGCAATAACAAAATCTCAAGTTGTTATGCCACAATCATGAAATAATCCTATATTATAAAGTTTTCTTAATAAACTAATGAGATGACTAAGAAATGTGATACATTCATGAAAAAGAAAGAAATGGCTTGTGATCCCAATCATCACCCCAACCTCCCACACCTTTAAAACCATGCAGCTAACCACCTTACTTCTCTTTCTTGATTAATTCCCATTCTGGATTTAAATTCAGAACCTTATCGAGTTCATCAATCTAAGGAGTTTCCTCACCATTGTCAATGCAAGGAACTCCCTCCTTGTTTCTGTCATGCAAGACACACTTTCCAATGTGAGATGCACTTCTCTTGGGCTCTCTCAAACTATAAAATGAAACACCAAGTAAAGAGTTCACATATAATTTCATAGTATCATCCCAATTGTAATCATTGAAAGCACATAACTCTCTTATTTGAGAGTGGATTTTCCTCCAAGCTATTATATTGAATGCATACCCAATATTGCAGATCTTGTCAACAATGAAATAATCAGTCTATTTCCCTTTATAAGTAAAATTAGAAGGATCCAAGTTCACAACAAGGCACTCAACACACTTGTATTATTTCAATACAGATAAAATTTGAATATTTTTGTAAGTGTTGGAAAAAAATGGTCCTCTTCTATGAAAACAATATGACCAGTATGTCTCTTGGTGTCTTCCATACTATCCCAAACCCAATTCATCATCCACCACCAATGATGTTTCAAGAAAAAAATTATTGGATATCTATGGTTTCCATATTTATCTACTTTTCCCCTATAATATTGAAGAGTAGGGTCTTACTTGTTTTGGCAATCTCCTAGTGTAACACCCGAAAATGAGTTAGGAAATAGGTGAGGTGAATAGGGAGAAAAAAATTGCTTAACTTTACAAAATATTATTCCTTTAGCAATCTTATTCATTTCCTCAAAGTATCCATCAGGACTTATAATCAGAAAAGTCTCATAGATTCCCTCCACCTTAGAAAGAATGTCTACAACTTCCCTCAAGTAGTGTGAGTTAGATTAATTATAGAAAGTTAAGTACTGAGAGGAGAGGGGTGAATCAGTAATCAAAAAAAATTTATCTACTTTTCTAACCATTCATCGAATTGAAAACTTTGCATACATCATCATCAAACATATAAATCAAAATAATGAAACAAAATTCATAACACCATAATTTTAGGTCTCACAGAAATCCTTGGTTAGAGGAAAAAATTGTGGTGGGGATGACACCCATAATACTTCACTATTGTAGTAAAAAGTTTGCTCGGTTAGAGCTACAAAATTTATCTATTTCTGATAGCTTACCCTATTAATAGTATTTACTTTGCTAAGAGTATAAAGACTTATTTAGTCTACCTTGATAAAAAAAATTTACAACTCTAATCTAAGAGATGTACCATGTTAAAGGATTTACAAATTAAGACCTATTAGGGCCTACTTGGTTAAGAGATTTTATAATTTTGATTACACAATAATTAGAAACAAAAATTATCTATAATGATGCATCAACATATTCTTATCATACTCAATATGCTCAATATCAATTTACCTCATTTTTTATTCCACTCACAATTCAACTTCTATACTCGGTAGCTTCAACTTTGAATCACATTCACAACTCTTCTCTAACTGCTTTGTTACTCAGTAGCTTCTCTATTCATCACCTTCACAATTATCTCTGAGTGATCATCACTTGCTCTATGTGATTTCTATACTCTCTCTTTCTATAGCTCTAATCTTCATATACTGATCCATTTATAATCAATCTAGAAGCAGTGGAAATTCTCTAGAATCTTCTCCTTAAATAGTGCTACCAATGGTTACATATCCAATGCATATATTACACTTATTTTCATTGGAAGATCTTACCTTTTAATCATGCACAATCTTCATGTTTAAATCTCCAATTCATTACCAAACAATATCCTTGAGATCTGTAAAACATTTTATACTCGGTGTCTAGATTCAATGTATCTATTATATTGACTCGTGTTACTTGGTAATACATTTTGTCCTTACTTGGTAACATGTTCTTATGCCCTGCATACCTGTCCCTAAATTTTGTTTGGAAAAATGTCAAGTTCCCTCCTATTTTTTCTTCCCTTTTCTTTTTGTTCCTTTGTGGTTTTTGGTGTCTTTCCCTTTTTGTTTCTCTAGGACTCTTCTTCTGAAGTCTTGTTTATCGGTCGTGCTAAATTCTAGATTGCAAACTCTAGTAGTGTCGTTTCTATCTTTGTTGAAGGAATGAACACTGAGTGTTCCCGGGCCCAAAATTTAGGTCTTTCTTGCCTCAAGGGTTTAATCAACAATTAATGCGCTCATTTAGGAATTATAAAAGGCTTTTACCCATCATTTTTACAATTACCCAAAGCATAATTACTTTCAAGAGCTACAAAATTTCCAAGTGCGATCCTCTCCGAGTTGAGTTCTTTGTGTTAGTTTCCTGAGCATTGAGGTTCATGCTCCTACATTGTGGAAGGTAGTCTGGTTCTTCGAAAGTCAAGTGGGTGAACATCCTTACTAGCTTTCAACATTCCCTTGTTCCAGGTAAGTTCATCTCGACCTTCATTCTGCTTTTTTTTTTTCCTAGTTTTTATTTCTTTCATTCTTTTTCTTTTCTTTGTGTTGCACCAATAGCTTCACCCTATAAATAGGGTTGGTGTGAAGCCCTGGTGAGTTGGGTCATTTTCAGCCCGCACAGTTTGTCCAACCTTTTTGTATATTCATGTAAATTTGTGCAAATTTGTAATTTCATGTAATATGTGTCTACTTCTGTAGATTTTTGTAAATGCGTGTATATGCCTGTGAATATGTGCTTTCTTTTGTATATTTTTGTATATTTCTATATAAGTGTTCACCCGCATGCAAGTTCATGTTCGTGTCAAAATTTATGTAAATTATAGTGCAAAGTAGCATTAGTATTTGTTGTTAGTGTGTGTAGATTTTGTTTATAGTGTTTGATTTGTGTCATGCACATGCGTAGTTGTAAATGAGTCTCTAGCATCTTATATAGTCCCTCTGGTGTGTAGTATCGAGTGTCGGCTCAGAGTCCTCTCTGTAGGGACCAAGATGGTTTCCTTACTCCAACTCGTCTGAGAGTGTCAAATGGTGTTGGGAGAGGGAGACATGAGTGTCTGTAGAAGGTGTCTATTATAGGTCTAGTTTCATTTTTGAAATTCTTTACGAGGCCACCTGGGCCACATCTAAGCAATAAACAAGTTTTTGTCTCACAAACAGTCACTATAAGCATGGTGTGTCATCATTAGGGTGAGCCACATTGAGTTGTGTGTAGTGGCTAGTCGCTAGTTTGAGTCCTAGTAGTTTGGTGACTAGTTCATCACATCGTGAAACTTCATTTCCTATCATTTTGCATCTTGGTGGCCGTACTAATTTCTCACGAGTCTACATTTATATTTATCCTAGTTGGCTAATTAATGTCACTATTGTTATGCCAATTATCATTTAAAATGTCATAACTTTGCATGTGTAGGCATACACACACTCACAACTTGAAATTGACATGCCACGACAGAAAATGTCACATCAATTTGCCATTGTACCTCCCACCATTTGAGATATAGATATTTGGGCTTCCAAAATATAGAGTTTTGATAATAATCTGATGTTATTACTAACGGTCATCCGGTCTTGCAGGAAACAGGTTGAAAAGATGGAAACAACAGGATCTCCTCCTGGAAGCCTAGAGCTCCCAAGTGTTTATAGCTGAATGTGGACCTCTAATCCAGCCATAGACACAACATAGTCATTTCTCACAAAGTGAATTATGAAAATGAGTATGAATTACCCAATTTGTGAATTCATAGTTAATTGACCTATTGCCTCCTAATTAGTTGGGGTGTTTGAATTACTCTCAGATTGGAGAGCCAGCAACCATAGACCAAGCTAAGATGGAGGATTTGAAAGCTTTAAAAGATGATTGAATTGAAAATTTCAGTTAATCTATATGAGAATGCAAGTTAAACTAAGAATGAAAGTGCAGATTAAGCTAAGAAAACTTGAAATGAATATGAGAATGCAGTTTTTAATCTAAAGAGCTTGAAATAAACATGAGAACTAAGCTAATAGAAAATAAGAAAACTAATTTAATATGAGAATGCAATTACACTAACAATGGAGATTGATCTAATTATGCAATAAAAGCTTGAAAGCATGAAAATTGAGACTAAAATTGGCTATAATTTTGATACTCTAAAATTGCCTCCTCAAAATGAAGAAAAGATGCTCATAATATAGAAAAGTTGGGAGAGGGGATGAAGAGTTTCTTGAAAAGAAACGGTTGAATCTTCATTTCTATCATGAGACAAATATGAGGAATTATTTAATTAAAAGAATGAATTATTGCCACATGGGTGACTTTTCGAGTATTTTAAATAATTAAATCCAAATAAAGATGTCCATTCAAATAACCAAATAATTATTTAATTCCATGATGTGTATTAGCTAAAGGGGGTGGAATTAATTTAATTTAAAGCACTTAGGACTTTAGAATTAAATTAATTAATCATAGGGATTATTTAGCCAATAAAGTTGGATCTTTTAGGAATTAAATATAGTGTGTGATTAATGCAAATTTAGGGTTTTTGCATTTCACACCAAGTCAAATAGGAGACAAAATTGCCTAGTACAATAGGACTTTGAAGATGCAGAAATTCAAAGAAATGCACCAAAATTGATTAGAATTGTAAGGTGCCAATTTTGGGGTATTACATTTTGCCCCTCTTTGAATTGATGTGTGAGCAGTGCATTGATTCAAAGAATAGTGTTATGTGACAGATGATGAGGTTTCAGGATTATCTCTAGAATAGAGCTTAACCCTCAGAAGTCAAGGTTAGATCACCAAGATGATGATTAGATTGAGATATGATTCTCCGAAGTCTAAGTTAGATTGCAAAGACAATGGTCAGATTACCACTTGAGAGAAAACTGGAATCAGGGTTAGATTGCCCCAATACCTGTTGATAGAATGATAACTGATGCAGATTTAGGACTACCTCTAGAACCAGGATTAGATTACCCCAATATGAAGCTTAGCCCTCCGAAACCCAGGTTAGATTGCCCCAATACCTAATAGATTTCAAGAACCATCTCCAGAACGAAGCTTGATTCCCGAGGATCCGAGTTAGATTTCTTAGATACCTAAAAGATAGATGACAAGATGACAAGATGCGAGGCCCAAAGATGCCCCTAGTGAAGAGATGCCCCAAGGGATGAGGACTTTTGATTCAGATTAGACTGAATCAAGAATTGATTCGACAAGATTCAATGATGCAATCATCCTGCCCCCTCGGGAGTGAAATCAAAAGATGACATGTCAGAAAGATGATTGATAGCAATGGGTTGTAGATAGAGATAAGATCGAAGATCCAAAGGAACTCAGAGAAAATTAAGGAAGCATCGAGAGGATGCAGAAGTGATTTGGAGCAATTTGGAGGTCCTGTTGACCAAGTTTAACCATAGTTGACTAGATTTGACTAGAGTTGCCTTTTGATGAAAACATTGAAGACCTCAAGAAAATGATGATGAGATAAGATTTCAGCAAGAAAATGCCACCAAAAGGTTGACTGCACAAGCGTTTGATCCTGATGGTCCCAAAAATTTAAAATGCGATTTCGAGCTATCTAGGAGTGTCGAATTTTGATATTGATCCTGAAAATGGATTCAAAATGGTCGATTTAGCCAAGGGTAAAGTTTTCATGCAAAACTGAGCACTTTTGAAAATTAGGTCAAAAGCTATATAAGGCTCGGAGGGGTCATTTTTAATTCATTATTCACTTTGTCTTCTAGGGAATTAAGAGCTCTAAGAGAGAGATAGAGGGCGTCCCACTGCATACACATCATTTTGAGTTCTCCCCATGACATGACCAGCCACCGAAGTATGACGTGCCTGTAAGTAGTCGATAAACCATCCTGCATTTCAAATTTTAACACTTTCGTAGAGTATTTAGGTTAGATTTAGCATGTTTTAGGGCTAGTTCTCCAATCTTCGCATGAGGAAATAGTTTCCTCGCACTAGCCTCAGTTGCCCCTTGTACGAGAAAATGGTTTCCTCACGCAGGTTAGGGCATCTTCACATCGGGATCCTCCACGAGATTCTTGGCGATGCCGCGCAAGAGTTCACCCCCAGTGATGAACCTTCGCACGAGATAAGATCCTATCTCATGCAAAATGTTGCTGCAACTGTGCATAGTCTTTGTCCAATTTTTCATAGAATCAGCCAATTAAAACATTCCAGAGTCATGTTTAGGATAGATGGGTAGCCTCATTTATTGTTGTTGCTTTGAAACCATCATGTTGAGATATTGATCCAATGTCATTGCTTGCTTTGTAGGTTGATCTTCTAGATGTTGCATTCCAGTCCCACCATCCAATGATCACCACATTAGTATAGAGGTTGACCGATGCTGAGGGTGGCCATATCGATGGGCTAGGATTGACTTACTTGCATGATATACCTGACATTCAGGTAAATCATGATCTTCTAGGTGCACTAGTTGAGCGTTTCCATTCAAAGATGAACACATTTCACTTGTCAATAGGGGAGATGACAGTCACTCTTGAGGACATATATTGGATATTGAGGATACCTTTCCATGACGCTCGTGTTGAGTATGAGATCCAACCGAGGGCAGGCACACTGGCACTGCGGGCCATTTTTCAGGATGAGTTGGTGATGGGTTGAGCCATCTCATGGGAGGACCTGATTAGTAGACATGGAGCCAGGCAGAGACTAGTAACTGTCTTGGCTATATTCTTGAGCTATTACTTGGTTCTGGATCAAGGACAACATGGATTGGAATGCAATTAGGGTCACATGTTATAGCAGATGCTGGATAGACCAGCTACCAGATTTGGATGGGACAAGTGCATGCTCTCTCAGATGTACCATGAGATGCACAAGATTATGTTTCGAGTTGCGCAGATCATGGCCATAGGAGTGTTCGTATTGTAGGTATGGGACTGGGAGAATCTCCTTGTATGCAGGTTGATCTTTCATGATACACGGTAGGCTTTAGAGTCATACATATACAGGTATGCAGGACCTATGACCCAACTAGCACTAGGTAAGATAGATCAGTGGTGAGGTCAGCTGGATGATATGGTAGTGATTATGTGGAGACCGTGGGTAGCTACAAAGCCATGGGATGATGCTCAGCATGAACTTTCACATATGTTTTTCTCGCATCCACTGATCAGACACACCATTTCTATTATTGAGTACTTCTTGGTCACATGAGTTATGAGGCAGTTTGGGAGACAGCAGGACATCTCCCAAGAGTACTACACCTACACCTGATTCATCGATGAGACAAATAATGGATGGTAACAGAGACTGGATCAGGGACACTACATGATCGAGGCATGAGTACCTCCAACTCGGTGGGACTACATGGTGGATGTCACCAATGCTAGGATGACGCCTGCATATAGAGATCACTTCTTGGCACACCCCTTCCCAATATTTACAAATCCTATCAGCATGGACTAGAGGGCACAACAATAGCAGTAGGGATAGGAGCAGTAGTAGTAGCAGTAGGTACCTACACAGTAGCCGATACCAATACAATAGCTTAGATAGTATCAGGTTGCTCAGCAGCAGAGAGCACCATAGCAGCCTACTCAGCAACAACAGTAGAGGGTCTTGAGACAGAGGAGTCGGCAGACTCCCATCCCTCCTAGGACCATGGGTTCAGACACAGGTGTTGGTAGCAGTGGGACCCAGAAGAGGTCCACAAAGTAGAGGATAGGGGATACCTCTTAGCAGTCACCTCCTGACAAGGGGGTATAGGGAGAGGATATTGATATGTAGGATGCACTTGTGGGAGGACAAGTACCCCAACTACAGGAGGCTCTCAGGAAGATCCAAGAGAGGATCAAGCAGGTATAGTGGGAGTGAGATGACTATCATACTTAGGTCATCGTACAAGAGACCCACATATCAGAGTGAGACTAAGAGATCAAAGATCTCTAGGAGGAGCTGTCGAGATCTCAGCAAGAGGCAAGATATGAGGCTACGCAGTCAGCCTACTATTACACAACATATGTCAGAGTTGTTCTAGATCTATCAGAGTAGGTGCCTCCATTCTCTAAGTATGTCAGAGCATGAGCAGCACCACAAGGACCTCCTCCTCAGGCACCACCACAGGGTCCACCTCTATAGAGATTGATGCCTCCACCTCAGGGACCATCACAGTAGGCTCCTCCACCCCCACCTCCTCTAGGTGGCAGCGGATCATGATGTATATTGTAGTCCATTTTTGATATTGTGCTTGAGTAGCATTCTTTTGTACATTGACATTGATCGATTGAGATATACATATGAGATCATCATTTTGATATCATTTTACTTGTGTACATATTGCTTTTATGTTGATGTTAATGAGATGTTTTCCTATATGCATGGATGGATGGATTAGATATGAAATGCACATGATGTTTTTGATGTATGAAATGCAGATGTTTTATGCACATGCTTTATTTATATATATGCAATGTGAAGTGCAATGATAGATGATAGATAAATGAATGCAATGTGTGATTTTATTTATGCTTATAATGAATGCACATGCAAATGAATATGTAGATGTAGAATTTATACATATGGATTTTACAAATGCAAATGGAAATGTAATATACATGCAATGTATGTGGTACTAATGATCTCATGCAGGATTTTGCAATATATGACAGGTACTAACCAAAAGAATGTTTTGAAGATCGAGAGTGAGGACCGGACACTTGTGAAGCCAAGAAGAACCCGGGATGAAAGATGAGACCCTTCGATGAATAGATCTAGAAGAAGACAATCAAGAGAGCACCAAAACATTGTCTCAATGCAAGCCTAGAATGAAAATGCAAGCCTAAGCTAGATGCAACCCTAGGACTTGGTTGTTGGACTTGTTTGTTATCATCATAGAGTTTTTAGCAACTGAGGTTAGTAGGATGTCATACAACCCTCACTAATATTGCAATCATGAGAATATGAATATGACATTAGTTTTAGATTTGTCAGAATGAGGTGTAAGCATTAAGGCACAAGAAGCCAGAATGACTTGAACACCTATTCCTTTTGATTTAGCAAATTAACATAAGCATTAAAGCATAGCTTCTAGAATGACTGGAATGTTGCTTTCATACAAACACACTAGACACATAGGAGTTTCTTCCCTTTTTCTAGGTGAATGATAAGTATATCAAAGTGCTCGCAATGACCCTTACGTTCACTTCACAGGATGAGCATTTGCAATTCCACTTGTAGCAGAAATAAGTCACTCAAAAAGAAAAGGAGAAGAACCAACCTCACCAAATTTTCCATATAAAAGGAGTCAAGGTACACATGGCCATCCAATACGTGATGAAGGCTCTTATAGATGGACACCCCTCTTATGTGAATTCTTTGGATCATTGGAACTAAACCAACAAATAGAAAGCAAAGGAAAGACCATGCCCCCAGTCTTTGCTTCTCTCGGTCAAGAAGACATCTTAGAGTTGCTCAAGGGGGAATGATAAATTGAAAGACAAACACACAAAAGAAAATCTCAACACACTTCAGAGAGCTACAAAGTCAGTTTTCAATTTTAGTTTAAGCGGATTGAAGTCGGATCCGAAGTATACAACACAAGAAGTCTCAACAAGATGGAAAAAATAGGAAGATGCAATGAGAACCACTGGTGATTGTCACAAGAGATGAAGTCTCAAGGGGATATTGGAGTACCAATGAAGTATCAGTAGGAAAACATAGTGATAACCACTGGTGACTGATACAAGAGATCCTCAAGGAGAGAGATCTGAGAGGGAATGAAACATCAGCAGGTAGACACAGTGAGAGCCATTGGTGACTGATATATGAGGGATCCTCAAAGAGAGAGATCCAAGCAATAGATAGGTATTATTAGGTAGGCACAGTGAGGACCATTGGCAACTGATACGTGAGAGATCCTCAAGGAGAGAAATCTCAAAAGTAGCTAAGCATCAGTAGGAAGACACAGTGAGAACCACTGGTGATTGATACAAGAAAATCCTCTGAAAGTGATAGGACAATGCCCCCAAGATCAGGAAAGTGCCCCCAAGTGTGACCAGTTTCAGTCCATGAAGAGTCGAGAAAAATCTCAAAGATAACTAATAGTGAATGCATGAGTTAGCCAACTAAAGCAGGAAACATGAAAGCAAACTAAAGTAGGAAAGCAAGAGCCAAGCGGTGCTGCAATAGGTATAACATTAGGGAACAATAGGCGCATGTTTACCAGGTTTTCACCATCTTGGCAGAGATTCTATTTTTGCTACCATGACACCTATTTGCCAAGTTTTCATCAATGGCATATTTTTCTTTTTCTATTTTTTTGTACTTTTCTCTTTTTTCAAATTTTTTTATATTTTTTGAATTTTTCTATATTTTTATATTTTTTATATTTTTATATTTTTTTGTTTATTATCAAGGTGCTTATTTACCAGGTTTTCACCAAGATAATAGATACATCAAAGTGCCTGTTTACCAGGTTTTCACTAAGATGATCATTTTTTTAGGACATTTTGCAATTTTTAGGCTTTTTTACAATATACCATTTTTTTGGATTTTTTTCAGGATCAATAAGTATGTACTTGAGCACACAACAAATGTCTCAGTTGTAGAATCTCTTTAGGTGCAAAGCATTGATCAGCTCTTTGAGCTGTTCTCCTTCAATAGTAGATAGTTGATAAACTCCAGACCCAAATGCCAAAGTGATAATGTATGAACCAAGCCAGTTTGGTTCAAACTTTCCTTTCTGTATCTGCTCCTGTTGATCCTTGGGATTTTCTCTTACGACGAGATCACCCACTTGGAATTCCCTTGGTTTGACTTTCTTATTTTAGCTCTTAGACATTCTTTTTTGGTATGCTCTTAGATGATCAAATGTCACTTGTCGACGTTCATCGAATAACTCTAGCTCTTGTAGCTGAGATACTCTAATGTCTTCAACAGTAATGAGTTTCCTCAGAGAGATTCATAATGTGGGAATCATGACCTCAATAGGCAACATAGCATCCATGCCATAGACTAAGGCAAAGGGCATAGCTCCTGTTGGATTTCAAATGCTTGTTCTGTAGGCCCATAAAGCCAGATTAATCTAGAGGTGCCAATCTCTACCAGATCTGTGAACTATTTTGTGCAGGATCTTGAGAATTGTCTTGTTGGAAGCTTCTGCCTATCCATTACCTTGGGGATAATAGATCGAGGACCAATGCTAAATGATTCTAAACTTACTACATAACTCTTTTAGATCCTTATTTTTGAACTACCCCCCATTGTTAGTGATTATCGAGGAGGGTACACCATATCTACAGATGATGTAATTCAGTATGAACCTTGCTACAAATTTTCCATCAGCTATAGTTAGAGGCACCACCTCAACCCATTTGGTAAAATAATCTATAGCTGTGATAATGAAATTATGTCCTCTTGAAGAAGATGAATGTATCTGACCCACTAAGTCAAAAGCCCATTGCTGAAACAGCCAGAAAATGATGAATGGAATGAGCTCCTTGGTAGGAGCGTGGATCATATTTCCATGTAATTGGAACTGCTTACAAGACTTGGCATACTATATAGCTTCTTTTTCCATTTTGGCTAGTAGTAACTAGCTCTAATAAGTTTACGAGCTAATGTCAAACCATTCGAATGAGAACCACATATGCATTCATGCACCTTAGCTAACACACATTTGGACTTGTTGGGCTCTAGAAACCTAAGGAGGGTACCGTCGAGACCTCATCTATACAATTCATTAGCTACTATGACATATCGTGAAGCACTGTGGATTAGGTGGCATTTTTCATTCTGGGTATAAGTGTCTGGAATAATTTGGTCCCAGAGATAGGAGTAAATATGATGGTAGCAAGATGAATCATGTCCAATGACTGAACAAATCATCTTGGAGTTAGGGGTATGGAGGCTGGGTAGCATAATGTCTCCACCAGGAATTCATGTCTGAAGTCATTTTATGGCATTTGTAGCATGGAGGCAAGAGTTTCCATGGCATCAACTACTTTATTATTTGCTCTTGGAATCTACTGGAAAGAAATATGTCCAAAGTAATTTTTGAGATCATCAACCATTCACTTATAAGGTACCATATTTTCATCCTTTATTTGATATGTGTCATTGACTTGATTGATAACCAATTGTGAGTCCCCAAAGACCTTAAGTTCATCCACATGCCATTCTATGGCTATCTTCATACCATTGATTAAAGCTTCATATTCAATGATGTTATTTGTGCAAGGGAACAACATCTTGTATTCCTTTGGTAAAGAGTATCTTTGTGGTGTGACAAACAATATTCCGGCACCCGACCCCTGCTGGGTAAATGAGCCATCAAAGAACATGTTCCACATTTGATGTGTAAGAAGCATTATAGACTCATTTGGAAATTAAATTTTCAATGGTTGATGATCCTTGAGAGGAGCTTCTGCCAGTTGATCTATAATAGCTTGTCCTTTAATAGCTTTTCTCTCCACATACTCAATGTCAAACTCACTGAGTATCATGACCCATTTCGCCAGTCTACCTGTGAGGGCAGCTTTTCTGAGTAAGTACTTTAATGGATCAATTTTAGCAATGAGTCTTGTAGTGTGAGCAAGCATATAGTGTCATAATTTTTGTGAAGAAAACACCATTACTAAACAAGCCTTTTCAATGACCGAATAGTTCATCTCATAAGAGACAAGAGTTCTGCTGATATAGCATATAGCTCTTTCTTTGTTATTTCGATCCTCTTGAGCTAGTAGTGCACCCAAAGATGTGTTTGTAGCTGAGATATAAAGGATCAATGGCTTCCCATGAATAGGAGGCATCAATATTGGTGGATTTGAAAGATATTGCTTGATTTGAGTGAGCCCTTTGTCACATTCTTTGTTCCACTCATAAGTCACACCTTTATGTAGAGTTTTGGTGAATGGTTGTGACTTATCATCCAATTGTGCAATGAAGCGCTAGATAGATTGTAGTCTTCCTTGAAGCCCTCTCATTTGAATGATGTTCTTTGGTGGAGGCATCTCCATGATAGCTTGAACTTTCTCAGGATCAACTTCTATGCCTTTTGCAAAAATGATATATCCCAACAGTTTACTAGAAGTGACCCCAAATGCACATTTTTTGTGATTAAGTCTCAAACTAAATTGTTCCATTCGATCTAGTATGGGACCTAGATCCGCAAGATGTGTTTTCTACTACATGATTTTAGCCAAAGTGTCATCAACATAATCTTCCATTGTTTTGTGCATCATGTCATGAAAAATAGTAGTGACAACTCTTTGATAGGTAGCTCTGGCATTTTTAAGTCCAAACAGCATGACATTCCAATAGAATGTTCCCCAAGCACATGTGAAGGCTGTCTTTTCTTGGTCTTCTGGTGCAATTTTTCTTTGATTATCACCAGAAAAGCAATCCATTAGAGAGTACATTTGGTAACCAGCTATCATGTCCACTATCATGTCAATATTAGGCAATGGGAAATCATCTTTAGGACATGCTTTATTCAGGTCTCTGAAGTCTGTGCACACGTGGATAGATTTATCATGCTTTGTAACTAGAATAATATTAGAGATCCACTCTGCATAGTCAATAGCTCTAATGAAACCAACTTTGAGAAGTTTTTCTAACTCTACTTTGACTAAAAGTGCCACATGTGGATGCATCTTCTGAAGCTTTTGTTTGACAGGCTTGATGCTTGGTGCAATAAAAAGATGATGCATGATTAGATTGGGATCCAATCCATGCATATCAGAGTAAGTCCATGCAAAATTAATTTTCTTGCTTCGAAATAAATTGGTAAACTCTTCGTTCTCTTCTGTAGATAATGATTGTGCTAAATGAATAATCTATGGTGCAGCTTCCATGCCCAAATTCACTGGTTGGGTCAGCTCAATTAGCACTGATGATCTCTCTTGAAAATGACTCAAAATTGTATCAAGCATCTCATCCTTGGGCACCTCAAAGAGGTTTTCACCCTAAGATACATCTTTTATTTTTACTTTTTTCAGCTCTGACACTACCACAATGTGGTTTTCACCATCAAAGCATCTATTCTTTTTTCTTTTAAATTTATGACTAAGATACTTGATATTAGCTTCGGTCATGTTGATACTATCTTCATTGGTGGAGAACATTATAGGTTCGACAACATTAAGATAAAAGGCAAGAGTGTAGTCATTCTGGAACATAAGGACTTCGCTAGCTGGAGAGGGAGAGTTCTAGTTGATAAGTTCGAGATGGTGGAGTGAAAGAGTAGTGGAAGGTTCAAGTGTGTTTATAGTATAGCCATCGAAAGCATGGATGAGTAAGTCAAGACCTAGAGTGATCTCATCCAAAGGTGTGTTTGATTCTTCTTGAGTCCTCATAGTGGAAGTAGAGGGAATGTCAGCGTTAGTAAATATGCACTCGGTCAACCTAACACTAGACCCTTCACCTGCTTCAAGAAGGTTTTCATACACATGCACAACATCTATATATTTATCAAAAGTGGCATCATAGAGAGATTCAAACTCATATTCATGTGAGTCAGTGATGCTTGATATGGTAATTCCATCAATACTAGTTGTACCATCTGACTCATCTTCATCTCTTGTAGTATTAATGGCTTGTTGAAGTTGATCTTGTTCAAACTGCTCTTGGAAATGTGGTGGTATGTATCATTCATCCTGAAAATCAGGATCAGCCATTTTTATTTCTCTCCATTGGTCATACGCGAGTCGATGCACTGAAGCAATGTCATCAAAATCACTATTAGTCTCTACCAGATGGATAGGTATAATAGGTTCATCTGGTCCTTCAAAGAATGCAGCAAGATTCAGAGGAATAGGATATGGAAATGTATCCTTGTCATAACTATTCTCTGATTTATCAGCTGTGGTAATGTCCTCAAAATTAGGCCAGAATTCTGATTCTGGTTCTGGCTCTGGTACAAACTTGTTAATCCCTAGATGAAATGGGATTTTCTTAAAGCCTAGGCCCAAGGTGTCCTTGGTGTGATGACCTATGGTTTCACTTGGTTTGAGAAAACCATTTTCATTTACCCCTATAGGGCCACTCCCTTTATAACCAAAGCGCTTCATGATTTTGAAGGCTTCATTGTATGGTTCTTGTTGTAATTCAGGAGCAAGAGTGATCTGTTCAGATGTTTCTTTTCCTTTGTAGAGCCAAAACTGTAATAGGCCTTTCCTCATCTTCATCCTCTAATGGTGTTGTGGCCTTAACAAAGGCACCATCATAGATTACTTGGGGAGAACAAGTAGAAGGTTTTTTGTTCTCAGAGGGTCTCCGTAGGAATGCAGAGACGGAGGTAGAGTTGCTAATGATAACATAGGTTCAATTTGATACCCTCCCATGCCTGTATCCTTAAGTTTCAAATTTTATCCCATTTCCTTGAGCTTGGCATCATAGAATTCAGTGGACTCTCTATTAGTTGGGACAAGACTGTCTACAAATTGTGCAAGTGTGTTGCAAGAATAGTTGGTATTGGTAGGAACTGTCACTTATGCACCATGGAATGGGAACTTGATACATTGATGATATGTAGATGGAACTGCCTACATTTCATGGATCCATGGTCTACCCAACAGTATATTATATGCTAGAGGAATAGCTAGAACTTGGCAAATGATGTCTCTATGAACAGGCCCAACTCGGATTGGCAGCACAACCAAACCTTTGGATTTGTGTTCTTCTTCATCATATGCCTTAATGGTGATTTTCTTATGGACATCTATGCAATGTTCATCATATAGTTGAGTGAGCAGCTTAGCAAATAAAATATTGAGGCCAACACCATTGTCAATTAGGACGCGGTGGATGCGCTTTGGACCTATCATGACTTCTATATGCAAAGAAGCATTGTGTGGGTGGCTCAACAAGTGGTCATCTTCTTCAAAGAATGACAAATAGTGGGGTGAGGTCAGGTGACCCACCATGGATTGAAACCGATCAAGACCCAAATCTTTTGGGACTTTCACCTCGATGAGGACTTTATCCAAAATATCCCTATGAGCAGGTGAGATCTTCAATAGCTCAAAGATAGTGATATGAGCGTTGGTACGTTGCAGCTGGTCTAAAATGCTATAACTAGTCGTGCTAGATGTAGGAACCAATTTCAAGATCTTGTTGGTAGGACCAACAACAATTTTATCCACATGTTTCTTTGGAGTGGATGTAGAAGAATTAGGACCCTTAATGGTGATTTTCGCACGAGAGCGAGTAACAACATTTGCGTAATCCTGAGATGATTCAGGTTTGGAAGAACGAGACCTGAGGCCTCACAAGACAAATAGAGTCTTAGTCTTAGGAGCATCTCCACTCCCCTTAATAGTAATCACATCACAATACTCAACCTCAACAGGTTCAATCATACCAATGACATTTTCATCAGTAGTGTATGTGTAATTGACCTTAGCATTAGTGTTCTTAGTCTTTGAAGATTCACCTTTCTCATGAGGAGGAAGGGGATCTTTAAATGCATGATGGTTTGAATTCTTGTTATGGGCATCCACCATAATGTCACCATTGTCAATTAAATCTTGGACCTTATGGCACAGTTGGAGACAAGTAGAAGTGTTATGACCCTTATTTTGGTGATAGTCATAGTATGCGTTGTTGTTCCACCAATGAGGTCACAGTTGTGGATCATAGAGATGGTTTTCCAAAGGAGTGAGTATCTGATTCTACACGAGAGTTTTATAAACCACATCAAGCAGTTCTCCTAAGGATGTGAACTCACGCTTGGGTCAAGATTCCCAAGGTTTATTTTTAGTGAATCTCAAAGGTTGTTGAGTCTGTATTGCAGCCTTCTCCATAGCTTTGACCGCTTGTATGCTAGAGGAAAGATTGAAAATATATTTCGCAGGCGTCGGGGTCACATTGTCAACCACTCCATCATTTACAACATCTCTATTATTGTTGAAAAACTTCCCTTTATCTTTTTTTGAGGAGGAAGACCCTTGTTTGTTATCCTTTTTCAAAGTCAACTCTCCTTTCCTGATCATAAATGCCTCTATGCGCACAGCTTGTTTAATCATACCATCAAAAGTTAGGGAACCTTGTAATTGTACTTGATATCCAAAATCTATGACAAGATTGTCCAAAAAGATGTCGAGTTTTTTAGACTCATGCAATTTGCGAGGATATTTGGTACATAGTTGTCTCCATCTCTAGAGAAATGCTAGGAAAGATTCCCCTTGTTGCTACTTTAGATTGCAAAGGTCTCGAATATTGACTGGGTGTTGAATATTGTGGGATTAATGCTAGATAAAAAAAATTAGCGATTTCATCAAAAGATTTGATTCCAATGGGTAATCGAGAAAACCACTCTATAGATGACCCACCCAAACTATGAGGAAAGAGGTGCATAATATATGTCTAATCATGCATGAATTCCATGGATAAAGTGCCAAATTCCCTCAAGTGAACTTGGGGATCGGTGGTACCCAAGTATTTGTCATATTTAGGCAGCTCTACACCTTTGGGAAAAGGTGGCATGTGAAGACTCTTATCAAATAGGAAAGGACAGATGCTTTCTATTGTGAATTGTTGTGCAGGTCTATCTTTATCCCTTGCAAGTTGGCTAATCTAGTCTTGCATGTCTCAAATCATCTTTTGCAACTTTGTGGTCTTAGTCTCTTCTTCTTTGGCCACAAACATTTTGACTTGGTAGTCTTGAGGTAATTTGGCCCCTTGTTTGGCCAGTTCTAGAAAATATTTCTCCTTCTCCTCTAGAAGGAGGATCTCCATCATCTTGATAAGACCCTTGTTGGCTTTCGCCGCATCTATGTCATTTTGGGTTATTACCTCATCTTCATTACCAAGAATCTCATAAATGCTTGGGACTTTATCTTGTTGCTGATCATCTTGGTCTTGGTCATGTGGAGGAGGGTGACCGCCCTGAGATTTCTTTCAAGATTGATGATTTTGGGAGTGATTTTGATCATATGGAGGAGGGTGATAGTGATATGCTTGTTGACCGCCCTAAGGTTTGTTTTGAGATTGGTCCTAATTTTGATCATTTTGGGAGTGATTAGGACATTGGTTGTTTTGAGATTTCTCATAAGTTTGACTGTATTTGCCCGGTTGGAAATCGAATGGATCTCCCATCTTGTAGGATTGGGCAGTGAATGTAGACTTAGTAAAACAATATGAACAATGTCAAAATGGTGTAGCTAAGGTAACCTTTGGCACTTTAATAGGATCAAGAGGGTCGATAGGTTCAAATGAGTCAATATCATCAGTAGGGTTGATAGGTTCAATAATAGGACTAGTCCGAGGAAGTGGCTTTCCAAGGTTATGAAATAATGAGTTATTTTGGAAGAATGATTTGTCCTGTTCTTGAAATGATAAGTCAGGTTGTGCTTGAAACAATGGATTATAACACTCTTGGAACACTAGAGGTGATGATTGTGATGGGCTATCTTTCAGAGTACTCAACAAAGAAGAACTTGTGGATCCCTCACAATATTCAGATTGCATGATAGGTTCGGGATGACCTATTTTTTGATTACAAGGTTTACCCCTACCTTGTCCAGTACCATGAATGGGGAAAGTATTGCCACTTCTAGTCATAATAGGCATAGACTAAAATTAAACGAGAGAGAACTTGGGATTATGCTAGAACTCTATCTCTAGGAATAACGAAAAGGAGATAAAGGCTAGAATAGCCAAGATGTGAGATGCACCCAGCATGAATCATCAAGAGAATGGCTAGAATAGTTGAGATGTGCCTATCACATCGCAAGGTAGAAAAAAACAAAAAGATGAGACAAATAACAGAGAGACAATACAAGTTTAAGCAAAATCATTCAGTTTGCAGCTTGAGACACTCAGTTTCAGATAGTTAATGACAAGAAAAAAGACAAACAAACCTCAGACAAAAATTAGATTAGGCAAAAAGTTCACCAATCAATGAGAAATAAGTCATTTTTTTTAAAACCAGGGTACAGGTTCATGCAAGAAAGTGTTGGGCCGCTTGAGATAATGTCAAAATTTGTGCAAGAGAATGAATTCTCACATGAGGAAGTGCTCTGGAAAGTGAAACTTCACACTGGAAAGAACCAAAGTTTGGCAAGTTTGACATAGTTTTCGAGGTAAAATTCAAGTTTCAAGACACAGCCTGAACTGTTCTCTAATAGAATTTCTAGTTTTCAGATAGTTTAAAGACAATTTGAATCAACAATCTCAGTTTTGAAGGTTTCAAGCATTCATTTACAAGCATAAAATTTTAGATCAAGTAGTAGTGACGCAAGAAGTAGTCGCAAAATTTTCAACCAAGGACAAAGCAACTTGGAAGAATCATGGGAGTCTTTGTTTAATCATGATGGATAGTTTAAGACTCAATAACAAACACATAGTTATCCCTACAAAAAAATGGTAAAGAAAACAAAATCTGTGCCTCACAGCTTACGTGCATGCGTTCACCTCACACAGTCATGTCACCCCCTAGAGGGCGCTTGTTTTTTTGGTGTTTCCAAGGACTTAATAGTATATGTTCAAAGGTTACCCTTGAAGCAGGGGCCAGTTTCATATACCACCTTCAAATGTCTAGGTGCATGCCTATGGTGAGAATCTATGGGAGAGATTCTTCCCCCTCCCTACGCAAAGATTATGTCTCCTTTCAGAGGTGATCTAGGTAGGAAACTAACTAAGAATTTTTTTAGTGGGCTTCCATTCACACTAACCTTTGATGCCCCTGATACAGGGTTGAGGCCTCGCAGCCACACCAACACCCAAAAGTCATACACCCCCGCAAGCAGGGCTAGGAGTGGTGCCGCTCAGTACAACAAATGAAGCCTTCTCAAGATGATAGTAGAAATCAAGAGAAGGAAGTTAACATGGCTTTGGAGTCTTTAGACTCAACAAAGAACTCTTTATTATAGTGAGGTGGAATCACTGGCAATAGGTGTGTACTCACTTGGGTCATTCTCAGAGGTTCAACTTCAGGTAGGCCCTCTAAAGGTGACACAACTTGGCTTGGATTTGAGGGTCAGATTTTTTGATTCTCTCAAAGAGAGAAGAGAATACTTCTCTACCTCTTCACCTTACCCAAACACGCAAAAAATATTCATCACTGAGCTAGTTCCTCCTCAACCAATCCATAAGCTTTTGATTTTCTATTTCTCTCAAAGAGAGAAGAGCATAATCCCCTAACAAGTAGACATGCTAAAGATTCACTACCTTTCCTTGCTTCCCCAAGTATCTATCATGCTAGTAAGATCTGGGTCTTGGGTTCATTCATGGGCATCACTTCCATGTAATGAAGAGTCTATTACCCTAGCTCACTATCAAGACCCTTAAGAAATCTTCACAAGGCCCTAATTATACTATGTGATGAAAGAAATAAACAAGCAAAGTGTTTTTAAATGTCTTCGACAATCATCCTGCAAGAAAACCATTAGCAAGTTTTTTCTTTGTCACACGCCTTGCAGACCACTATTATGTTGTTAGAAAAATAGAGATATGAAAATCAACAGCAAATAGAAAATGTTAGAAATCTACAACAAAAAATACAGAAACTAAAAATTTTAAGAGCACTGATGGCAAGGCTCGCGCAAGGAAGTGTAGCGTTGCGCATGAGAAAGTGTAGGGTCTAGCGCGAGAAAGTTCTTTTTCGCACGAGAGAATTCTAATGAAATAAAAACTTTGTGCGGCATGCTCATAAATCTCACACGAGATTTCATACATAGTAAAGTCTAGACGTATGATAGAGTACAGAAGTTTCAAAAATAGTTTGAGATTGATGAGGCCATAAATCAATTTTTCTACCCCACTATGGGTGCCAAAATGTTTATAGCTAAACATGGACCTCTAATCCAACCATAGACACAACATAGTCATTGCTCACAAAGCAAATTGTGAAAATGAGTATGAATTACCCAATTCGTGAATTCATAGTGAATCGACCTGTTGCCTCCTAATTAGTTGGGGTGTTTGAATTAGTCTCATATTGGAGAGCCAACAACCATAGAACAAGCTAAGATAGAGGATTTGAAAGCTTGAAAAGATGATTGAATTGAAAATTGCAATTAATCTATATGAGAATGCAAGTTAAACTAAGAATGAAAGTGCAGATTAAGCTAAGAAAACTTGAAATAAATATGAGAATGCAATTTTTAATCTAAAGAGCTTGAAATAAACATGAGAACTAAGCTAATAGAAAATAAGAAAACTAATTTAATATGAGAATGCAATTACACTAAAAATGAAGATTAATCTAATTATGCAATAAAAGCTTGAAAGCATGAAAATTGAGACTAAAATTGGCTATAATTTTGATACTCTAAAATTGCCTCCTCAAAATGAAGAAAAGAAGCTCATAATATAGAAAAGTTGGGAGAGAGGATGAAGAGTTTCTTGAAAAGAAACAACTGACTCTTCATTTCCATCGTGAGACAAATATGAGGAATTATTTAATTAAAAGAATGAATTATTACCACATGGGTGACTTTTCGAGTATTTTGTATAATTAAATCCAAATAAAGATGTCCATTCAAATAACCAAATAATTATTTAATTCCATGATGTGTATTAGCTAAAGGGGGTGGAATTAATTTAATTTAAAGCACTTAGGACTTTATAATTAAATTAATTAATCATAGGGATTATTTAGCCAATAAAGTTGAATATTTAGGAATTAAATATAGTGTGTGTTTAATGCAAATTTAAGGTTTTTGCATTTGACACCAAGTCAAATAAAGTCAAATAAGAGACAGAATTGCCTAGTACAATAGGACTTTGAAGATACAAAAATTTGAAGAAATGCACCAAAATTGATTAGAATTGTAAGGTGCCAATTTTGGGGTATTATACCAAGAACATCCATCAGCCCAACTAAGAAGTCCAAGGCAGAGAGGGCCTTGGAAAAACTCCTCTTGGTGATGAAATACCTTAAGGAGGGGGTAATTCATGGGTCTCGGGTAGAAACTTCACTTCGAGAGGTATCAAATATAGATTTCAGCACCTGGGATGAATTGAAAAGCCTATAGCAAATAGTGTATCAGCTAAAAAGAGCCAATGACCCTTTGTCTGTTAATCTATCTACCTTCAGGATTGTGAAAAATGCATGATTCTCACCTTCTGTACAGGGCCCAAAATTAATATTGCTCATGGCCAAGAACTACAATGTGGCCATTTGAGCTTCCATGCTATCCAATGGGGTTTCCATTTCCTCCTTGGATTGTGACATTATGACCACCATCTGGAGGGCCCCTCACTTCAGTGACATCGTCATCATGACTAGGGGCAGTTCACTAAGCCACAGGAGATGACCCAACATCATTTGAACACAACATGGTTACAAGCACCCCGTCAAGATTACAAGAAAATAAAGATGGATATTCCCCGTGTGAATTTCAAGGAGTCGATCCAGGCTGACATCATCTATTTATGTAGGATTTTTGGGGAGCCTCATGCCCAAGAGTTGTCCCCATGGATGTACTATTTCCTATGCGGCATGACCACCAAAAAGATATGCTTTGACTGGGTAGCCATCATCTCCAACCACCTAGATGTACAAATAAGGAGGGTGGAAGGAAAAAATAAATTTTACATGAGTTCCTTCATCATGTGGACATTGGCCCGATAACTGACAAAAGTTTGAGGTTTGAGTAGAGTTGGTATTCTCGAGACACAAGTAGGCTAGTCTCCCCCATGGGATCATTTTCCCCAGATCCGGTAGGATGATTATTTCCAAAATTTTTGTAGAGTTAATGACACCTTTGTATATAACGAGTTCAAGGTGCTCACCAGTGATGTAGGGTTTACATTGTCTCAAGAGGCAATGGCCATGATCACCCCATGGTGTTGTTATTTCATTTAGTTTACCCAATTCACCAACATTCGGGTCACCGAGTTCTTTGGAGAACCATTTTTGTTTCCGAAGCATTGCGGAGACAAGATTTCTTTTCTTGAATTTTGTCAGGAGGTCTTAAAGGTGCATGCCTTATTGGAAAGAAAAAAGATTACTTCTATTTCCTTCCCTGTCACCTGCAGAAGATATACTTTCTCCCTTGTTGTTGTCAAGGAAGTGGAGAATGAGTTGAGTAGCCTAAATTTAGGAAATTTTTCACTTAGGCACCATAATTATGATACACCCAGCCACCTTGAGAAAGCAATGCCCTGAGTAGCCCAACCCCATGAGCCACATATAGAAGATTTTTGGGAAGACTGTAGGATGATTTTGAGGTCTGAAATAGGAAATATGTAAAAATGTCGATGGGAATGATGGACCACCTACATCTCCAGACATTTCCTCTCAAATACTCAGATCTAGGTTCATTGGTGGACCCCGAGTTTAAAGAAGTAGGAATTGATAAGTCCAGCCTTCCTTCAGTAGATTGGGACACTCTAGAGATTTTGAGCATTGAGGTTGTGACCAAGACAATGATTGAGTGAATTCATGCTCATTTTGAAAAAGTATGCCCAAGAAGTGTCTACCTGGACATGCAACCTGGAACAATTGGTGTCCCCAAACCCCAAACAAGAGGACAATCTCAAGGCCATTGGAATAAAAAAATTAGAGAATCCTCTCAGGCATCCATCCCAGTACCTGAAGTTTTATTGAAGCAATTAGATGAACAGGAGGAGAAATCCAAGAAACTTCAGGAGGCATCAATGTCTAGCGTAACCTTTGGTCTGGGAGATATTCCTCTAGGCTCCCAAATTTTGGGAATTTCTATAGTGTTGACGGCTGACCCATTCGGTATACTACTTATGGAAGAGGAAGTAATAGAAATTTCCACTACCAGACCAACCCTTCAAAGGAGGAAGAAACAAAAAGAAAATAAGCCTTCCCTAGATCTAGGCTAGGAACTAGAAGAAGAGGCCGAGATTCATGAGATCCCTTCCTCCCCTAAGACCAACAATGCTCTAGAGGATCCATTAGAGATTTCTCAAATGAATGTCAATGATTTCTTCCACATCGACGAATAGGGGTGCCTGCACCATGTTTTAGAAGAGGAAGAAGTGGTAGAGAAAGCTCCAGAACTGGACACAGATGTTATCTGGGAGGCCAAAGAGATAAAAGAGGCACGAAGGAGTGCCCACAAGCAATCAGAAGAACTCTAGTGTCGAGAAGAAGAGAGAGTTTCAGAGGATGCATGTCAATAGGAAGAAGAGGTCACTGAAGGGAGAAGACAAGAGGAAGCAAAGATTGAAAAAGAAGAAAGAAGAATAGAAAAAGAGAAAAGAAGTATCAATATTGGTGGGAAATCTGTGGCCCATGAGGAAAACAGACCTACGGGAATAGCTGTCACCTCAAAATCCACCCCGCTATCTAAAGAAATCTTCATCAAGTTGATGAAGTTGAGGTCCCCTTGGAATTCCAAGGTGAGGAGGTCCCTATTAGGAAAGACCCTCTGACCACTACTCCACCAGAAGAAGTCCTCAAAGGTGATACCAAGGAAGGAAATAATCTTGGTGGTGATGTTGAAGAAGTCCTCGAAGATGACACCGAAGTAGATGGAGATATAGAAAAAAATCCTGGTGATAATGTTGAAGAAGAGGTACCTATGGAAGAGCCTATATAGGTACTCATTGGGGATCCCATTGACCTTGAAGCCCCACCTTCTATCATCCAAGGCCCACCCCAATGGTTAATTGAATCATGTGGCAGAAAGAGGATAATAAAAGTGTCTATTCCCCTTTCACTAGTAGACATGTTGGTAGACCAACAGGCACCTAAAAGGCTGAAGAGGGCCCACACTTTGTACACTACCCAGAGGGATCTAGATGGAAGTGTGGTTGCATTAGTTTATACCCCACCACCAGATAGGGAAGAATCAAAAGTATCAGCAGGTGATTACACAATAACAAATATTCCCCTAGGCTGGCGAGACTGAAGAGGAGAGTTGGATCTCCTAGATGATGAAAGTTGGGTGATCCATGAAAGGTATGAGAAGGAATGCCAAAAGAAGAAAGAGCTTTAAGATTTAGAGTCAAACCTTCGAAGGCTCTTAATGGAATTATCATCCCCACTGTCTTTTGTAGCATCGGAGGCCTCCACCTCCAGAATGCCACTCCCACAGGGCAATGTAGAAGCACTTTGGATCATGAAGAAGAAAGCATTGGCAGTGGATGAATGGATGGATGAACAACTAGGGTCAGTCAATATATTTTTGACTGAGTCCCTTCTAGAGTTGTATGAGGTGCATCTTGTCAAAGACAAGATTTATAATGTCATCTGGGCATGGCAGTCCCAAGAGGAGAAATATGAAGAATGGAAAGAATACCTCAAGGACATTTTGAGTTTAGGAGAGGATAGGTTGGCTACAATAGATATCTTGGACAACCATTCATGTTAGTAGCTAAAGACCCAGTACTCTAGACTTGTGTTCCAAGTCAAGACAAGAAAGCAACTGGTTAGGGTCTTAGAAGATCTTAGAGCCACGATCTAGGAACCATTGCATCACTTCCTCTCGTTCGTTATATAGGTAGTCAAGGTCAATCCAATATACCTGAGTGTATGCACCCCTATAGAGAAGGTTTTCAACAAGTTTAATGAGCAGATTGGTGTACAATTTGAGACCTTGGGATATTTTGACAATTCAGTTCTAAGGGAAATCTCTCAATTGGTGCTAAAAGTTCACAATACTACCATGGTTGCCTCTAAACTGAAGAGTGAGGTTGAAGATGCTAGAGATCACCTCGAGGATGTTGTAAGTAGAATGGATTGCCTGAAGTAGGTACACAAGATAGGTGTGATGGAAGTGTTGGAGGCCCTCCAAAAATTCAAGGAGTCATAATTTTTTTGGGTTCTGGGACTTTCTCTCCCTTGAACCCATTTTTTTCTTTTAGTTATTCTTTGAGCATAAGCTCTTGGAGTCTGAAGTCTTAGACTTCCCATTTTTTTATTCTTCATGGTGATTTAGGTTGATGATTTCTCTAAAGCTGACCAATCATCATCAAACATTCATCGTTAGAGAAATTTTTCAAATGATAGTGAGGTACATTATGGTTAATGGTGACGTGTACATATTGAAGGATCATATACGCCATCCCAGTTTAGAAGGCATCACTCCTACATTTATGGTTGAGTGGAAAGAGGAAGGACATGGAGATGTGGAGTCTTCACCACATTTATGGAGCACACTATTTAATGTACCTAGATAACACAGATTACCTTCCCACCTTCGATGGTGCCGCCCAAGGAATTTCCCTATTTTTCTTAAATTCTTTCTTCTCCTCCCCTTTCTTTCTTCCCTCTTTGTATATTAAACATATGATGTGATACTTTTGATAGCACAAGTAGTACCAACTATAAAAATTGTAATTTATAGAAATAAACAGATGGAAAATCCCAATGTAGATTGTAAAAATGTCTATAAATAAGAAGTCTAATATTAGAACAAGGGTCGACAAAGTTGATGATTTTTTTTCCATGTGATATCAGAGCTTAGTTTTTTTTACTTTCACTGCAATAGATATTCTCAATAGGTTAATTCTCTCCAGGAGCCATGAATGTATCCAGTGATGTTGGCCCCTTTTAAGTTGATGAAGAAATAAAGATCACTCTTGGTACCTTACTGGCAGTTTTCTTCATCTTTGATTCAACTATTTTCTTTCATGTTGTGTTCTTCCTTATGTCCTTTTCTCAAAGTTCTATAATTAATTGAAATGCTTCTTCTTTCATTTCTAATGTATTCCCCAGTTGATGACTGGATATGTGTTTAATATAGTTACTAGTTCTATATTTGACCATTGTTGATGTTAATAAGTTTACAATATAACTATAACTAGATTTATTTACTGACCTTGGAATATATTTTGATCTTTCTTTGTTCGAAGAAAATGACTGCTTGCAAGAAACCTTATCTTCCCTTAAAACTTCCAATAATAGTAAGTAAAACTAGTAGCCCTTTTCATATAAACAGTCACCTGTCCAACTGGGCCTTTCTTGTACCATCGTTACTTGACTACCAACTACTTAGAGGCTAGGGGAGTTTACTCTCTGATAAACCTCTTCACGTGAAGTTGGTCGGTACCCTGGTACCCAATGATAACTCTCTCTCTATTGGCGAGACCATCTCAAAGTCTTGTCAACACATGTATACTCTTGGCTAAGTAACTATTGTAACTCGGTAATTGCTTAGTGCTTTCCTTGCCTTTCTCAATGCCTGTTCCTTATTTCCCTTTACCAAAATTTTCTCTTCCTTTACTAACTACCTTATTTGCTTTACCAAATGACCTTGACAATCAATATGATTTTAACAAAATAACTCTTTTAGGAGTATTAGTGTGGCCTATTGTGAACATACAAAACAATCTTCACATAAATTTTGGCCAACTTTAGGAAAAGATCTATGTTAAGAGGAGGCAAACCGTTCATATTTTTAACCTCTTTGGATAGGTTATTCTATGGGGGAAGGAATACTTTCTTATGAAAAGATAGAGATTATTCTTCATTTTTCAATGATCCATCATCTTCTTCCTCATATGTTTCTTAGATACCTTTAGTTCCAAGGGCTACATTGATTTTCCTACTTGGGGCTAGGAAAACCTATACAAAGATGTTTGGCTTCAATACAAGGAGAAGCAAGGTGACCAATACAAGACCTGATAGACAGATCAAAAGAAATAGACAACTCTGTCTACAATGACTTGGGTGATTTTTGATGTTGTTTTCCATGTCTATAACTAGATTCCTATAGTTAATAAAAAACAAGATTTAGATTGCATAATCAAGATAGCCCTCTTGAAATACTAGTCCATAAATAAGTTTTCAGAATTGAAAATTGATGAAGAGCATCTATGATCTATAAGCTATCCAACATTATTTAAAAATATTTCTATTTTCAAATTTGTTAGATTTTAGTCTAAGGTGGTGGTTGTTCATATTTAATAAGTGAAAATTATTTGTTAAAACATTTAGGTATCTTTGTTTAATGAACTCTAAATATAATTTTATTAATATTTTATGGTATTTTACAATTTGAAAATTGGAACATTCCTACCTAGGGACTTTGTGGGACCCCTTACAACTTCAACAAGGGTCCAAAAATGGGTAAGAGAACATCTTACAAAAATTATAACTTATGGAACATCCATTATTGCAATTCAAGCACCAAGAAAGAATAATCTTTCAAGTTCTATGTTGAGAAGTAGCCATAGAAGCTAAAAGACAAAATCAAATCACCTAACCTGAGAATATTAAAAGAGCAGTTACAAAAGAATCAATTTGAAAAATTTTAGGAAGGAGAAATGGAGGGAAACTCTTGGTCATGTAATATGAGTGAGAGAGAGAGAGAATGCAATTTCATTTGCATTTTTTTGACATAATTCTCATTTTAAAGTGTGAGGCCTACCTGAGACAGACATAGTTTTACTATTTTACTTTCTATGCCTTCAGTGATTATTACTCAGACATACTTTGACTATTAAGACTCTTATGTATTTGAGGATATGTTGAATCCTATATTATATGTTTGGTACCTAGTTATGTAATCAGGGTACACTCGAGATACTTTATGTTTTAATTCAGTTTTATTTTATGATGATATCATATATGGGAATGCATTATGTTGAATGTAATTGTGATGGAAAATTGGTTTAGGAAACCAATGATATGTTTATTTAATTCAATCACTGACATAGTTTATATACCATGTAGTATTGATGATGTATTATATTTTTATATCATGTTATTTTGAACCTACTAATGTGTGCAATAAGTGTGTAGGGATAGTTTACCATGGATCTAAATCAGGGACCTAGAATTGGAACCTATGTTATTCCGTGAAATCCAAGGACCTGTTTGTATGAAGAAACATGGACCTCATTGTATAGTTGTTTATTCGTAAATGTGGTTTGCATGAATGTATTTAATTTAGTAAAGTAAATATGAATAAGTCATGTCATTTGTTTATTTAAATTGTGCCAATTTTGGCAAATTATGGTAATTAAGTGTTGGCATGGCTAGTTAATTGTATCATGATTAAGTGTAGGGTTAACTAGGGGTTTACCTTACTGTAGTACCTAAGCTTACCATGGGTTAGAAAGTTTCTAGTTGGTCAACTTGAATTAGAAATCTGTGGGAAATCTTTAGGTGGGATTTAGGAGGGTCTTTGGGGCTCCCATAAGGTAACCAGGGTCAATTTTAGCTACCCAGGTTGGTACCCTAGGGGTTAGGGGTCATTTTTAACCCATTAAGAGCCTTAAATCACATTTATTACTCCCCTAAAGTCTCTGTTTTGAAGTTGTACGAATTTGAAGAGTTATGTGGTTTTGGTTAACCTCTTTTCTTCCCAAATTTGCATTTAACTCCATTAATGTTGAAGGAAGGAAAGTGGGAAGAAAAGGATGGTTGGGTCTTCCTTACCTTTGATTGGTTCCTAGACTCTTGGAGGTTTGCCTATATAGGGAAGGTTTTAGGAAGAGCGTAAGTGTTCACCCACTCTCTACTTTTAGAGACCATTTTCAGAATTTGAGGAAGCTTAGGAGGGAATTGCTTGCAAGGATAGCTCATTTCAGGAATTCAGATTCAACCTTAGGCTTGGAGTAAGGTTGGTTCCTCTTTAGTTTAATTTCTTTCTTGGCATGTATGGAAGCTTGGAGCTTCATTAATGGAGTCCTTTCTATTTTATGGTTTTTTCTTAAAAATTTTGGATGTATTTAATTGTTGTTTTTCATTTCTAATTTCATTTGTGAATGGGATTCTTCAAGGAACACTCACCCTTGGGAGGGTAGAGTAACCTTGAAGGGGGTGATAGGAAGTGACTTCAAGATTATGCAGAGTCTCCTGTGTGTGGAGGGATATACGTGGGGTTCTTGATACCCATGATGCCAAGTATGGCCTAAGGGCACCTGGGGGGCATAAGAAGGATTTTAGACTTCATCTTGTGTAGATGGTCTTTCCAAGTCCATGTGTGGCTTGTGAATTTTATTTGATACTAAGGCTTCTCCTCCTTTGTTAGTCCACCACTACCCATATTTTCAGGAAGGCCTCTTGGAGACCTTCCTCTTGTTTAACCATGTTGGTAGTTTCTTGAGTTTTTTGTGATTGGTTGAGTTTCTGTAAGTTGTTATGGTTACCTATTTGTTACCTGTTCCATTTTGGATCCCCTAGCTTGGGGTGGCCTTGAAAAGGCCTAGGTTGGGAGGTGAGCCTCGATGGTCAACCTCAATCTCACAAGTACCCAGTTGGTTATAGGAGTTGGCAGATTGTATAAGATTGAAATTCAAATTTGGGAATTTCTTTGTAACCTTGTAATACCATGTAATTTTATTGGTATTTAATGAAATAATGGAAAATAGGGATTAAGCAATATTTGGTTATGTATTTGAAGGAAGATTCATAGAATAATATTTATGATTAAATGGATTTTAATGCAATTTAAAGTCTTAGATCATTAAATTTAAATGCATGACCTATTGAGAATTTAGTATATTATGAGAAATTTGATGATTTAATGTTATTTAAATTGGTTAAATACCATAAATATTATGGCATCGAGTTTGTAAAATATGGAGTTGTGGAATTAAATAGTAATTAAATTTCTAATTAAGTCTTATTATAATGTTGTTAATTCAAAAAGAAGAGTAATATAGTTATGATTAAATATGCTTATTTAGAAATTAAATTTGATAAAGTATTTGATTTAGATTTTGAGAATTTTATTATTTTTATACTTAGAAATATTTTCAAAATTTTGCAAAAATAATAAAATGCCAAAATTGAAAAATCTAATTCCTACAATGTCTAGAACTATTAAATTGGAATGCAAATATGTATTTAGAAAGAAAAAAAAAAGTGGTCTAAATACCCCCTATTTTGGAATTCAGAAATAATTAAGTCACTAGTCTTTTTAATTCATCTTTTTATTATCATTTTATATATATAAATATATATACAATGTTTTTAGTAATAAAAGAAAAATAAATAAAATGTAATTATTAATTTCTCGTATGAATATGAGCATATCTACATGTTACAAGTAGTAGTTGCCGTTGCACCAAAAGATCGACTTGTTAATGCCCGATACATCCACTAGACTTATAGAAGACACAAGAGGCGGTTAAGCCATGTCGCGAATCCTGAGGGGAGCACTGAGCATTTTTCCAACAATCTCCCCCTCGGCGTTACCCGAGGGGATTCGAACATGTGACCAAGCTCTGATACCACTTGTTACAAGTAGTAGTTGTCATTGCACCAAAAGATCGACTTGTTAATGTCTGATACATCCACTAGACTTATAGAAGACACAGGAGGCAGTTAAGCCATGTCATGAATCTCAAGGGGAGTGCTGACCATTTTTCTAACACTGCAAGTTTTTGGTCATGAAGGTGCTGGGTGGATAGCTGAGGGCCTTCCCCACTCATGTGGTGTCGTTGTGCGACCCACTATGGAAACACAGTGGGGATGCATAGAGGCCACCACTGTGGAGCCACAGAGGTGGTCCGTCATGGTGGCACCGCTCTGTCTACCCGCGTGCGCCCCCACATTTGCAGCTCGGTCTCTCCCATTTTCTTTGAAACCCTAGCTTGGGGAATTAGGAAAAAATCACAGGGATATAATGGTTTTTTTAATTTTACATTAATTTAATAATTTCAGAATTGGTTGTTAGGGTTGAACTTTTATTAAAATAGATTTGTTTATTTAACTTAGGTTTGTTTTTCAATTAAGTTTTATTTTATAAGACTTGTAGCATGAGAATTTTGGAAGGTACATTTCTTTTAATAGTTTAATTTGGAAATTTATTAGAAATTTAAAATTTATTTTTAGTTAGATTTAGTTTTAATTTGAATTAATTGTAAATTAAATTAAGATTAATCTAATGTATATATTTTAGTATTTTGATATTGGATAGGGGTAATTCTTTTGAGTTGATACTATTGAGAGATTAATAATCGATTTTCATAGGTGACTTAGATGTTCTATCAATTTAAAGACGATATGTTTGGGCTATTGATTTAACTCAAGTTATTGTTTTATTGACTAAGTAATAAACTTTAGATTATTTTCTTTTAATTTTATATCATTTTAAATAGGTTAATTAATGCAAATGTTAATTAGATTTAATTGAAACATTCAATTAACTTAGCATTTCAACTGGAGGAACGTTATTGTCATTGGGGGTTATAACGACTCTTATCATCAAGTCTAGAGTCAATTCCATATTTATGGACCTAGGGAAAATGCCTCAATTTACGTGCATGAACATTCCCTAATAAGTATTGGACCTTTTTAACTTAATTGCTCATTTATCTATGCATGGTTGATGTTTGGTCAACCTTTGGTTGACTTTAGTCAACTATCTCATTTTGCATGTCGGTTGAAACATGGAGCTTAGGGGAACCATGTAGTATAGTTTGAAAGTTATTTTGTGAAGTTTGACTTTTAGTCAAATTTGGTCAACCTTATTCTAGTTGGACCCTTGTGGTGTTTTTCAGACACTTAGAGTTTTAGTTATATGTTTCCCTCTACATCGATTTGCATGCACATAGAAACTTGTGCCAGTTTGTATTTAACTTCAGCTAACATAGTTGCATATGGATGTGTGTTTATAGTTAAACAGTAGGTTTTAGAAGAAAAAAAAATTTGTAGTTGTGTTTTGCTCTACTTTTTGGGCATCACATAAAGCTAGTTTCTCATTCTATTTGGGCATTTTTTGAGAGTTGAACATCAAAAAGTTTAGAGATAGATTTTTGGAGTTGTAGTAGAAATATTTTCATGTTCTTTCAGGCATATATATCATATTTGAACTAGATTTGAAAACCTATTATGAAATCCAATAGTCTTATTTCTTTATATTTAATTTATGTTCTTAGTTTTCAAAAGAAATCTTTCAATTTTTCTTGCATATGCTTGTGATATTTTAACATAGCATTGGTTGTTGCAAAATCAATTTTGTGTCAATTCTTAAAGGGAGAGAATCCCTTTACATCATTTTTTTCTCCTTAGACTCTATATTTGGTGGTGCCCCAACAAATTCTTTATCCTTTAAATGTTATGGGTTTCAAAGGGCTAGGTTCATTTGACACACTCTAATCATTGATTGATTAGAGTGTACTTCTTAAGCCAACCTTTCTTATTTTATCTTTTCACATTTTGGTTTTCATTTTTGTTCATTTTATAAGATTCCCTTTTCAATTTTTTTATTCCTATAGTAATTTTTTTTTCATTCCTTATTTCCCCACCATTGCAAAGGAATGCAATGTTTTGAGATGGATCCCTAGTTGAAGATTTTTTTCATCATCTTAGAGGCATCCTCAATTAAATGGAGAATCTCCTTACGTGCAGACATATATTAGACACCAAGTATAAGGTGACCAAAGAATGATAGTAAAATATGGCTTAGGGTTGAATACAACAAAAAGTGATGGAAAATCCTACCAAAATATTGTCATATGTATTTGTTGGAAATTGTGTACCCATAAACCGTGTAGATTCTCTTGAGAGATTAAATTTGAAGGTAGTATTTTATTCAACTTTCAAATTTAAGTTTGAAAATTTTTTAAATCTTTTGACATTTCTTTTTATTCTCTTGCACCTACGAATTGGAATTGAAAATATTGAAATGATTTTTTTTGAATTATTACAAGTTAGAGGTCATTCCTGACTTTAAGGGATATTATTCTCTCATTTTTAATTGACGGCGTCATTTCTAAGCCCGTGAAATGAGGACATTTCTAAGTGAATGCCACTAGCTCCTATATAAAACAAAATTACACAACCTTTGACAACATCCTTCCTACCTATATTAAAATGGGAGCTTTGTAAAAACACATTGACATTTATAAAAGCATAAAGATTAAAGAAATTATATTCAATGTTGTAGTTGCAATTGTCGTGGTGCACATGTATGCAAAATGTGGAAGAACAGAAAATTCACTTGGGTGTTTGAAAACATAGTTTGAAGAAATTTGATCTCATGGTTCATGATGATTGTAGGATATTCACAAAATGGTATTTTTGGATAGAGTTTAGAAACTTTCAAAAAAATGCAATTTTGGGGTATAGAACCAAATTTTGTGACCTTTTCTATCATCCTCCCTTCCTAGGTCAAAAATGGGAGCTTGTATGGACATTTATTAAAGCACAATGTAAAGAGATGGAAATTCTTAAGTAGATATGTATCCAAAATATGGAAGAGTAGACAAGGCAAGTGAACAATTTGAAAAAATGTCTTAAAGAGATTTTACCTCATGGAACTTCATAGTTTTTTATTAAGGAAAATAAGTTTTAATGGGGCCCTGAAACCCTTACAAAATTAAAATTTTAACATAGATAAAGCATTAAAAGTATACAACAACAAGATTGCCACAGCAAAAAACAACAGTCCACCAGCAGTCAATAGATAAAAAATAGAAAACAGAACTAGGGACAGAAACAAAAAAAACCAGGACAGGCCCAAAGCCAGGAGGAAAGCTCAGGAAAATTCTCTGAGAATCTCAAGGTCAAATGCCTTATCAGCTACCTCCTTGAGGTCAGACAAATCTTTATCAGGTTCCTAGGTGTCCTTCTTCATAGTGTTGGATCTGTTTCTCTTCCTTAGGCCTTCCTCCAAAGACTTATCTTTGCCACTGTTGGGAGACTCCTCCTTGCTACCCCTGTGTTCCTCAATTTTGCTAATTAGCACCTTTATCTTGTCGTTGGAAGCTTTAAGAATGTTGTAGCTTTGTTTAGCAATTTTCTGCAAGGTTCCCTCCATGCTCTGAACTCTATTCTTTACTTCATCCACTATGTTTTCCATATCATTCTTCGCCTCAGTAAGCCTGATCTTGTTGCTACTATCCTCCCTCTCCAATCTGCCCACCTTGTATTTTAACTCTTGGATTTCATGATAATTCCATTTAGTAGTTCTATAGCTATCAATAACACTATTTTTAGCATTGTTGAGCACATCCATCTGAGGGTTTTCTTTTGTGATGTCGCTCAAAATAACCAGGGCAGGGTCAATAAGGTCCTCCATTTGATTTTTCCCTCCTTATTCTCCTTAACCAAAGTTTTCATCATTTGCCTCTTTAGACCCATCCTAACAAAGACATTATGAAAATTTCTCCAGACCACACTCTTCTCTTTGTCTATAATCTTGCAAGTGTACTGGTCAGTCCCATATTCATCACAGTCCTGCTTATTATCATCCTCTCTCCTTTGATTGTCCTCTTCCTCACCGTTATCCTTCCCCTCCTCTTGTCTTTCCTCCTTAGTATCTTCTTCAATGGAACTCCATAGTTGTAGGATATGCACAAAATTTATTTATATGGCTATTGAAACTTACAAGTAAATGTAATTGGCAATTGTAAATCCATATTATATAGTCTTTTCCAATATCCTCCCTACCTGTGCTAAAGTGGGAGAATTGGAATAGGGTATGAACATCCATAGAAACATAATAGAATAGGGATTCTTTTCATATATTATAGGTAAATGATGGAAGAACTTTATCAAATGTTATGGTTGAACTACCCTGGTAGATGTGTGAAAAATGTGGAAGCATAGTTGGTGTAAAGCTGAATTCCACAACCTTTTCCAATATCCTCCCTTCTTATTAAAAAAATTAAGCTTTGGAACAGGGAACGCACATACATCATAGAATAATGAAAAGATGATTTGTGTCATGCATCCAAATATGGAAGAATAGACAAGACATGTGAACAATTTGAGAGAATGCTTGATAGAGATGTCAACTCATGGAATTTCACAATTTTAAGGTATGCACAAAATTGATTTACTAAAAGGATAGTAAAAGTTTAAGTAATTGTAATTGATATGTGTAAAACCACATTCCACAATCTCTACATGTATCTTCCCCACCTATGCCAAAATGGGAGCTTTGGACCATCAAAGCATAGTGGAAGGGAGATTTTTGACATATTTAATAACTACAAAATAGAATAATTTTTTCAAATATTGTGAGTTGAACTTTTCAAGTGGATATGTAAAGGCAAACACCACAACTTATAAACTTTGGTTATTGTGAACCATAGAGATGCCATTAAAATGTTTTTTCATAAAACATTGTAATGTAAATTGTAATAGTCATGTATTATTATCCATAAAAAATATTTAGATATTAGCACTAGATTTTCATTTCTAATTTTGAGATGTATATATAAATGCAAAAAACTTTACTTTTAGCAGTCTTATTTTAAAAATCATGAATGTCCACTCATATATAACAAGGGGCTACATATAGTGAGTCATTTATCTTGGAAGCTTAGACATATGTGTTTAAAATTGATTAATGGCACATGGATATGCAATCATTTAATTTGAATAAACAAGTGTAAAAATTACATTTGTCACAAAAAATTAGAAAATGCTATCATACCCATCAACATTATTACAACATCATTTGTAAATCTTTTCAAAATTAAATTTAGTCATGGATACAATATGTAAATAGATTGTAAACCATTGCAAAATAATATTTCATAAACATTTGTTGTAAAATGATATTCATAAACACTTGTTGTCATAACTACATAGTTTTTGAACACTTCCATACAAGAAGTCCCTTCTTATCACCATTCATCCTCCTCTCCAACCAAATTGTAGGCTATTCACTATCTTGTCCCTCAACCAAAAGAGACACTCAATTCCTCTATACAAAGGAGGACATTCCATGTAAGATGCTTGTGATAATTGGATAGACAACCATGCATGCATCTTACTCATCTATCTCAAAAGAGTTATTATCGTTCACAATTTTATTATACCAAAATATGTGTTGCCATAATTTTAAAAACCTCCATATATACTACCAAAAATTAACCAAATGTATATTATCATAGTTTTTATAATTTTAACCTTTGATAAAGGTTGTTAAAAATATGTGCAAAAGATTGCTTATTTCTCAAAGAATGTTGTACATGCAAATTATATCAAGAATATAATTAATAGTAGTGAAGATATTATTTACAACATCATTGAGAAAACTCTTTACAACAATTAAAATACTTTGTAGTCCATCACTAAGAGAATTTTTAGAAATAGATTTCTAAGGATTCCTAAATGATCAAATAATCATGCAGCTAAAGTATTTAAAAATTAATAATAAGTTAAAGTACCATTCTTTTAATACATACATTTTTTTATCAATAAATATTACCCCTTATATATCCTTACCTTGATCTTAAGCTTTGTCATACAATACATGGATATTGACTAGTGATAGTATAGATTTATACTTACATAGGGCCTCAAATTAATATCATAATGCATAAAATATAGTCATAAATAACTTCTATAGGTTTGAAAGGACTAATTGTTTCATTCACAAAAGTAAATTAAAATTAAAATTTCTAGATAGGTTCTAATTCACTATAATATTTTTCCACATCCTCTAATTTGACAAATTGGATATTGATCAACATTCCATGTATGCTTGTAACATGCCCAAAATAGCATTTAGAATTACATCTTAAAAATACTTATAGTACACAACTAAAAAAGTTTAAAGACACTATGGATGTGTTTTCAAGAAAATCCTATGTGCTTGCATTAGTATCTTGCATGTTCCAAAACTCTATGCTATCAACCATGCTAAAGGTATGTCCATTGTACTGAGTGTGATCGTTGTCTTGTTCATTTTCCCTATCAAGATCATCATACCAATTTTAACGCTTAATATTTCATGGTATTTGTGGAAAAACATGTTTTTTTTAGATACTTGGTCTTCTTGTCAAAATCATGCATTCAATAATAGTATTCTCCTCACATTCGTGCATTCAATCAAGTCTCTTTGTTAACAAAGAGTGTGACAAAATCCATCTTGTATAGGGTGAAATGGATGCACACTTGGATGGTCTAATCAAAGAAGGAATGATATTTGTCTACTATTGACCTTTTTTGAAACTTTATTCTTATCATTGCATTTCCATCACTATTGTCAATGGTCTACCAAATAATAGGCATATTTCATAAATTAAAAATTAAACTAGCAAGAATTAGAATGATAAAAATGTAATTATAATGTTTCTCATGTATGTATAGAATGTTTCTCCAAGAGTTGACATTTTTCATTACCTCCAATCCCATCAAATTTAGTGATTGCCTACATTTATATTACAACACATTAAAAAATATATTTTGTAATGAATGATATTCAATTGAATAAAATAATTATGTTTCTCAAATATCAAATGATTAGAGACACTTATGGAACCTTCTTCTATAGATTCAACTAAAATAGGAAGATTATCTATGTCTACATGAAAATTACTGCTATATAGATGTTGTCTCTACCTCATCAAGATCACCTTGATCAAATTATTGCATGTTTATTTTTTTTATCGAAAAGTTTCAAGATCATATACATTGATTAGGTGATGAATTGTACACCTCGTATCATAAACAAATATTTATTTCACCTTTCACCTATGTTATACAATGATCAATGCCATTGAATGTAACATGACCATTTGGAATTCACAAGGTTCAGACCCAACATGTATTTTTACTCTTCTCATTTTCAAAGTTCCTATAGAAATCAAATTTCTTGTTAATTTGTTCCCTTCAATAATAGACATAAATATGTGTTGTTAGCTAATGTACCAACCAATCAACACAACGATTTGCAACATGCTTGACTATTTTTAAGAATCAACTCTTTAGGTGTGAGTGATAAGATTGAATGACACCATTTGTCTCTTTTCTTGCATTCTTTAGTGTATGGAAACATCTAACTGATGAAGGGTGCTCCCCTTAATACCACAAACACATAACAGAAATAGAGAAACAACAACAATATGCAAGAATAGAAAATTTGGCTTCTTATTATCTCCACAAATGTGGAATTACAAACTTTCAGAATTACAATATGCAAAGCCACATGGGCATTCCCTTACAATATTTTGTAGGACAAAGCCTCGAATCAATACCCAAATCTACTACCAGAACTGCCCTAGACAACACTACGGGCCTTCTTTATATAGGCATTTTCCACCACTCGAGAAGGTTCCAGAAATTTACCCTTAGGGCCGACCAAAATTAGAATTATTTTATTTTTCAATTTATTACATCAAAGTCAGCTCAAAATAACTTTTGAAACCCGAACAAAAATTTTGAAGGAAAATTATTTTTCACCACTTCAGGTGGCCTGACTTTCAGAGACCATAAGTCATCACCAGTTGACCCGATTGACTATTATAACCCCATTTCAGAAATGCCACAAAGTGCTCTATAGGCTTGACCAGCACAAGCGCTTGTCCCCCAAATTTTTGACCTCATCCGAGGCCTCTAAAGCCTTCAAAACTGAGTTCAAAGTTTCTGTACCCTACTGCCAATACCGAAAATCTTCAATATCTTCAAAACTAGACCTGATCTAACCATGAAACTTTTCTAGTAGGATGATATGACTGAGATGAACCTCCGAATGTAAAATCAGAACATTCCGAGATCGTAAGACCAACTTACTAAAAATAGCAAGTTTCCATAAATAGCAGCTCTGCGCAAGATAGCCCTTATTGAATACAAAAACATAAATATTTTTGGGTGATGCAAGATTGCTCTTACACCTAGGATGCTCCTGCATCAGACACCCGGGGTAATTTTTGAGAAGTGACCCTGTCACAACTTAGGTGTGCAGAGGAAAACCAAGACGGTTAACCCCCTCCTTTGTTAGCCATGATGAATCTTCAACAGGTCATCCTTTCCATTTGACCAAATACTCTTCATATGTCATGTTCCTTGTGCTTCTGCCAACACGACTATCCAGTATGTCTTCAATCTCCTTGATATCTGAACTGGTTGCTGGAATACTCCACTATGCTACTGTAACCTCATCTTCAACACATCCTTCGTGATACTCTGTCAGATCTGAAATATTAAATACTAGTGAAATATTCAGCTCAATAGGCAACTCGACCTCATATGCATTTCATGAATCATGCTTCTTCAGTATGTTACATGGACTGAACTTCTTCATTTTCAACTTGTTATATGTACCAACCAGAAATCGCTCCTTTCAAAAATGAACCATGACTTCATCTCCAACCTGAAATTCTTTATGCCTCCTTTTCTCATCTGCGTTAGCCTTATACTGCGCGTTCATCTTGGTAATGTGCTTCCTCACCTCCTCATGGATGTTCTTCAAGTGTTCTGCAAAATCCTCAGATTCAGCACTACTTATTTCTCCTTTATCTATCTTTCTCAACTCAGATGCATTTCTGGGACTACTCCCATATACAATCTGGAATGGTGATTTACCAGTGCTCCTATTGACAGAATTATTGTATACAAATTCTGCCTATGGTAAAATCAAATCCCATCCTGTTGGCTTATCTCCAACCAAACATCTCAGCAAATTTCCCAAACTCCTATTCACCACCTCTATCTATCCATCAGTTTGTGGATGATGTGATGAATTGAACTTCAAATCCTTCTTCAACTTCTTCCACAATGTACGCTAGAAATATCCAACAAACTTAGTGTCTCTATCTGAAACTATGGTCTTTGGAAAACCATGTAGTCTCACTACTTCTTTGAAAAACAATTCTGCTATATGAACAACATCATTAGTCTTCTTGCAGGGAATAAAATGTGCCATCTTCGAAAATCTATCAACCACCACAAAAATTGAATCATGTCCCCACTGTGTCCTTGGTAAACCAAGAACAAAGTCCATATTGATATCCTCCCAAGGCTTCTCTGGTACAGGTAATGGCTGATATAACCCTGTATTCTGCTTCACTCCTGTCACCATCTAACATAGTCTACAACTTTGTACAAAATTCTTGACATCTTGCTACAACTATGGCCAATAATAATTTTCACTAACCAAAGTAAGGGTTTTATCTCGACCAAAATGTCCAGCCAATCTTCCGCTATGCTTCTCCTTGATGAGATTCTCCCTCATAGAACTTCGTGGAATGCACAACTGACTCCCTCTGAATAGCATATCATCCTGAATGATAACATCTAGCCATTTTGTCCTGTCTAGAGTAACAGGTTCTTTACAAACTTTCCAAGCTTCACCAAAATCAGGATCCTCTGGATACAAATTCTTGAGTTCCTTGAACCCAACCGCCTCAATCTGCATCTCTGTCAGCAATAGTTGCCTTCTGCTAAGCATATCTGACACCTTGTTAGACTTTCCACTTCTATGTTTCAAAACAAATGTATAACTCTGCAAAAACTCAACCCAATTCAAATGCCTTTGATTCAACTTTCCTTGACTATTCAAATATTTTAAAGCTTGATGATCAGTACACAAAAAAAACTCCTTAGGAAGCAGATAGTGTCTCCACTTTTTCAATGCCTGAACTATAGCATAAAATTTCTGATCATAAACAGAATATTTTCTCTTGGCATCATTTAACTTCTCACTAAAATAAGCAACAGGTTTTCTTTCTTGGCTCATAACAGCTCCTATTGCAGTACCGCTAGCATCACAGTCTACTTGAAACACCTTATTAAAATCTGGAAGTGCTAAAATAGGCTGTTCTGTAACTTTTTGTTTCAACAATTGAAAACTCTTTTCTGCCCCATTAGTCCACTTAAACTCTTTTCTATCCCCTCTCATTGTTTCAGTCAAGGGACCACAATTACTGCTAAAATTTTTGATAAAATTTATGTAAAAACTAGCTAGACCATGAAAAGATCTTACCTCGGTAGCACTCCTTGGAGTAGGCCATTCAAGGATAGCTTGTACCTTCTCTGGGTCCATTTTTAGACCTTCTGCTGAAACTAAAAATCCCAAATACACTAACTCTTTCTTCACAAAACTGCACTTCTTCAAATTAATCAACAATTTCTCATCTCTCAGCTTCTCAAACACCATACGAATATGCATCATATGCTCTTCCAATGTCTTACTAAAGATCAAAATATCATCTAGGTACACAATGACAAACTTACCTAGAAATTCTTTTAGAACCTTGTTCATGAGCCGCATGAAAGTGCTCAGTGCATTGGTTAACCCAAAAGGCATGACTAACCACTCATATAGTCCTTCCTTTGTCTTGAAGGCAGTCTTCCATTCATCTCCTTCTCTGATCTGAATCTGGTGATATCCACTTTTCAGATCTATCTTTGAGAAATACACAGCTCCACTCAAACAATCCATAATATCATCCATTCGTGGCAATGAAAACCTATACTTGATTGTGATCTTGTTTATTGCTCTGGAATCTATACACATCCTCCATTCTCCATTCTTCTTTGGTGCTAATACTACTGGTACAGCACATGGATTTAGGCTCTCCTGAATCAATCCCTTTTGTAACAACTCATGTACTTGTCTATTCAACTCTTCACTTTCTACTGGTGTCATTCTGTGTGCTGCCTTATTTGGCAAACTGGCTCCTAGAATCAAATCCATCTAATGACTGATCTTTCTTATTGGTGGTAATCCATTAGGTACATTATCAGATACAATATCCTAAAACTCATTCAACAAATCTGCAACCTCTACAGGTACATCCTCTACTTCTTATTTACCAACTTTTGGAATTAAAGCAAAACACACATGCTCATGCCTCATACCATCTAGGAATTTTCTTCCATCAACAAATGTTATTCTTGCATTACCACATACCTTTTCTTTGGTCTCCTTCAATGGATTTAGCTTATGTCGCACTCCATCCTTTGTCAGGGAATAGGTATTCGCATGACCATCGTGTACAACACATCTGTTAAACTGCCATGGTCTACCCAAAAACATATGACATGCATCCATAGATATGATATCACATAGTACCTCATCTTGGTACCTGTCGATCTTGAACTTTACCAGGCACTGTTCACTGACCATGACCTTGTGGTCATCCTGCACCCAGGCAATCCGATATGGATGTGGGTATTTCTGTCTCTTGAGCTTCAACTTTGTCACCATCTCTTCTGATACCAAATTGTCAGTGCTTCCACTATCAATAATCACATCACATCTTTTTCCCTCACACTTGCATCTAGTGCAAAACAGGCTCCTCCTTTGTTAAGGTTCATTCTCACCACTCAGAAGGACTCTTTTGTTAATTAGCATTTCTCCTCTTTCAGCATCTTCTAAATTTGATGATCTGGCATCTTCATCTACATGTGCAACTCTGGCTTGGCCTTCATTCCTCCTATCTATCCTTCATTGGCATTGAGGACATTCAAATTCCCTATGACCTTCTTCTCCACAGTGAAAACATGTTCCATGGAAGCCTCCTCTTCCTGAACCTTGTCCTCTTCCTCTTCCTCTTCCTCTCTGATCTCTATTATTCTGATTTTGGAAATGATTGGAATTGTTTCCTCTCTGATTTTGACTGCTACTGGCCTCATCCTTCTTTTTTGAATCTTCATTTCGGCCTCCATATGACCATCCACTAGATCATCCACCGCAACCTCTTCCATTTTGTCTGCTCTCGAACTTCTTGTTCAGCTTTTCCTCCACTTTTAGGGCAAACTAGTATGCTTCTTCAATACTATTCATTCGAACCAAATTCAGCTCCTCCTGAATTCTTGGCCTCAACCCATTAAGGTAACAAGCAACTTTCTCCTTATCAGCTTTCGCATGGCTTGTTCTAATGAGGATTCAATAGAACTCCTTTGTATACTCCTGAACAGATCTTCCTGCTTGCTTCAAACTTTGCATCTTCTTCAGTAGGTCAAGCTCATAATCAATAGGAATGAACTGTCGCTTCAATTTATCCACCATCCGATCCCATCTTGTGATTTTATCTTTCCCTCTTCTATTTCACTCCAATTGAATCTCTTGCCACCAGATCTTCGCATGACCTTTCAGTCTGGCCTTCACGAATTTGACCTTATCAGGATCCTCAATATCTTCATACTCAAAATATTTTTCACATTCATTGATCCAGTCGATTAATTCTTCTGGGTTAAGATTTCCTAAAAATGCAGGAACCTTGATCTTAGGTCTTTTTCCAATCTTGGAAATGGCCCGGAAAAGCCTTTCTTCTTCTCAATTCAAAATTTTGCCTTCTTCTTCTTGATCATCATTTCCTTTTTCGGCTTCATCCTCACTTTCATCTCTAACATTAAGATTCATTCCTCTGCGAATCTCTTCTTGCAATGCTCACACTTGTTTCTAGAGCGCTCTAACCTTAAGTGTTACAACACTAGCTCTTCCACCACGTTCCCTTTGTGGAGGCATTTTCATGATGCACGCTAAAACCCTAACCACAGTCCTGGTGCAAACTACCTCACAGTCGGTGATCTATTTACACACTCGGGAACTCCTACTCTGATACCACTTGATGAAGGGTTCTCCCCTTAATACCACAAACACATAATAGAAATAGAGAAACAACAACAATATGCAAGAACAAAAAAATTGGCTTCTTATTATCTCCACAAATGTGGAATTACAAACTTTTAGAATTACAATATGCAAAGCCACATGGGCATTCCCTTACAATATTCTGTAGGACAAAGCCTCAAATCAATACCCAGATCTACTACCAGAACTGCCCTAGACAACACTACGGACCTTCTTTATATAGGCATTTTCCACCGCCCGAGAAGGTTCCAGAAATTTACCCTTAGGGCTGACCAAACTTAGAATTATTTTATTTTTCAATTTATTACATCAAAGTCAGCTCAAAATAACTTTTGAAACCCGAACAAAAATTTTGAAGGAAAATTATTTTCCACCACTTCAGGTGGCCCGACTTTCGGAGACCATAAGTCATCACCAGTTGACCCGATTGACTATTATAACCCCATTTCAAAAATGCCACGAAGTGCTCTACAGGCTTGACCAGTGCAAGCGCCCATCACCCAAATTTTTGACCTCATCCGGGGCCTCTAAAGCCTTCAAAACTGAGTTCAAAGTTTTTGTACCATGTTGCCAATACCGAAAATCTTCAATATCTTCAAAACTAGACCTGATCTAACCATGAAACTTTGCTGGCAAGCTGATATGACTGAGATGAACCTCCCCATGTAAAATTAGAACATTCTAAGATCATAAGACCAACTTACTAAAAATAGCAAGTTTTCATAAATAGCAGCTCTACACAAGATAGCCCTTATTGAATACAAAAACAAAAATATTTTTGGGTGATGCAAGATTGCTCTTACACCTAGGATGCTCCTGCATCACTAACCCACATACTCAATCTATCATACCATAACCTCTTAAGATATTTAATGAATATGAATTGTGAACTTTTAAAGTCTTCAATAAATATGTAAATCTCATTCCCTGTGGAACCATTATTTATTGAATGATGCATGCTATATCCAATTCTATCAAACATCTATCATATAACTACGTTATCTTTGACCTGTGTGATCAAGTTCTTAAACTATCCATGTCTTACATGCTAGGAGAATACATACACATCACATTGAAACACTTATCGACATCATGAATACTTATATTTAGTATTATTATTCTTTCATGGGGTGTATTAAAATATTTACAAAAAATATAACGTTTTGATAAAAAAAGAAACACCTTATAGATTTTACCTCAACACTTGCACCATCCACCATGAATGATTCTAATTTACAATAATATTCTTCAAATGAACACGTTGGAGAAGAATATGCATCTAATATACAATGTCATATAAACAAGACCTAGACATGATGACCTATGCCACATGCACCCCCATGTGATTTTTATCAAACCTAAGCATTGCATATAATTGAAAATATCATAACACATGAGACATGATGTATCAATACTATATTTTAATTGAGTGTACAAAATATCAATTCAATCCTATCAAAGAATGTATATAGCATACCTTCATTGTGTTCGTACTGAATATATAATACATTTCCAATATGTTGTTGTGGTCGTATTGAAGCATCAAATTAAATATATCTCACAATTAAATTCCCCCAAAAAAGGGATTTGACCATCTCCTTTAACCAAAATGGCATACTCATGATATGCAAACCACTTATTGGGGTTCACCAAAACCTATTGTTGAACTAAAAGAATATTTTTACTACCAAACATGTAGCTTGGTGCCTTAATTTTACTATTAATTTTCACAACATCATCTATGGTAAGAAAATCATCCCTATAAGATGGACCCTAAGATATGGTCATCTTCTCACGCACCATTTTCTTATTCCTTTTATTTACTAAACCTATGAACATGTCTAGTAACAATGGATCCACCCATTGATGCAATTGTTGCTAATATATGGTGTAAAAAATAAACTTCTTGAATATCACTATTCATTTGACCATGACAAGTTATGCATTCCTTGTCCTCCAATTGAACCAAGTAGTACCATATTAATACATTGCTTTGCATAAAACTATGATTTGTGTGCAAAAATGACAGGTGTAACCATGTTGTATATGTTTACAATCAAGTCTACTATCCTTCCATGTTTTACACACAAAAGAAGGATCAAAAGGTGTTACATATTTTTTCCTATACTCATTTGGTCCATACACACACCAATACCTATTAAATTTATCTAGAATATTCAAAGTACTAATTAGTGCAATTAACCAATGATTAATTTTTTTTTTTAATTCACAATTATGAGTATAAACATTTGTAGTTAACATAAATTTTGCTTATTCTTACAAGCTATTTCAGATGGAAATTTCATCAGGGAAAATAGAGGTGAATAAATTTTCTAAAAATAATTTTGAAATGTGGAATATAAAGATGGAGGATTTATTAATAGATCGAGATCTATGTAACATGTTGATGATAATGTCTTGAGACCTATTGATCCAACTAAGGATACTAAATATGATGTTATAAATAATTAATGCAAGAGCCTAATTAGATTGTGCCTAGAAAACTCTTTTCTAATGAAATTACGGGAAGATACCTCTACAAGACATCTATGGAAGAAGCTTGGTAGGATGTATCAAGCCAACTCTTTAGTAAATATTTTTTTCTTGAGGAATAAACTATATATGTTTATGATCGATTCTACTACCCTTTCCTATTTTAGGCATCAAGGAAGGATAAAAAACTATTGTAAATTTTTCTCTATACTCATTTGGTCCATATGCACACCAATACCAAGTAAATTCATTAAGGATATTCAAATTATTAATGAGTATAGTTAACCATTGATTGTAAATATATCCTTAATTCACAATTATGAGTATAAACATTTATAATTAATGTAATTTTTTTAGTCTTACATGTTATATCTAAAAAGCTATTAATCTTGATTTTTGTATCATAATTAAGAAAGAGTTTCTTTTTAGGACTTTTGAAAAATAAGTTTGGGTATTATTCCCTTGAGATTTCCCCCTCAATGAAATCATTCAATCTAGCAGATTCAATCCAAGTTGAAAATAAATATGAGCCTTTGAAAAAAAAATATGAGCCTTTAAAAACATATTTCTCCTATGAGAGGCCTTTGTATGAAAAATTTCCATGAGGGTATTTTTGAATGACTTCATCCATGATGTGAGACCTTGATCAACATCCATCTATTAGGAAAAAATGTTATAATTTTATTGGGAAATTTCAATACATAATATAATACACTAGTAGTCTAAATTCTAGAAATGTTTGATAGTCATTCAAGACATGCTATGTTTAATTATTGTAATTATACCCATCAAATTTAGAGCTAAAAATCCCAAGGATATCAAATATCAATATGGCCAATGATTATAGAACTGAAATTAAAAATTAATATTAAATTTTAAGTGATAAGGGTTTGATCAATATTGATACTCATAACTAGACCAATTAAAGATTTTCTTCAGGGATCCAACTTCAACTTCAAAAAACCAAATTCAAAACTATCCCTTAATATATTTTGCAAAGATAAACTTATAAACATTTGAAGTAACAAATTAGAATCTAAAATGATAAATATTCTCTCATCTAGTTTTTTCACCAATCATTCCAATGTAGAGTACATATACTCTGGCACTATTTAAGTTGAATAAAACTTGCTAGCCTTTAAATTATGAAAGATATTGACCAATTGATTTATCTTACAAAGATGAGATGTTTGACTCTCAATGGATTATCTTACTCATCCTCCAATATTCCATCTTTTTGTGATACATTAAACCTTACATAAGCTTCTATGACCCTTAACTTGGTTTTTTATTTACTTATTTTTTAATTCCTTGAAATCATCTTGATGAAATGTTGTATGAATCACACTAACTTAGTTGGAACCTGCATCTTTCCCTCTTGAAAGGGAATTACTTCAATTGGTTTATATCAGTAGAACATGATATGCTTAGGTGACCTAGAGGTCAAACATAAATTTAATGCTTAAGGGCCCTAATAGCACATTCATGACATGTTCATCT